>ML779583.1:1382369-1401776 GCA_009831015.1 Picea engelmannii | reverse complement strand
TTCCTTTCAACCCTACTCCTCTCAAGGTAGGTTTCATTTTACATCTGTCATTCTCAAGCTCGGCCTCCTCACATGGTTTCTCCCTTTAAAGTAAGTTGTTTCTCATCTTCCCTCTACTTAGCATATGTTTCTAATCATTTTTCATAGGTTCTTCTCTCACAAGTATTCACGTGGTAGGAATCTATGAGATTGAGGCTTTCTAAAGTCAAGTTGCGAGGATATTTTGACACTACAAGTTGGTTTAAGTACAACTTGATCAAATGAGTTTTTAATTCAAGTGTGGTTTGTGTGTGTTTCTTTAGTGTGCTTATGTACTTATTAATCTGATGGTCACAATTATGTCTTACACATAAGTGATCTAACAATTCAACATCTAGTCATTATTAACAACATATAATGGAGCATAGCTTAGCACCTACTAGTCCATGATATCTATTTAAAGATCATGGAGGATCATTTTCCATTGATTGATACTAGAAATATTCATGTAAACTATTTTTATGCATTTATAAGTTTATTTTAGTGTTTTGGATTATTTACCCTCCTTGAGGGTTTTTAACCACATAAATACTAGTGTCTCTATCTTGATGTGTGATGTAGGAGCATCACTACACCTCATCAAACGCGTCAACGGATATTGCATCAATGCACTAGGAGGGAGCGGATCCCAAAGAAGGACGCACTAGTCCTTTCAAATTTTGAGCATAAATTTAAAAATTCAATGTAATTTAAGTTGTAAGGCTCGGAGAAATTTGAGTCTGTGTCTTTGTACAGGCCGAGTTATTGTAATGGGTAGAGTCTCCTTTAATGGATGATAGTTAGGTGGATCTAGATCCGATTCAGACTAGATGTCGATTAAATGAAATTTAATGAGAGTAGGTAGCTGGAGGGAAGGCTCGAGGAGCCCCTCTTTTATAAAAAGATCTTTGTATCAAATATTCATTAGAGAGAGTTAGGGGTTGAGAGTTAGTTGCTAAGGAGAGAATAGCAAATAAGAGAGGAGAGGAAGAGTTGAGACTTTGTTGTAGTCAAGCCTTGTACACATTGTAAACAAAACCATTCAGATTAATGGAAAAAAACAGTTTTTCCTGCATATGAGGTTTCTATGTTTTTATGTGTGTTTTCTTGAATGTTTATTGTGTGTTTATGTATGCCATGGATGTGTAATTGTTCCCTTTGCATGAATTAGATAGGTTTTTTCTATCTGTATTTTTCTTAGCAAGTTTTGGGCTCTTAGGCTTGTGCAAGGAGTGCACACCAGAGTAGTTGAATAAATCTATGAATCCAGTGCAAGGAGTGCACTTGAACGCTATTTCGAGTTCAAGAAGAGCGTTCCATGTAGCCACACCAGAATCATTCTCAAAATCAGAAGGAAGGATTGTGCAAGGAGTTCACATCAGATTTGTTGAACACTCTGAGGAAGACAGTGCAAGTGAAGACACACCAGAGTTGTTGAACACTATGAGGAAGGAAGCTCTGCAAAGAATGCATTGAGTAGGCGCAAGGAGTGTGCGAGAAATCTATTTCAAGTTATGTGAGAATATTTCCAAAAGGGCACACCATAAGGTAAAGCTCATGGGGAGCAGTGCAAGTCTACACAGAGAGCGCGAGGAGTGCACAAGTAAATTTTTCAAAGTTAAGACTTGGAGGAGAGTCGAGTGCAAGTTCACACAGAGAAAGCGCAAGAAGTGCACCCGAAAATAGTCTAAGTCCTAGACAACAGAAGAAGCGCAAGCGTGCACCAATACTTCATCTTAAGTATTGAACAAGCTCAAGAGAAAGATTGTCTTTGCTGTCAGGAGGGCAGAAGGATTCGTTGAAGGAGAAATGGTTCGAGACCCTTGAATTTTAAACCATTTCAAGCTTAGGAGGTGCACCGCGGAAATAGAGACCAAAGTTATTGGTCCTTACAGAGGAAGATTCAAAGGCCAAGACTTTGAAAAATTTGAAGAATCCTTCATTCGGAAGGAAAGTGCAAACAACCGAGGAGGAGGAAGCTACATGAGTCGTTGGATCGGTTACGAGAGGAAATCTAGGCCATTATATCAAGCCCAGAAAGGAAGAGGAGTGTGCAAAGGAGCGAAAAAGGTCCCAGTCATTGGATCTGAGTGAGTGGATTGACAATCGTCGGATCCAAGTAAGTCGCACGGTGGTTAACACTCAGCATCCTTCGGACTTCGGCAGTCTAGAGGTTTTCCATACTTAGGTACAGAGGAGACAAGTCTCCCAAAGTTATGAAGCCTGGAAAAAATCACGTTCGTCGATAGATAGAGGACGCGCGTGAGCAGATCCTAGAGTTCGGAGCCTCAATAATCTGAAGGAATTTGGCTGAGAATGTGTGCATATTCTGAAGTCTCGAAGTCCTAAGAGAATCAGGACCGTCAATCAGAAGGACACGTATCAACAGATCAAAGGTACTCCATAAGACCAACTATCCGAGAGAAAGGAGGTGTAGAGGCGGACGGTTGTCAACCTCCCGAAGCTCCGAAGAGCGAAGTAGATCTCCACTATCGATTTCAGTGGACGCGTGGCAGTGTATCTTGCAGTCTGGAGACTTGTCACTTGAGAGGAACTTAGACAAGAGTTGTTAAGGGGTGAAGACTCTCTAACCTCTGAAGCACATCCTGGTCGTTTCCACCTAGTGACACGTGGTAGTAGATCCTGTGCTCCATAGGTTTAGCACTCTGGAGAAAGAAAGTCGTAAGTTGGATATATTTAAGGACTCCCGGAGGCCCGAAGGTGGGAACTAATCTCAGTCGTCTGTCGGAAAGGACACGTGGACCGTCAAGAGTGAGCCTTCATCACTCCAAAGATTCAACACTCCGTAAGTTTGTGCATGTTAGCATTCGAGAACTATCGAAGGTCGAAGTCCCATAGTAGATCTCGACCTTCAATTTGACGGGGACATGTGGCATCAGATACTGTATTCCAAAGACTTAGTACTACGAGTGATTGTGTGTGTTAGCACTCGGGGTCTCTCGAAGGCCGAAGTCCTGAAGTAAATCCCACCCATTGAATGTTGAGGAGTTGTGGTCTGTTGATCTATCACCCTTCAAAGGTTCGCCAGTTCGGCACTCCGAGGGATTGGGCGTGATGGGCAGTGGAGAGCTCCGAAGTCTCAGATCCTGGAGTTAACACGGACTATCGATCCGTGGGAAGTGTTCAGCTGTCTGATCTGTTGATTCAGATTTCGACACTCCAGGAGTATAGAGTGTTGGAATGGGTTAGGTCGTCGAAGCTCGAATTTCCAAAGTCATTGTGAGTCATTGAGAATGGCGGGAATTGTGGACCATTGATCCTTTCTGTTGTTCGGAGGTTTGTCAGTTCGCAAATCTGTGACTTTGGAGGAGTGGAGGTGTTGTAGTGTTAGAACTCCCGAAGCTCCAGAGCGTTGAATTAGCGCGTGTTTGGTTGAGCACCTGGTTATGGCCTGTGGTCACATGTGATTCCCATCGATAAAAGGGTGTCAATGCTCAAATTTTATTTCTAAAGGAAAAGGGGAGTTTGGCCCACATTTTTTATCCCGAAGTCATGTGGAGGACTTCTCTAGTGTACCAAGATCCTCGCGACTGTGATTTTAGTGCACGAAAGAAATAAAAGGACCTGTGTAAGGTTTTGGAGGATCAGCAGGAGCTCGAGATTTGATCTAGCTCTGAATTTGAATGATCCTAGACCGAGAGGTCACGTGGACCCCAGGAGGGGGTGGGGGTTTTCATCAAGTGGTATAAGAGGTGAGAAAATGTATTTGTCTAATACCATCAAGTGGTATCAGAGCCTGAATTATGTTTGTAGACAACAGGGAAAGAAGGAGAAGACAGAGTGTTGATGTTCTCCGAATATTGTTTGCAGGTGTGCAACAGTCAGTAGATATCTAGGAGGGATGCAGGAGAAATCCAGTGGTGCTCTCAGTTGCAGAGAGGGCGAAGCAGATAGCCAGGTGGGCTGAAAGAAAAGATCCAGTTGTGTTCTTAAGGAAGAGAAGGATAAAATGGCTACTAAATTCTATAAGCAAGGTCATAAATGAGACCAAAAGAAGATGAGAAAAGAAGAGATAGACAAAGAGCTCAAGGATATCAGAGAGGAGATCTACAGGTTGATGTTGAAGATGCAATAAGAAGTGCAAGGAAGCTGGACGTATGAATGACCCATGAAGAAAAAAGTAAAGTGGCTTATCCAACAGTTGATTTCCAGGAGGCAACGACATATATTGAGGAGGTGGTTGAGGCAAGTTGAAGACCTTAGTTCCACAGAGGAAGAGATGGTTTACATTTGTGAACCAACGGTTGGGGAGAACCTCGGTGATTAGGAAGAGTGATTAGTTGCAAATCTCATAGAATGATAGGAGGGCAGAGATGAACCTTTAGATTTCCATATGGGCAATAATAAGAGATCGGTTGAAGATCTCATAGACTTCCAGGAGGGAAGAAGTGAAAGCTAATATTTCTAGGAGGGAAATGAGAAGAGATCGGTTGAATATCTCCTAGATTGTCAGGAGGGCGGGACATAAATTTTCTCTTTATAGGTGGGCAAGGAAGAGGAGGTGAGACTGTATGAAAGTTTCATGAGCTCATAGAAGAGTTTGGATCATCAAGGAGTGTTGACATAGGAGGAGGATCAGAGATTCATTCTAGTCATTGGAGGAATCAAAATATTCCTTCCAAGTAGCCCAGTACAAGCCAATACACGTGTTGAAAGTGTAGAAGAGGAAAGACAACCAACAAATACTGTCATGGAGGAAAAGGAGCAAACATCAGAATTTGCCCAAGAGAGGAGAAAAGAAGAGCATTCAGTGGAATTTCTCAAAAATTTCAGCAAGGGAGATAAATAGGAGATGACTGTAGAATTAGAACCTGCAGTAGGGGAGAGAGAAGACAACATGGATCTTGTTGATATGTGTGAAGAGTTGGAGGCCCTGGAAGAAAGGTTAATGGTGCAGACTCAGCGCATCCAACAGGTTAAGTTGGAATTAGATGAAGAAGAAAATAAGGTGCAACAGAGTAGATTGCAAAGGAGGATCCAACCAGTGGACCAGCTGGATAAAGAAATATAGGAGATAAGGAGAATGATGTTGAAAGTAGCAAAGAAGGTAGTCAGCAACAGAGAGAGGTGGAATAGAGGAGAACTTGCAGCAGTAGGACAATAACAGTAGCAGCAACAGCATGACAGAGGAGCAAATGGACAACTCCAGATTCAAGTTTGGGACCCTGGAGGATCTCAACAGCAGTAGCAAGGGAGCCATGAGCAAGAGCTCATGATTTTTGCTAGAGTGGGAGTATGATGCAAGAGCATTGATCCACCTCATCAAACGCATCAGTGAATAACACATCAACGCACTAGGAGGGAGAGGATCCCAAAAAAGGACGCACCATTCCTTTCGAATTTTGAGCATAAATTTAAAAATTCAATGTAATTTAAGTCTGTAAGGATCAAAGAAAGTCGAGCCCATGTCTTTGTACAGGAAAATAAAAACGGGACAGGGAATGAGACTTATTTTCCATCGGGGATGCTAGGAGGATCTTCTTGGAAGATCCTGACCATTCTGGGATCATGATAGATTGAAGTAAATTTTCCTTATTGCGCCTTTGACTGGGATCAACTAGCCTGAATCTAGCAACCGCTCAATATTTTATCCATGAGTTCCTATCTGAATTTTTTCTCCAAGTTGTCTTGTCTTAATGCATTGACTAGATGATGTTGGTCGTCAGTGAAGCCCGCTTGAGGAGGAATCTTTGTCTGCGAATTTGGATCTTCCCCAACTGCATAAGATTGATTAGTATGGAAAAGGCTAGGGGAAGGAATGGAGTACGTGACCTTTACCTCAACTGCAGCGACCAAGATAGAGGATTTGTTATCCATGGAGGAGTTATGAGGGATGTTTTAATCTAGGGAAAATTAGGGGATGTTACCAGTAGTCCATCACATAGGTAATCAAAGCATAGATATTACATACATACATCCATAAGAAAATACATACACAAAGTAGTGGAAGCCTAGGATTCAGTACTTTATTATATATATGTCAATACAACACAAAAGAGACACTTTCATTGATACATTATCATCTATTTGTACGTACATATTCAGTTTAACAGACACTTCGATCGACTTATACTTACAACTTCGACAATCGACTAACTAATTCTTAGTCGTCTGTCGAGTCTAGTCGACAAAGTTGACTAGCCCCTTACAACATCTCCCCCACATCAATTCATTGCTCGTCCTGAGCAATATGGGGTTTGTTTATTACATTTGGTGGAAAAAGAGACACAAAAAGTGAAAGAAAGAGAGCCAAAATTATTTGGTGTTGAGTTTGTTGAAGTCTGGAAAATTTATGTAGGCTTGTTCGACCCTCCTTAATGGTGCTAGTCCTTTGCCACTGATCGACTCGATTGTTCCTTCTTCTCTGCTTTTTGTGTTGATTTCAACAGTTGTTTGGAGGATGTTAGGTGTTGTTTGTTGTAGGTGTTGACTAAAGTCATGCCATACATCAATTGATTGTTGCGATTCTGGACCCACTATCCTCATTTGTCCTAGAAAGTTCAGTTTGTCTGGTATTTCTTCTTGGTGTATAGTGGTTGATTCTGGGTCAATTTGTTGTTCTTTTTGCTCAATCTTTTCTCTGACTTGAGCAAGCCGATGGATTGAATTTTCGGTATCCATTTTTTCTCTATGGCCTTCCTTCTGCCATTCATGTTCCTATTTTGATAGGTGTGTTTCCAGTACTCTTTCTTTGGACAACTGGTTTGTAAGAGCATCTTTTATCTTTATTTCATTCGTCATATTTCTAGTTTTTTCTATACTTTCGACCACAACTTTATGTGCTCTGAGTTTTTTGTACACAGTCGTAAAGTAGGAGGGAAAGTTACTTACCACCATATTCAAATTTATTTCATGCTTGGTGGTTTCTTCTAAGTTTTGTCTAATCTCTTTGAATTTGGTGTGCTCTGTCGTCGGAATAGTGATTGTTTGGGCATGAGTTTTTTGACAATTATTGACTGCATGGTTTTGTAGCTGCTACATAGATTCCTTTTCCTGTCGGAGAAGATCAACTTGTTGTTGTCTTTATGTGTTAGCTCTTACCATCCTTTCGACCAAGTCTTTAAAACCTTCCATGGGGCTCTTAGTTTCTGGCAGTTGCTCCATCCCTAAATGCTTCCTAACTTCTTCTTTTCATTCTTGTAGTATTTTCCTTTGATCCTCCTTTATTTTTGACACCCGACTTCCTTCCTTAATAACTTTTTTCCATTTCTTTGTTGATTCTTTTGAGATGGATTGATGTAATTCAAACAAGTGTTGATTGGAATATGTTTTTGGGTCAAGTGTAGTTTCAATAGCTGATTCGGACGGGCTGGAAGGTCGGTTCATTTTGAGGATGATTTTCGATAGTTTATTCTTCTTACTCTTCTCTGACATTTTTGTCAATCCCCCCTCTTTATCTTGGCCTTGTGGTGTCTGTTGTGCCAATGAGTGAGTACGATGTTGTCGTGTAGATGAGTGAGTTTGTTGTTGTTGTGCAGATGAGTGAGTTTGATCAAAATTTTCCTCCTTCTCCCCTGGACCCCCCTCCAATTAATGAGACCATCCTTTTTAATTGGGGTGTGCTAACTGGACCTCATATTCCCTCTCAAATTCCTTTCCAGATTACAATACAGGTTTGTGGTCAGGACGTTCCTCAGACGCTGATAGATTAAGGTGTGTTCGCTAGTATTTTGTCCTCTCTTGCTTGGCAAGCTTTGGGTTGTCCTAAGCTTGCACCAGTTACGTAGAATCTGTTATCTTTTAACAGAAGAACCAGTGAACCTTTAGGGACCCTTCCTTAGTTTCTTGTAACTTTGGGAGGGAAAACTGTCTTTATTGATGTCATGGTAGTCCAAGACCCCTTGGATTTTTCTTTACTCCTTGGGCGAGATTATGTATATGTCATGAAAGCTATTGTGTCCACTCTTTTTCATGTGATATCTTTCTCGCATGATGGAAGAATTATGACCATTGATCAACTTTCATTTTTTGGTCCTAACTTGACCTCAATGAACTCCCTACATTGTTCTTATATGCCGACGGTACCGCCCCTGCCACAGGTAAATTATGTGGCCTTGTCTCCCATGCCTTCCGATGCCAATGAAAATTACTTGGATCTAGTAGTTGACATGGTGATCTCTTCAGTAGGGCTATTGGAGCCTGACCTCTTTACCCCTATCACGACCCTCGACATGTGTTCCTTCCAGAGTGTGTTTCTTCCGTTAAGTGAAGATCTCTTGGAGGCCATGACCGCGTTTTGTCCCTTGACATGGTGTGCTTCCAAAGAACTGTCCTCTTGGAAGCTATGATAAAGAAGAGAGTCTTGAGAATGGTTTTCTTCTTTCAAGCTCATTAAAAAATGAAACCAGTTACAAGGATAGTTTCTCGCTTTTCTGTTGAAACCTTGTTAAAAAATGAAACAGATCTTACAAGCATAGTTCTTGTTTCTGTGTCAAGCTTGTTAAAAAATGAAACAGAGCTTGCGCGCATAGTTCTTGTTTCTGTGTCAAGCTCGTTAAAAAATGAAACAATAGTCTGGGGATTACACCTAGAGTCTTGAGCATGCTTTTCTGATTTCAAGCTCGTTAAAAAATGAAACCAACGTTGAGCATGGTTTTCTGATTTCAAGCTCGTTAAACTATGAAACCAGCTATGAGGATAGTTTTTCGCGTCTCTATAGCAACCTCATTAAAAAATGAAACAGAGCTTATGAGCATAGTTTTTTTTGGTTCAAGCTCATGTAAAAATGAAACCACCTACCTCAAGCATAGTTTCCTCTGGTTCAAGCTTGTGCAAAAATGAAACCAAATCCAAGCATAGTTTTGTTTAGTTTTTAAGCTTGTGTAAAAATAAAATCTATCCCAAGCATAATTTTGTTTTGTTTTAAAGCTTACATAAAAATGAAAACAATCCCGAGCTTAGTCTTTGTTATTTCTCATGCTCTTAAATACATGAGAATAAGTTACTGAGCTTAGTCTTTGTTCTTTCTCATGCTCGTAAATAAATGAGAATGTAACTGAGTATACTTTTATCACTTTTTCGGACTCATAAAGGTTATACAAAAAAGGAACCCCCTGGAGTTCCCTTTAAGCTCTTTTCAGACTCTCTAAATATGAAAAGATTGTCGAATAATCTTGTTATTTTCATGCTCGTTAAAGTATTTGAAGAAAACATCTATTGAGCGATAGTTTATCTCTTTTTTGGTCTCATAAGACTACTTTACGAAAAAGGAACTGAGAGAGTTCTCTTTAAGTGTTTTTCAAACTCTCTAAACATGAAAAACCCCTGAGTTTTCTTTCTTTGGACTCGTTAAACAAACATCTAAAGGACCATCTGGGATTGGAGTTTTCTTTAAGTGTTTTCCAGACTCTCTAAACATGAAAAAACCCGTGAGTTTTCTTTCTTTGGACTCGTTAAACAAACATTGAAAGACCTATATGGAACCGAACCACTCCTTCCTAGGGTTCGTTAAACATACTCCGAAGGACTCATTCGAAGGATGATCTTATAGTTCAAGCATATGTTATCCTCCTCAAGCTTGTGTAAAAATAAAGAGGTACTCGCCAGAAATGGTGGGGGGGGGAATTTGGAAATAAATGTGTCTAAACCTGTATTCTATGGAAGAGTCACCTTTGAACATGACACCCTTTCACTTGCTTTGTGTCTAGGTTGGAAAATCCACTTGTCTCTTGATCATACCCCTTTCTAAGATTACAAATTGGTCTATGTTCCCTATTGTTGAGTCAGTTTTTTCCAAGATAGTTGTTGTGTCGTCAATATGTTCAAAAAGAAGTTCAACCCGGAAATCCTTCTATTGCATCGGTCATTTCTGCAATCCTTAAGACTTCTATTGCATCGTCCATCCCTGAGTCAATCCTAAATCACTTGTTACTCTGATCTACATCAAATCTTGTTTCCCATTTCGTGTCATTGATGGGGGATACATTAAGGCCCTCCTGTGACGAGTCTTTTCCTGTCGACTTCAACTCATTATCCAGGAATTAGACTTAGAAACCAATTGGTACCTTGGAACTTGCATGCCTCAATGGCAGGTTTCCTCTCTTTCGACAATGGGTTTTCATTATTGAACCTTGATCGGGAGATTCCACCGAGTGTTCGACTTCAACTCATTAATTCACATTCGTTGGATTGTGCTAGTGTACCTTGGGAGTCATTGACATTCATGGTGATTTCCCTCGCACTTGTTAACAGTATTCATTAATGACCGGTAATCAAGTGGTTTCTACCATGTTCGACTTCATCACATGTATTTGCATGGTTAGATTCATACTATAGAGTGGTGGAGATGAAGACCCTGAATCTTTTCTCACAGATTCAGATTGTGTTGGAGTATATTTAGTTTGTACTATTGCATAGATCCACATTGTATGTCTCGTGGCTATGTTCAAATTTGAGTCTTTAACACATAGATCCACAATGTATTTTTGGTGGCTATGTTCAGATTTGAGTCATAATGCCATGGATCCACAGTGTATGTTTGGTGGCCATGACCTGTATTACTTGACATGGATCTTCGCATGTCGACATTTATGCTTTGAGTCATTTGTATTCTGAGTATGGGAATGCCTACCTCAGTGATGATATATTATTGTACTATATTTCCTTTTTTTTTGGCAGGTTTCTAACCAACATGTTCCTTGTTCCCTACACACACTCGACAAAGTATATCAGCTATCACTCTGTTCTAAATTCATACTTTGGGGCGCTCTCTGTTACACATTATTTTCATCACCACTATGAACGTTAATGATGTAAACCTATATGTTTCCTCCAGAGGGGTCAGTGGCCTGAATTCCTAAAGAAAGAACATAGAAGAACTTTTCCTGAGAGAATAAATTGGATTTTCCTTTGTAAAAACCCTATTAAGAAGGATTTCTACAGTTTTCTCTATACATAGGGTGTGGAAATTCCTAATTTCTATAGGTTGCACTATAGCTAGGTCACGGAGTTTCTGTGGGATGCATTACAACTAGGGTGAGGCGGCCTTCATACGTGGGAAAAATGAGCATTTTCTCGATGCTTCTAGAAGGAGAAGCTTCTATGGTGAGGTGGCCTCTGAACGGTTGGGATCTTACTCGCTTTCATGATTTAGTGGGATCATCCTAACCTCCTTACCTTATCCTCTTCAACTTATAAAAGGAGAGGAGATCTCATGGAGAAAGTTCGTTGGATTTGGCTTGGAATTATTAGCTTGGTTAGAGTGGTTTTGAGTTTTTCTTTTGTCAAGATAGATGTCAGATCTATAGTCTCAGAATTATTGGATTAGAAGTGTGTGGGAAGAAAAGAACTGTTGGAAGGAACCTTATGACATCAAGGCATCTGTTTGTAATATCTCTTCCTATTATTAATATAATACAGTGGCATGTTTCTTTCCCATAGAATTATCTTTATTTTATTGCATAATTCCTTGATCATATGCATAGGTTGTCATCTAATATACTCTCTCTGCTTTCACTTTGGTTGGTTTGTGTCTCACTATAGGATCAGTATCACAAGACCACCGGAGCGAAACAAGAACAACAAATACATAAGGAAGTGACACTTAAAGGTATGTCTCTCGTCTTTTGTTCGGTAGTAAATTCGATGATTAGAGCCTAGGGAAAGCACCATGTCCTGTCGTGTTTTGTTCTAGATCTAGGTGGATCTAGGGGGATCGATTTGTGTCCACACTTAACGATTTACCCGTTAATAGTCGAAGTGGGAAAATATTGGACCTTATGCTCTTTGTGATACAAAATTTCCCTCATGGGATGAATACTCGCTATAAATGTAACTCCATATATGTTAAGTCTACAAGAAAGTTTGGAAATATTTAAATATTTGTGTTCTAACTAGTGTAATAATCCCCCCAAAATCTTGATGACATCAAAATCCAAGTTGGCAGAGACAGAGTTGGTAGCACACGTGGACAAATTAGAAGATTTCATGTGGTAGGATGACATCATCCTCACCTAGTTAGTTCTAACATGTGTAGCATAATCAATGTTTGTTTGGTCCAAATAACCCAAACATCATAAGAACAGAATGAATAAGTAATGCCATGCATTGAGAATGAAAAGTAAATGAATAGCAATTCTACTTCGAGGGGGGAATATCCTTTACACCTTAGGTTTACAGATAACTCTTAATGATCCTTAAAAAATATCTCATTGACATATATATATAGGAGACAAAGGGAATAATTACAAATATGGGCCTAACACTAATGACAATAATAATATAACAATAGGAATGTAATAGCCCAAGGAATAGGGGCTTAGCATGCCCTGCCTCTTCAAAAAAGTGTTTCCCTCAAGTATTGATTAGTTATGGATTCTGATGTATGAAAATAGCATCCTCCCAAGTTTCATCTTTTTTCAATAGGTTCTTCCAATTAATGAGGAATTCCATAATTGATCTCGATATGTTCTTCCACTTGGTAGGGTATTCCACTTATGTTTATCCTACAAAGACATACTTTTTTATCCATGTGATAATGGACCTTATTCAATAACTTATCCTCAAATGATAGGAAATTTGATAATTATGTATTCCCCTCTGATTTCTCTATCTAACCCCATGATTCTCATTCCAAGCCAATAGTCCAAAAAAATGTGAAAATGGTAAGACGACTCATTTTAATGATCCAAACCAAGGATCATCTACTTGGATACCAAATTGTATCGTCCAAATAACCCAAATAGCATAAGAATATAAATAATAAGTGATGCCACACTTTGAGAATGATAAAAAGTGAAAGATTAAAATGCCACTTTGAGGGGCAACCTACTATCACACACTCGCTGCGGCATAATAAATTTTTGGCCTTTTTGTTCTTTTCTCAGAGGGACATAGTTCCCCGAATCCCTATGGGGCCTGATACAGACCCTGCCATCCCCTTATCCGCACTCATATGATCTACGGTTATGGCCACGGGCCAAACAACTTAGGCGCCCTTTCGCATTTCGTGACTCGACGATATGAGCAAGTCGATTCTTTCGACTCTGCAAACCCCAAAATGTCGAAATGTCGAAGAGGCTTCGATCAGCAATTATCCCCCCCTGGGCTATGTCTTGGTCCGGGTGACAACTCCTCATAAGACCTCCGTCCTGTTTCTATCGGGATTTATGAACACGAGAGCCCGACCTCTTGTCAACGGGACTCCCTAACTCCCGATTTTCGATTTCTCGATGGACTCTTCCTTTCAGGATTTTCCTGACATCCTGGATTACTGCCACGTGTCCTCCCTCAAATGGACGGTCCTCACCATTTTTCGATTTCATGACTTGCGACCCCCAGTGACACAAATCCTCTGTCAATTTGAATCCCCGGTACCTGAAACACCGATGGGCTCTCGATCTCCGCCACGTGTCCTCCACGGATGGACGGTCCAGATTGTTGCTAGCTCCCATCGCAACTTCACGACTTCGCAAGTCGAAAGGTTGAGAACTCATGCTCTTATCCCGCGAATCCCCGAGATGCAAGAAGTCAACGGGGTGTTAACTCCTTCCTCCAGGCGACGTGTGTCCGCCTGTCAATCATATGGGCCCCACTTTGTGGTTCTGCCACGTGTTCCTTCATGCCCAGCTTTCAGCACTTCGCAACTTCTGATGTCAAGAAGAGGTCCTCTCAACCTATGAACCTCCAAATGCGCGATACACGTGACAAGGCTCTGATCCAACGGTCCTCCCGTGACCTGGATCCAATGATGATCCTTGCTCCTCGTGATTTTTCCACTCACGACTTGGAGCACTCAACTCTTGGGCTTTCACCTTGTGAACCTCTGAGTTCGCGAGAGCCCTCGATCTCTGCCACCTGTCCTCCTTAGATGGATGGTCCTGATATTCTCACAGCTTCGCCACTCGCAAAGTCTAGGCGCCCAACCTTGGCACCTTCCCTTCACGAAACCCCGAGAAGCAATGTTAGCTTTCCCTCTTGCGTTCTCGCTATTCGTGACTTCGCAAGTCGAAGGGTTGAACTCTCGTTCCCTTATCTCACGAATCCCCGAGTTGCGAGAGGTCAACGGGTGTTGACTCCTTTCACTAGGTGACACGTGTCCGCCTATCTATCGCACGGGCCCACCTTACGGTTCTACCATGTGGCCCTCATCCCCAGCTTCGACACTTCGTGACTTCACTTCTAGAAGCGCTACCTCCTTTATATCCCAACACCCGAAGTGTCGAGATCCTGAACTCCTCACTACTCCTTATCGCAACTCGTGACTTCGGGACTTTCGAGACAAAAGTCTCGACCTCCTATCCGTCGATATGCCGAAATGTTGAAATTCTGAAACATCGTCAATGCGGGTCCCACCACGGAACTTCCCTCCTTTTTGGAATTTTGGACTTCGCAACTTCGCGAATCCTGATGCTAAGCTTTCAGTTCTTCAACCCACGAAACCTTGAAATACGGAGTGTCGATGCACTTCACCAATAACTGGCTCACACAAATCCTTTCGCCCCTTCGGGACTTCGCCTTTCACGACCTCGCGAATCTTGAGGCAAGGTTTTTAACCCTTCAACTCGCGAATCCATGAAATGAGAGTATGCGAGTGATCCAACGGTTCTTGTCGACTCAAATCCTACAGTCTGATTTCTCCCGAACTTAAAACTTGAAAAAGGCTTATTGTAACTCCCCTGCTCCTCTGCAAGATCTGACGACTCTCAGGACTTCGTGAATTCTCCACGGAGAATTCTGACCATCCAATGCCTCCTTGACGACTCTTGCGAAGTGAACACAGTAATTCCTTCACTTCTATTTCGGGATTTCAAGAGAATCGTTCTTCTTCGTACAGGGTTACTAAGACTTGCGCCTTCAAATCCTTTTCCAGGTTCTTGGTGAGCTTTCTAAGAAGGGTGTCTCTATGGGGAGATCTATCTAAGGTATTACCTGAGACGAATAAGGGTATAGATTTCCCGAGAACAGACTTGAAGTCTAAATTAATTCAATATGCGTATAAATGGTGATTTATAAAACATAATCCATACGTAGTCTTTCCATTATAAGCATGCAACCACCATTTCTAAATCAAAACACTACATAGGCAGTCTTATACTCAAATCATTCATAAAACTTCACAGACTATGAGCATACATGTCAGCATATAAATTTAAATATGCAAGATGTAAAAAAGTTATCAGAAATAACACCAGATGTGATTGCAACTGCTGAGAGGGGTGCTCATTTCCACCAAACCATAGGCTCAGCGACTCCCAATGGATTTACCACTAGCCACCCCCGAGCTGAGACCACGATGTTGCGAGACTGCGTCTTTTCTTGCCAGTGACCGAGAATGAGGGTTACTCTCCCCCTTCTCTGCTATCACTCACTCTCTATATCTCTAGAGTTCTTCCTCCTTCCCTCGCATCTGCCCCCTTCTCCCTTCTCCCTCACACCTTTTTCTCTTGAGAGGTTGTGTGTGGTGTGATTTCCCTCGCACTGGTCAGGCCTGACGTCTTTACGGATGGGCGGTTCACCCCCCCATCCCTCATTACTCATGAGGAGCCATTTACCTACCAATCCTAGTGAGTCATTTAATTCGGGGCCAGCGAGCCACTCTTGGTTCTCCAGGCCAGTGAAGTCCAAATACGGTATCGGTTTCGGTGGAAGTTAATGCCACATTTCCAGGTGCCTTCCACCACCTTTCTCCAGCCATCGTGGTCTCTTTTTCAGCACACCCCCTCTCAACAGTCCTGCAATATATATTCATAATAGTATTTACATTCATGGCCCTTTTTACTAAGGTCCATTCCAATCACACATTTACATCTTTGAGTTTTCCATAGTTCTTGGTCAGCATAATTATTTTTACAGACTAGGGGAAACAAGGTGTTACAATTCCCTTCCCCTTAAAGGAACACCGTCCTTAGTGTTCTTTCTCAAACACCTGTCATGCCTTTCTCATTCGACCACTTCAGAAGGCTTGACCTTCATCCTCGGTCCGATCCTTTTTCAGGATCTCAGTCTTCGTTACCTACCTTCCATAATTCTTGGACAACAAGCACATTAATCACAAATTTGTGCAAAAACATCTTATTGTTGCTCATAATTCAAAAGGAAAATTTTCATAATTTGAGCACAATACTTATCTGTGCAGTTTATGGATCTGTATCCACATGGTAGCTTTTTTATCCATGTTCATCGTCCTCCTTGACGTACCCATTGGATGCATGATTCCAATTCAATAGCTCACAAGAGCTATCATGATTTCATCTTCCTTTCCAAGGTTTTCCCGCACAGGAAACTACTCCCTATGTGCATGATCCCAATAATTTACAGGAAATTAGTAAGTTCTCCTCTTCCTTATGGTCACTGACCCTCCAAGCCCAAGCTCAAGCATCCCCTTCACTATTATACAGTCCCTCGGGCGATCCATCTTTCCCTACCGAGGTTTTCTTGCAAAGGAATCTTAGAGATCCTATTGAGTCTTATAGTCGAGGCGTCCCTCAGACTTGCTCTGCCTAGGTGTCCCTCCGACTTGTGTTACCTCAACACAATAATTTTCAGTCAATCATGGCTTATCATGGGGTTTTTCATGGCTCAGCAGTAGCCACATTCATCATCTTCAGCTTTGACAGCCTTCATATGTTCCTTTCAGGACAAATCTTTTCTTCTCACCTGTATCACAAGTACACAAGATTTCGTGAGACGTCATCATAAATTCTAACTTTTAGAATTTTATTGCAAACTTGTCACCCACAGATTTATCAAGTCTCACGATTTGTTTTCATATTTGTCCCGCTCAGGAACCAGATTCATAATTATGGGACTTTCCTTCCCATAACATTTTAGCTCGGCAGGAAATCGGTCTTCCTTATGGGCTTACAGCATTGTCATATCCAAGACTCTTTCTTCCTGCATTCATTCCTCAGCTAATCAAATTGTTAGTTCTCATGTACATACATTTTATTGCACCTTTACAACATTGTCACAACAATTTCAGGATTGTGCATACTAACAATTAAATTCACTTTCTCAAAAGGAAATAACATTCCTTGCAGTTTGGCTCAGTAGGCAATCGGTCTTTCCTATGGGCTTACCTTCCTGCAATTCATTCTTCAATCAGCCAAACAAATTGTTAGATTTTCCATGTACATATATATATATATATATATATATATATATATATATTTCCAAATGTAATTCAACATTTCAAAGGGTTTTAACAAATGTGCCACTATCCATGGCCACAGTCATACCCAATGCATTCTTGCATTGATTTCAATTTCGTCACACTTTATGACCGGGTCTTGGCCATGGGGTGTTAGAATTTAACCGACCTTTTCCTCATATGGTTTATTTGTTTTCATTCATTCTTACAACAGGACCATGCTTCCTGCTATAGGCCAATCACGACCCCAAATTAGTACATATTAAACTTAAAATTTTCGCATGAATGTGCCCACGCATTATGCCTTCATTAATAACCAGGGTGCCAACACTTATGGCCACCCAAATTTGGTTTTCTCTAACACCTATACTACGTGGGTAGAAATGTTGGAAGGTCATCCTTCCTTAATGAGAAATCCCTTGCATGTCCTTTATGCAAATATGCATTTCCTAGAATTAATTCCATGCAACGTGCTATCTATGAGCACTTTTGTTTCCAATCATTCCTTGATTGGTCCATGTGTTCATGACATATCAGTTCATGAATTCTTCCAAGGGTTACAACCAGTGTTTACTACCAAAGGTTCATACCTCCATTATTCATGTTCTCCTTCCTGAATCATACCCTACTTGGGTATCCAAGGCATACAACTGCCCTTTCAATTTTATGCAATAAAAAAATATTTCGGAAGGGGTTCTTGCCAAATCCCTTCATACCCTATGCCACACAGTCACAAATATCTTTATACCAGCTCTTGGTTTCCAGCACCCTCTCTCTGTTCTCTACCTTATCAATAGTGTTTTAGCAGGATTTTCACAGTCTCGTCAACAATCTTTTGACCACAGCCTTTCCATGGTCACCCTCTGCTTGAGGTCGTTCATTATTGGCAACTGTCTTTCTCAACAGTTCCAATATTATTCCTTTCTACACATGACATACACCATAGGCACATTAATCGTCATGTAAATTGAAATGAAAATATCATAACGTTTAATTAATAAAAACATTTTCAGACATGTCTAGCATATCTGTATGCACTTCATCACATTATTCTTAATGTTTTTCATGAGTGTAACACAACAGTTCTCAATCATTTTCATAGCATTACAACCATCATTATTATGGTGTCAAAGCATTTTCGTTCTTCAATGTACTAGCTTTCTCATCCCATAGAAACGTAATGCACAGCAACGGAAGAATTGAGGGCTCTCCCCTTCTCCCAATTCTTTCTACCTCGCCTGGGGCTTTTCAGCCTAGTCAAGTTATCTCTAAGGTCTCACTGCCTCTTCTTTAATCACAGCTTCAACCAAGCCGTATCAATTAAACATACCATTTTATTCATTCAATCATACTCAGGGGTTTACTGGCCTCTTACCAACCATATTGGTTTCCACAACTGCTCTTTTTCTGAGCAGCCCTAGGTTAGGCTCATCCTAATTCTTAGGATACTTCAGCATGATTTAGTAGCAACTCTTTGCTCATAATGAATCATGAACATGTGCATCCTACACACTTTCATTCGGTTATTAGGATGGTCAATATTCAGTTATTAGTCTTCTTTTACTTACATGATACTTTAAAAATGTAATCCAGGATTCTTGTACATGGACATGCCTTGTAGCCCATTATCCAACCTTCAACAATTATCAGGGTTGTGACTCTGTTCCTCTGATAGAGACCTTATACAGTTCCTCCACCAGGAACTTCTTCAGCATGCAACTTCCTTGTTGCAGATCCATCACCACTTGTGATGGCCTCAACTTTGAGTTAGCCTTTTTGGTGGTCTACCAAATATTCCCAACTTTGAGTTAGCCTTTTTGGTGGTCTAGCCTTGTGATGGCCTCAACTTTGAGTTAGCCTATGCTTGGTGGACGTAATCCAACGTTTGACCACTTGAAATCCTTGTGTTCCTTATTTGTGTGATTATTAATTATCATATGTGAATTTTGTTTTGCGCATTTACACTTCTAACACACATGAACTATTATCATCTGTTGTTATCGCGCAATAATGGGTGGGATCCTCTTTGGTTTTTGTCCATTCAAAATTTCGACGCCATCAGAATTCAAGGTCAAACAAATTCTAATTGTACGCCACTTATTCTCATCCAACGCCATCAGAATTCAAGGTCAAACAAATTCTAATCGTACGCCCACTTATTCTCATCCAACCAATAGTTTATGAGTTCGACAGACCAGACAATGGAAAGGAATGAACATCTGCAAACAACTCTAACACGGACATCAAGTTGCTTCATCTCGTGAATCTACACGACCGTT
>ML779583.1:1317003-1327667 GCA_009831015.1 Picea engelmannii | reverse complement strand
AGATATTGTATCAGAATGATTACTCAGAAGATCAAGATGATGGATTGCCAATCCATGACAAATATCTCATGATGACAGAAGAAGTGCCACATGGATATGTTCCAGTTTGACCCTTGCCACGATGTTGTGAGCTAGCAGGAACCAAAGAGGAATCCAACAATGATATACTTTATTAATCAGAGCTACATGAAGCCTTCAGAGAAAACCAGTGTTCCAGACCAAAGTACATTTGAAATCAAGCATTACATTATCCGTGATGAAGTCTAGAAAGTAGAAAGTGGTTCTCCAATACATATATCCACAGATGAGTAGATAATCAGACATTTTGGTAAATCTTTTTTCCAAGATGAAAGAGTTTGCATACTCAAGTTGAAGCTCGTGGAGACAAATTCCTTATTGAAAAAGGAAGAGATGAATTCCAGGTTGGGAGGGAGCACTGATGTGTTATTGATTGATGGACAGTCATTTTTCAATTAAAGAATGGTCCAGGATGAGTAGTTCCTTTCCATTTCGGAAAGTGTTTTGAGATTTCTGACGGACAGGCATTTTCTAGTTCGGAAAATGGTCCAGATCGAACGGTCATTTTTGTAATGAACATGGTTCGATGGATTGTTGATGTACCATAGACAATGATTTCCCGTTGTGGTTAACATGGGGAATGGTCTAGGGAAGTCTCTCTTCTTGAGGGTTACTCAAGAAGACTGGCCCGCCTCGCCGGACAGCGATTTCCCATTGTGGTTAACATGGGGAATGGTTCATTTTGGAGGTTAGTGCAGGACAGTCATTTCCTTTTGGAAATGGTTTGGACAGTCATTCCTTAGGGAATATTCATTCTCTCCAGGTTTCACTTTGTTTAGTGCCGGAGGAATGGCCCAGGGTGGGGAATGGTCCAGGTTCAGTAATCAGGGACAGACATTCCTTAGGGAAGACTCATTCTCTCCAAGTTACACTTTTTCTAGTCTCAGAGGAATGGCCCAGGGTGGGGAATGGTCTAGGCTCAGAAATCAGGACAGTTATTCTTCCTTGCTTGAGAAGAATAGTCCATACATCTCGTCATTGATGTTTGACCTTATGAGGGCAGATGCTCTTCCAAGATCTCACGGATGTGAGTGGAAGAATGGCCCAAATGATTCAGTTTATATCATAACATTGTTTCTGTGCAGGTTGATATCAAATGATTGTTATGAATATTGTATGTCTCTAGACAGTAGATATATACTACTGCGGTGGATGTGGTCCACTATTTGTGACTATACGTCACTGATCAAGTACCTGTGTGCTACTTGGTGTGGTAGTGTACCACTGGATTGTAGTTGTGTACTACTATGGATAGACATGGTTGTGTTTTATTGAATGATATTGTTCCAATTGCCTTGAATACTATCAGCATTGTTGAAATGATTATCAGCTAGATGGATGATCAATGGACAAAGATTTTCCAAACGAAAAATGGTCCAGGACATTTATTCTTCTAGGACATATGTTCAGATTAGAAGAATGGATCTTGTGTCACTCTATGGAGTGAGTGACTTATCCAGCATCATGTTTGATTACTCAAATGGAGTATGGTTTCGAGAGATGATGCAGTTGATGACATTGATAGTCTATACAACTATGTTGATGCTACCGGGTGAATGTTATGTTTGTGCTCAAGACCATTACATGTAATACCTCCCTAGCTAGGAGGGAGTGTTGATATTATGGTAATTGCGGGAGGTATTTACCCCCATGTGTAAACCTGACGAGAATAGAATATTCCGGGAAGCAAGAAGAAACCTTGATGAGTTGGCTAATAACCCTAGAAGACATGTCGGCTCAAGAGGATAATTTGTGTTAGTTTATTAGCCTCCAAGAGAAGAAGTCAGCCAGAAGAAATAATATATAATGAAAAGACAAATACCTAGAATGAGAAGTCGGCCCAGGCAGTTAGCTAGAATTAGTATAAATACAGGAGGCCATTCTTCATTATGGCAGGCATTCTCAGAATTGCAGAGCGGCACTTGTGTGCAATGCAGTTGCCCAGTTTGTGCGCAGGTTTGGAGGAGAGTTGTCGTTGCAGCTGCTGCAACTAGCAGATTATGCTTTGGATTGGACTATCTCTTGGTTAGGGTTTGGACTATCTTATCAACTCTTGTTTGATGTGCTATCCTTGGGGAAAAGTGCACTACCCTTTGTTTGGCTATATTGCCTCGGGTTTGCTTCTGGAATTATTCTCAGTCAAGGTTAAGGTGCTCGAAGGGTGGCTTTGGCCTATGGTTGGGTGACAATAGTGATATTGTCGATGGTAAAATGAGCACATCCATTCATATTCTAACAAAATTAACCTAATGTAGTTTGCTTCTTTTACTTGTTTTTTTCCTTCTATTATATTTTAATTTTCCACTCTAAATTAGCCTAATTCAAATCGAATACGATTCCCTAAAAACATAGTACATTAAGAAGAGTAAAACCCTTAATAACTTAGTGATCCCTAATTTTCCCAATTTTTCCTAAAAAATGAGTGGTGGCTCTACCTCCACCTACACTAATGATCCAGATAAACTTACCTTGTTTGGTATAAGGTTTCCTTTACCCCCTTACTACCCCTCTACAAAGGATGGTTTGCCTCCTAGAGTGGAACATAGTCTTCCTACTTCTTCCTTCTAGGTTGGGTTCACTTACTCCATCTTTAGGTGACCCAAACACTAAATCCACAAAATTCAATCACATTGAATATCAAAGGTGATAAGGCTCCCATTAGTAAGATTATGTAGGCTATGTCAGAGAATATAGAGTTGATGAAGTGCATTTGGTTGTATGTTGATCTAGTGAAGGTGTCGTGTTGAAGGTCTTTTGATGAATATTATGAAGATAGAATCACAATGGCTCTTGTTCTAGGTACTCTCTCAATCGTACTAAAGGATGAGAAGTGCCTATTGCAGACAAGAATTGCACTAATGCATAGATCACCAATAATACTTGATGTTCCAACAAAATTGTGTTTACCATCACCAACCTTAACAAATAGTTAAGGTAAAATTGAGAAATCTCTTTAAAACTCTAGAGCATTCAAGTTTATGAACTAGGGTGTTTACTTATCCTTACATTGAGAAAAATCATGTGCATGTGACTCATCACCTTAAATTTCTCCTTTGTGGATTCTTCAAGTTTCAAGAGTGATCACCTCTAATCTTACTTATAAATCCAAACATATTTTAGAAAAAAATAGATTTTCAAGGGATTCTTCATTGTAAAATTCCAATAAGATAGAATATTCATCAATGAGGGACACCAAGAGTACTACCTCTCCTCTTAAAACTTATATGTGTCTACATAATTATGTGATCATCAATGTGCATCCACAATGCCAAGAAAGTATTATCATTCCCCTATTATGAACCTAATTTGATCTTAAATTTCATAACTAAAAGTTGATATAAATTTTATTGAGTTGTTATGATCATGAGTGGACTCATTGCACCAAAAGAAGTGAGGTGCATTCAAAATCCCATTATGGATGATATGTGTAACATTCATGGATATAATTTATAATAGAAATAGAAAAAAAATTAAAATCAGTATGTACAAAAGGAAATTTAAAAAACGAGCATTAATATATATGTATGTATGTATGTATGTATGTATGTATGTATGTAAACCTAGACCCATCTTAACTCTGGATGTTTTAAGCATTGAGAGGTATCAAAGAGAAATTGATATGGAAATCTAGATTTAAGATGGATTTAGGTTGGTAGATTCTAATTTGTACAAAAACAATTCCAATGAAAACTTCAAGGGGAAACCCAAGAGATGTTTTCCCACATTCATGAATGGAATCCCTAGTAAACCCATTGGTCTATACTAGTATGCATAAACCAAGAGGGTTCAAACTAGGAACCTAGTGAAACACAACTAGACAAATGCCCAACAACATTGGCCACAATTAGTTGAGTTAACCCCTTAGGTTTGTACAAAATATGTATTCCAGTATATTGTTCCATTATGAGGAAAGAGTGGGTTGTAGTTTTGAGAGTATATTGTGAAGGGTTTTTGAAATGTGCAGAGATGCATAGAAAGGGCACAGAGATAAGAAATAATAACAAAAAGATCCTCCAGAAAGAGAGCAATTGCATATCCCAATCAAATTTTCCACGGGTCAACCATAGCCTATTTCTAATGTTAATCACACATAATTTTTAAGAAGCATTCCTGAGAATATCTAGATGGAAGTTATTGTTGATGTAAATCCATAATAGTGCACTGATTTTCATAGGAAGGGCACAAACAGAAGAATCAGTTACATGGATATTCACTAGAAAGAGGAGAGTCACATCTCCATATTGAATTTTTTCATGTGCAGATATGTGAACTAATCAAACCCTAAAGTACGGTAGACATGGAAACTATATCAAAGGCACGGGGAAAGAACAATCTTATAAAATAAATCAAATCCCCCAAGAGGAAACAACATCCAATGGTTTCATGAGATTAAAATTGATGAAATATGAAAGATAGATTGGAGGATTTTCATAGACATGTATTAGGGTTAAAACAAGGTGATGAGAAGGAAGCCATTAGGTTGTAGATGTGGAAATTGTGTTGAGTATGGAGGAAGAATGTTTGGATTACTGGATGAACCACTAGAGGGTCAACATATTTGGATAAACATAGTTGGATTCGTGGAGGCTGTTTCAAATAGAATTTCACATGCTGGAGGAGGAAACAGTGGCTATCATTGGTGATATAGATCATGCATTATCTAACTAGGGTTCTAGGGTGGATGATCGAATAGAGGAAGGGTTTATTAGACTAGATGAAAACTTACCTGAGGCTCTTCAATTCAAGGTAGGTACAATACATGCATAGTATGTTGGAATAAATCACATAGATGCTCAATAGTTAAACATTAGGATGGACGTTAGGGGGAATTTGAGGTCTAAAATGGGACTCCGAAGGAAAATAATAAAACAAGAGTTATGAAGTTTCAAAGGGAAATAAAGGAAACTTCTTCTTTTAAACGTATTTTTGACTTATATCCTTATAGGTATACTCAAATTTTAAGTGTAGGCACTCGTTGGATGAATATTTAAACACATTTTTTCATGTATTTCCAATTTATCTCATTGTGGTTCTATCAAAAGTATGCATAGTGGGTACTCATTGGATGTAGAATTTAATTATGCATCCAAAAAGTGCCTACACTTGAAATTCAAGTAAACCTATAAGGAGATAAGTCGAAAATACAATTAAAAAAAGTAGTTTTCTTCCTTTCCCTCCAAAAATAGTTGGATTCGTGGAGGTTGTTTCACATAGAATTTCACATGTTGGAGGAGGAAACAGTGGCTATCACTGGTGATATAGATCATGCACTATCTAACTAGGGTTCTAGGTTGGATGATCGAATAGAGGAAGGGCTTATTAGACTAGATGACGACTTACCTGAGGCTCTTTAATTCAAGGTAGGTACAATACCTGTGTAGTATGTTGGAATAAATCACATAGATGCTCAATAGTTAAACCCTAGGACGGACGTTAGGGGAAATTTGAGGTATAAAATGGGACTCCTAAGGAAAATAATAAAATAATATGTATGAAGTTTCAAAGGGAAATAAAGGAAACTTATTCTTTTAAACGTATTTTTGACTTATATCCTTATAGGTATACTCAAATTTTAAGTGTAAGCACTCGTTGGATGAAGATTTAAACACATTTTTTCATGTATTTCCAATTTATCTCACTGTGGTTCTATCAAAAGTATGCATAGTGGATACTCATTGGATGTAGAATTTAATTATGAATCCAACAAGTGTCTACACTTGAAATTCAAGTAAACCTATAAGGAGATAAGTTGAAAATACAATTAAAAAAAGTAGTTTTCTTCCTTTCCCTCCAAAAATATTTACTCTTACGGTTGACATCATCATCCTGGATCCTATTTTTTATTTTAAAGTTAATTTTGATAGTACAATTCTTGTTTTAAGGCCCAAGTGCAATGACAAGGCTTTAACTCAATAGCATGATGGACTTGGTACCACTATTCCTTTTGTTGATTGTTACAGATAATTTGAACTCCCTTATTGTAGCTTATTCGGAAGAAAATAATTTCAAATGGAGGTAGGATTTATTATAGATTTCTTGGAACTTAAACATGAGTGGATCATCAATCGTTGATGGAGGGGGTTTAGGGTCACAGCCTCTGGAAGGTGAGAGGAAATACAAAAGATGCAAGTGTATTAAAAAACTATAGGACGATATCAACCTGAATTTGGGTGTGAAGACCGGGATAAATGAAATTATGAAACTAGAATAATTGGTGCTTGTAGTTCATTTTCTAGGTAGAAGGATGAGAAAAAAATGTTTAAAGGACTGGTCCAAATCTAACTTCCATGTCATGGTTGGATATATTCCACATATCATGACTCTAGAAAAGGGCTAGTTGGCATGGGTCTTCAAAACGATGGTAGAGGTTGATAAAACCCTTCCTAAGTGTTGGAAGTGGGGTTCACAAACTCTTTTTTCTGAAGAAAAAAAAATGGCATGTTGACTTCAATTCTCGGTCTGCATATGTGGATATCCTCCGAATATGGGGTAGAATTCCAGGACTCCCACTAGTCATATGGTCAGAGGAAGTGTTTGAGGAAATAGGGAATGCTCTTGGCATATATTATGAAGTCAATTTCTCTTTCCATGACATATGGTAATTTGGAATGATCCATATTCTTGTGGGTTTGGAGACTAGTAAAGGATTTAACAAGATTATTGTCATAAAAACAGGAGTAGACCTTTTCAATCTAACCCTAGATTATGAAGGTATACCCTTTAGGTGTGAGCATTTCCACAACTACAGGCACCTGGAAACTGACTATAACTATCCAACTCGGAGGGATATTTTGGATCAGAGGAAGAAAACAAAAGGTTTGGGGAAGGAATGGATGGGAAATTCCCATAATCCAAGTTGGAAAGAGGAATTGGGGGACAAAGTGTCAATCAGTTGTCCTCGAGATACACGTTTGGAAGCATAACATTAATGTTTGGTCATAGGCCAACATAAGGAACTGAGTTTGATGCAATTAGTGACAATAAGGAATGTGTTCCACATTCGAGTAAGTCCTTGTAATCACTTTCTCCAAATAAAGAAAATCCTCTGAAAATTTGTTTTGGGGACATGGGGTTTAGAAGTAGAATCTAAAGGATTGGAATCAATCAGTGAATTT
This sequence comes from Picea engelmannii, assembly GCA_009831015.1. Lineage (NCBI taxonomy): Eukaryota > Viridiplantae > Streptophyta > Pinopsida > Pinales > Pinaceae > Picea > Picea engelmannii. The sequence continues at coordinate 1,320,474 of ML779583.1, read as the reverse complement.
ATGCCTAGTCTTTCAGGAACAAAATACCCTAATCCCCCAACCCTCATACCTATTCATGGGATCGAAATCCAATAGCATTTGAAAATTCCCAAGTAGGGGCTTCGATAAATTCAAGCTTGGATATAAAGGCTTGAGAGACATTACAAGATGAAAATCCCTTGGAATCCATGAAATGCAATCTCGGACCTAGGATTAAAGTTACCTTTGACTTCCTTGGGAATTTGTCATTGGAGTTAGGTTTCCTTGAAGAGAAAGGCCAAAAAACAAACTGAAGATGAAGGAAATCCTAAATGTCCATGGCACAGAAACAAGGTCTTCAAAAATCAAATGTGGAAAATAGTTATCCTTGATAAGGGCTCTTAGAGAAAATTCTCATTGTGAGGGTCTAAAATGATTCATAATGCTAAATTGTCAAGGGATAGCCAATCCCTCAAAAAAATGGCCATAAAGAGGCTAACAAAGACTATTAAACCATTTTTTATCCTACTACAATAAATCATGACCAATGGGGAGAAAATCACTCGGGAAATTTCACAAATGTTAGGTGAGTGGGAATTCAATTGTATAGATACCACTGGGAGATTGGGAGGGAACAATATTGGGTTCCAGAAATGTTGTTATACCCTTACTAATTCATAGGATTTTCTTACAAGTCTACACATTCCCCTTTTCTATCTGTATTTGGGGAAAGAGATCTCTATTTTGAATGTGTATTGACCTTATTTGGATAGGGTGGAGTACTGGGATAAGTTCTTCAAAATGGAAATCATTTAGAATGGATTAGTTGCGGTGGGGGGAGACTTAAAATTTTATTTGGGAGTCTCAAAAGCATGGGGACTGGCAATGCAAGTGGATTGTCTTTTAGGTTACTTTATACAAAAAAATGGAAAAAGTAGGCTTGTGTTGATGTTTAGATCTGTTAAGACCGAAACAACAACCTCACGAGGATATGAATCCCCCTATGTTTTTATAGAGGTGGTACTCCTCTTTGGATAAAGGATATATCTTGAACATCTTGGATTAGAAAGAATGCTTAGACAACAAACTCCATATATTTATTGCTTTAATTTGTACATGGAATGGTTCTTAAACAACCTAATCTGATCTTTATGTGAAGAAAGAAATGTATTTACAATAAGAAAATATTGAAGGATGGCTTCAATATCGTAATATCCTTTGTAGTCAACATCATATATACAACCCTCTTAATCACATATGAATATTGGATATATCCATATCTTCTCATGAGAAATAGGAGAGAACAGTTTTGATAATCTCAAAGAATTTTAAAAGAGTATTGTAGTTAAAACATAAGATGTATACTTCAAACATCTCACACTCGGAAATCCCAAGATCTGAAACGTCATTGAAGTCATGCCCCGAAGTAATTATTTGGGGAGTTTAGGTCATGAAATATATTCAAAAATACACAAAATATTTTACAAACATATAAATGGTCGTGAATACTCCATGATCATATAAGAAAAGTATTTTGAAGAATACAAGAGGAACACTTAAGAATCTCATCCTTGTGCTCAATTCATAGATGCAAGCATAAAGCTTTGAGAAAATGGTATCGAAGAAAAAAAAGAGTGGAGAATGTGGAAATCTATTTTCGTTGATAAAAATCCTTGTTGGATATTGATGTATGTACCTTCTTATTTCAATCCTTTTCCCCTACCCTTCTCGATGATGGAACCTATTGATGAAGCCCCTCTCTTACTTTTAAAAAATTGGCTCTTCTACTTCCCTGAGGTAGTTACGGTTTTTTCTTTCTTGGATAAATCACTTTAATTAATGCCTCAATTAAGTCTCATTAATGCATTTTCATCATTGACGTTCATATCTTGAAATTGGCCCCTTTTCATTCTTTAATAAAAAAAATTAAATAAACTTTTATTTTGAGAATTTAATTAATTGCCCTTTTAAAAAGGGGACTGTGTTTTAATTTATTGGATGTGATACTCAACTTTTCAGCCATGTAAACCACTTTATATATGATATTCATCGTCTTATATTTCCAACGAGTCCTCCTGGGTGCAATTTCGATTCTTGGATCTCAAGATATGACCTCGTGAAGTCGAGGTGTCAAATAGATTTATTAGCAAACCATAAAAATATCGTTAATTGTTCTTTCAATTTCTAAGAAAAATATGGTCAATTCTATCCCTTGAAACATGTTTCATCATCTTCCTCGTCGAAAGAAATTTCCAAATAGGTACAATTTGCACGATTTTGATTCTCATTTCTCAAGTTATGAACTTCATAATGTTAAAACTTAGCAACTGTTGATTGATCTTCACCGGGCAATCTGGGTCTTTGGTTAAATTTCATTTTTCCCTTTGAATATTTTGACTTGTATTCATAATTATCCCACATGTATTGGGATATTATAGTCTCTATTGTATATATTAAAAGGTATTCTATGCTTTAAATAAGAAACATAAGAAGGCTACAAAGATCATAACATTTGACACCTTTAGAAGATTAATAAAATAATATTTTAAATACTGAGTAAACCTCCACCTCATGCCCAGTCAGCATAATTCAATAGTCCACATGTTGCCGCATGTCATAACATGATAGGTCACCATCAATATCCACATGTAACCAATAATAATACGCCATGTGTCATCATTAGTTAGATGTCATGTGTCATCCCTCCATAGGCTGCCATGTGTAGTAATATGGTTGGTTAATAATTCATGTAATTAAAATATAGTTTAAGAGGGGAAAGGTGAATGAGAGGGGGTAGGTGAGGGTAATATATGGGGAGAGGTAAAATTTAGGTGGCAAAGGGATAAGGGTGACGTAGGGTGATGTAAGGGGGGGTGGCGGAGGGATAAGAGTGGCGTAGGGTGATGTANGGGGGTCTTAGGGATCGTGGGGATGGAGGGATAAGGAGGTGAAGGAGTATGGAGGATGCATGTGAGTGAGGGGAATCATGGCAGGTTCCTGGGTTGGGGACTGAGGGAATTTTGATCGGGTGGGGGAGCAAGGTGAGTCCGTGAACCCGCAGAGAGTAAATAAATAAAAAATAAACTTAAGCATGGAATAAGGGAGTGGGTGAAGGTTATAAATGGTGGAGAATGGAGAGTGTGGTGAATGAACCTGCCATGCTATAATAAGAAGAAACAACATGGGTCTTGGGTCCATGAAAATTCAAGAAAAACATGGGTTATGAACCCAAGAAATTCAAGAAAAATTTAAGTGTAGAGTGGTGTGTACCAAGAGATGAACATGGTTTTGAGAAATCGAACATGGCATGGTTCCATGATAATGATCATGGTTCCAAGGATCCTTAGTTCCAAGAAAAATTGGCTTTGCCGATTTGACGAAAACTTGGATATCTTGAGCATACGAACTCAGATTTTAAATATGAAAAATGTGTGACGAAGTTGAGACTGAGGACTACGTAATGAACTTATAATAGTTCAAAAAATTTCATCTTTCGACGTCATTTTTTTTTAA
>ML779583.1:1283905-1316941 GCA_009831015.1 Picea engelmannii | reverse complement strand
GAGAGAAAATTAACCAAATGTGCTCAAAATACAATTGCATTGTTTGGCCAACAATGTTTTGGAACCATGATTCAATGAAATCAAATCTTGGTTGCTCAAGAGTGTTTCCATCTTTGATTGGATAAGGAATTTCCAATTTCAACATACTTTCATCTTTCTCCTTATCACAGACTGCATCCAAAAAAAATTATTCACTAGCGATGTTTTGAAAACATTCTTCCTTCGCGCAATGGCAATTTTGCTCATCATTGTTCTCAAGATTATCTTTCACCAATTCTTCTTGTTGTGAATGTTCTTGTGTATTTTCATCATTTGTTGCAAGGTTGAAATCTTCTTGTGCATTTGGTGGAGGCTCCTCGATTTCATTCTCAAATTTTCTACTTGAAAGATATTCATATGGAGGATATGAAAGGTTGAAATATTCATTATCTTGTGTCCATATGGGAGAGGGTGGGTGAGAAAACTTTTCAGCAAACAAAGTTTCCAAAACATCTCAACTGGTAATGGTACCAGGAAACAATGAATGGAACCATTCAAGAGCATTCTCATGCAAAGTTTGTAAGAATAATCGACATGTAACATTGTCTTCAGTAAGATTGAAAATTTCACATGCACATTGGATCTAAAAAAAATGTTGTTTTGCATCCTCCAAAGTATTCCCAAAGAATGTAGAAAATTTTTCCATAAGAATATTGAGCATCTGAAAATCTACTTCTAGCAGATTTAAAGGGCCTCTATGTAGTTGCCTCCTTCTTTAGGCACTTGTTCCTTTTGATGAGTCTTGTAAATCCATTGATGGGATTGGACGAAAAGGAAAAGGAATATCACAACATGAACAAAATTATTCATAGGAGTTATAATATATATCTTCTTGATATTTTTGAATCTTTCTAATGGAATTGCCAGGGATTTTAAAAGTTGTTTCAATAGAATCGCCAGGGAGTTCATCATACCAAATATTTTGTGCTTCTTGGCTCTCTTTGAGGTCATTCAAACATCTTTGAATATTTTTTTTACAAACCCCATGCATCTAGAACAAGAAGAATTCCTATTGAATATTATTTCTGAAACTTTGAATCATGAAGACTCTGATTCCTCAATCAAATCTGGAAAAAAAAACCTCAAAATTCTTGAAAATAAATGGCTCCCTAGTGAATCGCCAAAAATTTTGATGTTTAGATCTGTTGAGACCAAAACAACAACCTCACAAGGATATGAATCCCCCTGCATTTTTATAGAGGTGGTACTCCTCTTTGGCTAAAATATACATCTTGAATATCTTAGATTAGGAAGAATGCTTAGACAGCAAACTCCAGATATTTATTTCTTTAATTTATACATGGAATGGTTCTTAAAAAAAATGATATAATCTTTATGTGTAGCAAGAAATTTCTTTACAATAAGAAAAGATTGAAGGAAGGCTTCAATATCATACTATCTTTTGTACTCAACATCATATATACAACCTTTTTAATCACATATGAATAGTGGATATATTCATATCTTCTTACGAGAAATAAAAGAGAATAGTTTTGATCATCTCAAATAATTTTAAAATGGTATTGCAGTTAAAACATAAGAGAATTTCATAAGAATACTTCAAACATCTCACACTCAGAAATCTTAAGATCTGAAACATCATTGAAGTTGTGCCCTGAAGTAATTCTTTGTGGAGTTTTATTCATGAAATATATTCAACAATACACAAAATCTCTGAAAGACATATACATGGTTATGAATACTCCATGATCATATAAGAAAAGTATTTTGAAGAATACAAGAGGAACACTTAAGAATCTCAGCCTTGTGCTCAATTCAAAGCATCAAGCATAAACCTTTGAGAAAATGGTGTAGAAGAAGAAAAAAAGTGGAGAAGATGGAAATATATTTTCGTTGATCAAAATATTTGTTGCATGTTGATATATGTACCTTCTTCTTCTAATCCTCTGCCCCTACCCTTCTCGATAATGGAACCTATTGATGAAGCCCCTCTCTTGCTTTTAAAAAATGGTTCTTCTAACTCCCTGAGGTAGTTAGGGATTTTTCTTTATTTAATAAATCACTTTAATGAATGCCTCAATTAAGTCTCATTAATGCATTTACATCATTGATGTTTGTATCTTGAAACTAGCCCCTTTCATTCTTTAATAAAAGTTTTTAAATAAACTTTTTATTTTGAAATTTTAATTCACTGACCATTTAAAAGGGGGGTTGTGTTTTAATTTTTTGGATGTGATACTAAATGTTTCATCCATGGAAACCACTTTATATATGATCTTCATCGTCTTATATTTCCAACGAGTCCTCCTAGGTGCAATTTCAATTCTTGGATCTCAAGATATGAGCTCGTGAAGTCGAGGTGTCAAATAGATTTATCAGCAAACCATAAAAATATTATTGATTGTTCTTTCAATTTATGAGAAAAATATGGCCAATTCCAGCCCTTGAAACCTATTACATCATCTTCCTCGTCGAAACACCTTTCCAACAAGGTATAGTTTGCACGATTCCTACTCTCGGTTCTCAAGTTATGACCTTTAGAATGTAAAACTCAACAACCATTGATTGATCTTCAACGGGCAATCTGGGCCTTTGGTTAAATTTCATTTTTCCCTTTGAAATTTTCGACTTGTCTTCATGATAATTATCCCACATATATTGGGATATTAGAGTCTCTAGTGTATATATTAAATGGTATTTTTTTCTTTAAATAAGAAACATAAGAAGTCTACGAAGATCGTAACATTTGACACCTTTAGAAGATTAATAAAATAATGTTTTAAATACCCAGTCAACCTCTACCTCATGCCCAGTCAGCATAAGTTAACAGTCCACATGTCACCACATGTCATCAGGTGATAGGTCACCATCAATTTCGATATGTAACCAATAATAGTATGCCATGTGTCATCATTAGTTAGGTGCCATGTGTCATCCCTCCATAGGCTACCATGTGTAGTAATTTGGTTGGTTAATAATTCATGTAATTAAAATATAGTTTAAGTAGGGAAAGGTGAACGAGAGGGCGTAGGAGAGGGTAGTATAGGGGGAGGGGTAAAATGTAGGTGGCGGAGGGATAAGAGGGGCAGGGTGGGTATGTAGGCAACGGAGTTATGGGGTCGCGGGGATGGAGGGATGAGGAGGTGAAGGAAAATGGTGGGTGTCCTCAAGTGAGGGGAAGCATGGTGGGCTCATGGGTTGGGGAGAGAGGGAAGTGTGAGGGGGTGAGGGAGTAAGGTGAGTCCCTGAACCCACAGAGAGTAAAAAAATAAACTTATGGAATAAGGGAGTGGGAAGTGGGTGAAGGTTATAAATGGTGGAGCATGGTGGGTGTGGTGAATGAACCTGCCATGTTATAATAAGAAGAAACAACATGGGTCTTGGGCCCGTGAAAATTCAAGAAAAATATGGGTTATGAACCCGAGAAATTAAATAAAATTTTAAGTGTGGAGTGATGTGTACCAAGAGATGAACATGGTTCCAATAACTCAAACATGGTGTGGTTCCATGAGAATGATCATGGTTCCAAGGATTCTTAGTTTCAAGAAAAAATAGTTTTTTTCGGTTTGACGAAAATCTGGATATCTTGAGCACACAAACTTGGATTTTAAATTCGCAAAATGCATGACGAAGCTGAGATGGAGGACTACCAATGAACTTATAATAGTTCAAAAATTTGCTTATTTTGACCTCATTTTTTTTAATTATTCGAGGAGCAGGAAAATATACATGCCCAATTTTTGGTCAATAGTTTGTTGGATATTGAACTAGCTAAGCTAACTCCCACCTGGATGAGCAAGAGAACCGGTGAAGATAGAATTGTTAAGGTTCTTGATCGGATCTTAATATTTGAAGGGTTCCTAGATGAAGTCATTTGGATAAAAAAAAATGGGTCACTTTGGGAGGGGAGTCTAACCATAATCCAGTAGTTTTGGTAGTAGCAACTATACAAGAGAAACCTACTAGTCCCTTTAAATTGAATCCAAAATCATTGAAGATGGAGGAGTTTGTAAACAAACTCAAATATGGTTGGAAACCCTATGATGAACACTTAAGATAATCTACATCTATTCAATTTCACCAAAATCTTAAAAGGAGCAACAAATATTAAGCTACCCAATGGGCCCTGGAAGTACTTCACAATAGTGATGGGTTTGATTTTTGAACAAGGACCAGAAACTGGATATAAAGCTCCTAGAAGATAAAAAGAGGAACATACTACTAGAAAAAGAAAAAGAATGGAGGCTCAAGAGCAGGTCCTTCTGGTTACAATGAGGTGATGAGAATACCAAGTTTTTTCATAGATATGCAAACTGTGGGAAAAACATAAATTCAGTTTGAAAGTTTGACAAAGGAGATGGTAGGTGGGAAACAAATTTCAAGGATATTGCAACTGAGGGAGTCATCAAATTACTTCTCAACCCTTTTCAAAGAGGACTCTCGAGCTACAATTACTGAGGCAATAAAGCTATCAAACTCCTTTCCTAGCTTTGTCAATCATGAGGACAATTAGGAATTGATGAAAGAGGTTGGAAAAGAATAATTGCAACAAATTTTATAGAGCTTTCAAAAGGACAAAAGTCCAAGGCCAAATGGCCTTCCTATGGAATTATTTTTAGGTTCTTATGAATTCATAGAAGAAGACTTAAGAAGGGTGGTAGAGACTACAAGAATCACAGGAAAAATGCTTGGAGCTTACAACACAACCATTATAGCATTGATCCCTAAAGAAGATAATCCGACAATCTTTGAAAAATTCAGGCCAATATTTTTATGCAGCTACATCTATAAAATTATTTTGAAGGTTATTACTAGAAGATTGAAAAGTGTTTTATTAAAAAAAATCTAGAGAATGGTTTGAGTTTTTAGAGGGAAGACAAATCCATGAGGCAGTTGGGATAGCACAGGAAATCCTTCATTCAATCAAAATTAGGAATCAGATATCGATGGTAATTAAAGTGGACCTCTCCAAAGCATATGACAAGGTAAGTTTGCTTTACCTTAGACTGATTCTTAGACACTCGAGTTTCTCTTGTCAATTTTACATTTGATTGATGTGTCGCATTACTTCAATATATTTTGCTATCTTAATCAATGGGGCAACACCCACTTTACTTAAACTAGGAAAGGGTCTTAGATAAGGGTGCCCCTTATCCCCTTTTCTTTTCATTTTAATTGTTGAAAAGATAATTAGGTTAATAAAAGAGGCTTCAAAAAATGGTAGTTTCAAAGGGGTAAGCATTGGAACGACCTGTAATATCATACATCTATTGTTTGTGGATGATATCATGATTTCTGTGAGGGCACAAGAAGGGTAATTGAGAAGTTGAAAGGCATATTGTATTTATTATGTAAGGAAATAGGTATGATTATAAACCTTGAAAATCCTGAGTTATCCTTGTGGGGTATAACTAAGCATGAAAATGACTATTTTACTCCATTATTTCCCTACTTGAATTAACCTATATCACAGATTGAAGTAATTGGGTTTCTATTTGAAGTAAAACCTGTACAAAATGCATTTTTGGCAATGGTTGATTTCCAAAGTAGAAAAGAATTTAAATACATGGTGTAATGAGTGGCTCTCCAGAGGGAGTTTTTGGTTCTAGAAGTAATTCCAATATACTAGATATAGCTTGCCTGGGCACTAAAAGGTGTTCTAGAAGTCATTATAAGACTATGCTATAAATTTATCTAGTCAAGTGATCAAAAGAAGAAAGGGTTTGTTCTGGCTTCATGGTAAAAAATGGCTTTACCAAAAGCAAATGGAGGTTGGGTCTAAAAAATCCCTTTATCTTTTCAAAGGCACTTGCAGCAAAAAATAAGTTCAAAATGCCTCAATAATCTGAAAAGTTGAGTTAGGTAGGAAACTAATTGATATAGCAAGTTGGCAAAGGAGACAAAGTATAAATTGGTCTTGATCCATGGGTAGACGGCAAGGGAATGCACATATTACTTCCTCGGATGATTCAAGAGATAAAAATTAAAGGATATTATATGCTCGGACAGGTTGTGAATTGGGAGAGGTCTACAAGTTGGAAACAGCATTCGCTAACTTGGAGGAGATTGGGTTGGGGGGAGAATGTGTTGAGGTGTGGAAGAGATACATTAACACATTAAAAGACATTAATGTAAAAATAAAAAGAAGATGATGACCAACTATGATGGCCACTTAATCCAACTAATGTGCCCAAAATAGGTTACAAAGCTCTTATTGAGGAAGGGAGGGAGGGACAACAGGAATGGTGGTGGAAAACCATTTGGAAGTTAAGATGCTCTTCAAAAAACAAAATTTGCATGTCCTTGATTTTAAAGCAAAAGAAATCATTGTAAATTTAATTATGGTTTGTCCTTATACAAAAGAGGTATGGAAAGAGGTGGAAATAATGATTGGATTAAGAAGTGTCGGGGAAGGTGAATGCATAGAAGAAGCATTTAGATCATGGTATGCAAAAAATAATACAAAGAAGATTAGAGCTCTCCTTCTTAACATGGCTTGGGGAGTATGGTTAGTTAGGAATCTGAAGTTGTTTGAAGGAAAGGAGGCTTTACCTCTAAAATTTGTTTTCCATGCTCTAAACAATTTGAGTGGGCCTAATGGTTAAGAACATGTGATTCCTCCTTGGAGGTCACAAGTTCAAATCCAGAGGGGGGTAGAGTATGTATACCTCCATAAAATTTAGCAATCAAATTGTTGTGCGGAGGGAATCCTTTGTCCCAAAAACAAGAGGATCTCATACACCAATTTGGTGTTTAGCTTGGTCGTGGCCTTAAAATTAGATTATTATTATTAAATGTTCACCCACAGAGTAAGGATAAACAAAATAGTCATGAGCTAAAAGAAGAGGTAATCAATAAGAATATTTCATAGGCATACTTCTATGGTGCCTCACAAGGAAGCCCCCCTTCTAAGGGAGTATCAGGGGAAATATTATATTTATCTTCAAATCATTAAATTTATTTCAAAGTTAGGATAGGTCGGGAAAGAAATAATTACTGTGAATTATTGGCTTTCAAATTAGCTTTGAGGCTAGCCCGGTAATTTGGTGCATCACAAATACAAATATTCGATGACCCTCTCTCAATTATTCAATGGTTGTGCAAAAATACAACACTAAGGAATTTCAACAACATTGAGGAATTTCGTTTTACAAACCATTGTATGATGATGTGCAAGTTCTAATGACGGCTTTCTCACATATTTTTTTGTCTCACATAAACAAGGACAAGAACAAGATGGCAAAGGGACTATCAAAAGATGGACTAGGATTGGATTGAGAAACCTGGATCATATCCATACTCCATGAGGGGCACATCATTGAATATACTCATGAACCTTGGCTCTAATTATATACTACTACAGAATTTCAGGTTTATAGCTTGAATGATTATATGTTTTTTTGTGATAAGAAATAAACTTAATATTACTCCAATTTTCTGGTATGATTCAAAAGACAAATATGAATAGTTCTTTTTTCAAGTAGCTTAAGCGCACTCTTGAATGTCTTTGCATATGGCTATGTACTTTTGTTTATATTTAATAAAATTACAGTTTTTTTTCCTTGGAAAAATAACATATTGTACTATTATAACAATGTGAACTTGGCATGTAATAATATTGTAATAGCAAACTTAGGTATGACAAATTGATAACATATAAATAAAATATAAATAAACAATAATTTCAACAAATTGTAATGGTTTACAGTGGATTTTGATGTAACAAATTCTTCTACAGTGAAATGTCCAACAACATTAGCCACAACCAGTTGAGCTAACCTCTTAGGTTTGTACAGAAGATATATTGCAACATATTGTACTATTATAACAACATGAAATTGGCATGTAATGATATTGTAATAGCAAACTTAGGTATGGCAGATTGACAACATTATATATAAATAAATAAGCAATAGCAAACTTAGGTATGGCAGATAGATAACATTATAATTAAATAATAATTTCAACAAATTGTAATGGTTTGATAGTAGATTTGGATGTAACAAATTATTCCATTCTAATATAATAAACTCGACAATTCATGGGGATTATGCAACATGAAAACAAATGTTGAACACTCCTATGCTAGAAAACTATATATATATATATATATATATATATATATATTCAATTGAACCTCAACAATGTAAGACAAGAAATCACTCTCCCCAAAAAACATATGGATGTCAACCTGGATAGGCTCCAAGAGCAATATGGGTGCTTCACTTGGCTAGACACACAATCTAACCTCTAGACTGCTCCATAAAACAATCAACAAAAAATGCTCTTAAGGCCTAGGCACCTATCACAACTCGTTCCTCACTTATGCTTCTTTATCTTTTACACGTGGGATAAATGGTTTATATCATTATCTTATTCAAATAGATGTTACCTCGAGATTTTCAAGTTCTCTTGCCTCGAATGCCTAAGAAATTGCCCCAACCCTTTTAATCCAAAATAGGGCGAAAGTGTTTAGGCATCATGTCACTAGATTGATTCTTGATTCATTTTTGGAAGGGTGAAAGTGTTTAGGCATCATGTCACTAGATTGATTCTTGATTCATTTTTGGACCTTCATTGGCTTTTACTTTCTGGAACAATTTCTCTTCTTTCAATAGTCTTTTTTTCCATTTTTTCCCCTTCGAAATTCATCATCTTGTAAAACTCATTCTCCGAGCTTCTCATTATTCACTCCACTCAATTTTGAATAACTTCCTATAGTAATCAACCAGCACAAAGGCTATTCTAACTTTGTTTGGCATACTTCCTTCTATTCTACAACTTTAAGTTGTCTTTCCTAAAACCTAGCTAAGTCTTTGGTTTTGACATTTTCTTCCTATCTCTCATTATGTCAAGCTTGTTGCCCTGCATTACATTGCTAAACCAGCATCTATTGCATATAGACAACATGCTCGTAATTGCCAATGAGCCTCATGTTAAAATTAAAACAAACAAGGAATCACACCTCTATGAAGGAGGAAAATTTTAGGAACCAAATTTGCCAGTTGATTAATTTTCCAAAAATGATTCTAACTCAAAATGAATATTCACCCAAAATTATTTTACTTTAAAAATCGCTGAAATCTTTTAGAGATTAGATAAAATCCTTAATTTTGAATAACTTAACAAAAAATATCATTAAACATTTATAACTTGAATTTGATAATTAGTATGATTCGTCAAAATTTTCCCTGATGAAAAATTCTCTTTTGGCATGCAATGTTCTATTGGTTGATCAACTACCCAACAATTCAGCTACTTGTTTTCCTGTTCTTTTTTTTGTCTTTAACTGTGATCTTAACCACTTAATTAGGTTTGAATTTCTTGGAAAAGATTCTATGAGCCTTTGATGGGTTGAGTGAAAAGGTATACCTTTGCCTGAGTTAAGAATATGCCAGTTGCATATTTCTTCAAATTATAATTGGTTTTAAGCTTCAATCATTCATAAACCTCAATATATTAAGTCCAGTTGTTCATCATACTGATCAACTAACATTTTCTTCTCAGATCTTGTTTGGAATGCAACAAGAAGATCACACGTTCTCATGCAATAGGATACCATGTTATTCAAAATGTATAAGTTACATACAAGGACAAGTCACCCTATAATATAATACCCTTTACTGTGCCATGAAAAATTATTTCTTTGAATCTCTTTCATCGGTCATGGAAGGGTTTACAAGCCAAATTGAATAATCCCCATATCTCGAGTTTACATTTAAGCAAACTTCTTGTCACAAAATCTTACTCTGCTCAGCAGATTCTTTGAAATTTGATTCCAAGACAAGTAATCTAGAGCATTTATATTGAAAATATATTCATACCAAACAACACATCCTATAAAAAGCTTTTTGTGATAAATTGGTTATCAGGAACCTATATTTTACATTGGCTATTTACCTAAGCAGCACGTTTACAACTTGTTTCCCACATTCCATATAGCCCTTTTTAAATTAATACATGAATCATCCTGCATTCAGTTGTAAAGGATAAAAAACTGCATAACAAACCAAGTAGTTGAGTTGTAACTCCCAAAAGTGTTATCTTATGTTCCACTTCAAATCCAAACCACCAAAATCTTCTACTCTCCCATGTCCTCAAAAGAGATGCTAAAGCATGTGGGGCAGTTCAGTTTTTCATTCGCATTCTCTTACAATTTTAAAATATATCATTATTTAATTGGGACATCCTGTAAAGCTTTTTGTGATAAATCGGTTATCAAGAACCTATATTTTACATTAACTATTTACCTAAGCAGCACATATACAACTTCTTGCTCACATTCCATATAGCCCTTTTCTAAATTAACAGATGAATCGTCCTGCATTCAGTTGTAGAGGTAAAAAACTGCAAAACAAACCAAGTAGTTAAGTTGTAACTCTCAAAAGTGTTATATTGCTGTATGTTCCACTTCAAATCCAAACCACCAAAATATTATGTTCTCCCCTCTCATCTAGACGTTGAAGCATATGGTCTAGTTCAGTTTTTCATATGCCTTTCTTTTACAATGTTAATCTTTTAAATATATCAATATTTAATCGGGACAATTGCAGGAATACAGAAACTTATAATTGGTTAAATTCCATATTTCTAAACTAATTATTAGAGAAAATTTACTCAGGAAGCTGCAGTCCTGCAGTGTCTATCATGCAATCAAGAAGACATGGACAGTACTGATGTTAAGGTTTTTTAAAACTACGTCTGTGAAAAGGACAAGGAAAAATTGGCTGCCTGACATAAAAGAAATGGACAAATCAAACTCATGACCACCTGCACAATAAAACTCACATGCAAAATGTGGATGACAAAGATCTCAATAGAAGCTAATAATTTGAGAAAAAGTAGAAGAGATCTCCTTTAAATGCAGAAACAAACTGAAAGGGCCTTCTTTTGGGCTCTCATAAGGAGCACACTAAAGCAATTCTTCTTAGTTATTTGCAAATTTAAACTGAGGCTTTCAGACTAGAACTATAGCAGGCACTGGCTGGAACTTCAGAGAACAAATGCATCAAAGATCGATGCCACACAAAACTACAATGTGTCATGCAAGACCATGACAAATCACAATTTTCATCATATCTCCACAATCTGGCCCAAAAAAGCTTTAAATAATGTCATTAAGAACCCCTTTTCTAAATCCTAACTTAATGCTCTAAATACCCAAAACCTCGACCCTAGATGTGATCAACATGGATAAACAGCCACACAAAGAATTTCCATGAAGGATGACCAATAAATCACAGTTTAACATCACAAAACAAATATCTAAAGCAGGCTAACTCATTAGAGGCCTGCTCTATATACTAAAACATTTTTACTGGTTCAAAGAATTTCCAAAAGAATCTTATTGCTAAACTCAGAACCCCATTCCTGATAATGACTCAAGTATTGACCCAAACTGCTTCAAAAGTTACAGCCAGCTTCCTGACTGGTGGAAACAGGTAATCCTTCAGTTGTCATGCCGAAGTCTGAGAGGTTGTCCCTATGTCCTTGTGAGGATCCAGTTCCTCCATTCCGTAAGTTCAAAGCTGATTGATGTGACTGTAAATGAAGATGTTGAAGTTGTTGTGCAGCCAAATAAGTGTGTGAAGATTGATGTGGGACCTGGAAGAAGGGTTGAGTAGGGGTAAAAGAAGAGCAATAATTCATCATGTGTCCACCATTGGCCAGTCCTTGCCCTGTTGCCAGCTTCAACCTTTGTACTTCCTCTCTGAGAGCATCATTCAAAGCTGTGACAATTTCCAAGTTACAATATGTATCACTCATAAGATGAAAAATAATAATCTAATTCTCAATGCCATGCATATGCCTGGTTAACAAATGACACTAAGACCAAAAGTCAAAGAAAGTGATAGAAAACCCTAAGAAAAAATATTCCTGAAATGATTTCCAGTATTTGTACAACTTCCTCTTTCTTAATTAAACAATTATTTCACTAGCTTACGCACAAAGGAAAAAATAATCAATATGTCGACCAGCATCATGAGGGTGAAAGTAAACCTCTCCTAGTTAAGACAAGGTTTATAACTACAAATTGCTAAGCATCCATCAATATGAGATTGCAAACGATTCAAAATGTTTCTGTTAAGTGCTCGTGAGTGAGTAAACAAATTACTTGTTTAAAACCAAAGCTTTGTGGAACTAAGCCATAAAACAGTTGAAATGCTAAATATTGTATTTTACAGTGACAGCAGTGCTTCATCAATATGTTCTAGTGGAGTAAACACCTACAAGATGCACTGTACTAAATTTCCAAAGGTTAGACCACCATCAAAAAGATGCACTGCACTAAGTTTCCATACATTAGACTGCTGTCAAGGAGAGGTGGGATCACAAACTTGGGTCTTACATGTTGGTAATAATACATGTAACACCACCAAACATTACCATAGAATGACCTTGTGAACAGGTCTCAGAATCAATTCTACCACTTTTTTATAATTAATGCTGCATATGAAACCCCATTTACTGTCAAATTCTAGATATTCCAACTTTAGTTGATGACTAAACAATATGTTTACTTAACTGTCCGAACAAAAAGTCAATACAACCTCTCAATAATTTTACTCAATTTCTGTATTCTCACTTAATGTTGCTCTAACGGTTAACCAAATTATTTCTTTTATTGTTCCCGTTTTCATTGTGTGAATGTTGACATAGACCATAATGGAGAAGACAACACAACTAAATTCTAAGTTGCACTAACTGCCACAGAACAAAGAACAGGATATATGAACAATACCAATATCAAGGATAGCAACCTTATAGAAAGAATTAATCCTCCAACTTCTCGTATTAGTTTAATTTAATTTAATTTAACTTAAATAATAATGTCCACTACTGGCCAAACATGGCCAATGGGTCTGTAAAAAGTACAAATATAACATAAAGTGAGAATATTGGGAATGCTACAGCATCTCTGACAACAATGTGGTAAAAGGAAAATCGGACATATCAGGAGTGCCAAAGCAACATTAAGAAGAAGTGGAAGAGCAATCAAGGGAGAGAAAAAGGCTACCAAAAGATCAGACCAAGCACTAAGAAACAATCAGTACAAGATGGATGATGTCCAGAGAGAAGCCTGAAACCAGGAATGCTTTATTGTGACTTCCTTATCTTTTTCAACCTTTTCTCATTGTCCACTTTAAATCAAAGAGAAAAGTTCATAGTGCCTTTCAGGGTTAAGTTTTAGGTGTTTGTTTGACTATGACATACACAAGCTTGATAAATGTGAAATGACCATGTTAGATATGAGAATCACAGCTTTACACATTTTTGCAGCAAATCAATGATAAAAGTTCAATCTTTAAATACCATAACCTATAGATCTTTTCATTTGTATTCTAAGGACAGGATCCACTTCAACCATCACGTGAACAAAATACTCAATCACGAAATTAGCAGTGTCCTTTAACAATGTTGGTATGGTAGCATATTACACATAAAATTATCATCTTGGATTAGCTTGATCTGTTTCGTAAGTCCTATGCTTACAAATTTATATAATCTTTAATTGAAAGGAAAATCATTACTCAAATAAATATTTAGTCCCAAATACACTTGTGCAATCAGTGTTAGGACTCAACTTCAAGTTAACACCATGCAATTAATGTTATGTCTTGGCTGGATTAGAAGTTAGAACTAACATTAGACTTCAGGTTGACTACGATACCATTCCACGAGAAGTTGACCACCTAAAATTTATGTCAGATAAGTCATATGTCCTCACCTTAAACTTAATAAAAGAAGTAATTTCTTAAAAGAGATTTCAAGCGTTGTACAACTCTGATGAATCTGACAATGATGGCGATGGAAAAGGTTAAGAATATGACAGGGATGAGAAGTATAGTAATATGATTAGATATGAAATGGATCTGATTTTTCACTCAGCCAACCCATCATTTTAAGTACCCACTTTGAGTTCATACATATTACTGAATACTGAAAATGCAAATTGCAAAGACTTGGTTATTACATATGTTTTAATATTATCTCTCTGTCTCTTGCTAACTCTTGTATATTTTTTTTCATGTAGTGATA
Organism: Picea engelmannii; assembly: GCA_009831015.1. Classification (NCBI taxonomy): domain Eukaryota; kingdom Viridiplantae; phylum Streptophyta; class Pinopsida; order Pinales; family Pinaceae; genus Picea; species Picea engelmannii. Next base: position 1,302,901 of record ML779583.1, on the reverse strand, counting down.
CAACTTTATGCATTCTCACTTGCATTATTTTCAATAGTGTTTAGGGGAGGTGTGATCTGATCATTAAAAGCAGAAATATATGTACTATCTTTTAGAACTTGTTAAAAATAAAATATAGACTGACAAGGGTGAAGAAAAGGGAATGAAAACTAAATCTTGTTACTTGAACTTCAACTAAGTACATGAAAAATAGCATAAAGAATAAAAGCAATGGAACACTAAAAATCATTAGAATAACCAACTGGTTTAACTTATGCAAAAGAAATACTATTTAATTTTAATAAAAAATAAAAATAAAAAAAGAAGTCAATGGTGACTTGCTGCGTTGGTGAAAGCAGGGCACTTCTAAGGCCCCCACCAGGGTTCAAGTACCTCCAATGGAAGCTAGTGCTTGTGCTCATATTAGGTGTACACCAATACTTCCAATAGTGGTTGGGGCCAAGTGTGAGTCAAGGGCATCTTTCCTGGAATAGATACCTTTCACTCCTGGCCGCTTAGCCAAAGGGTTCCAATTGGAATATTGTTGGTTGCACTCACCCCTAGGAGTTAAGCATGCTATCCACTAAGTGATAAGTGGAAGCCAGTCAAAAGAATTATGTAAAAAATAAAAAAGAAGCCCAGGCAGGGGATGATGCATATAAAGTAAAGATATCGAGCTTGTTTGCGTATATAAAGGGGTCATGATTCAACTTTTTCATAAACCTTAGCCCTAATGAAATAAGGATCAGCTTAATAAATCTTAGCCCTAGTGGGATAACGGTCAGTCTCAGTGGTCAAATAAGTTTGAGAAGGATGGTTTTAATGGATAGTAGTTACAGTAGTTTAGTAATCAATGAATAAGTAATAGTAGAAAAACTATCCCCGCATGGGTTACTCATAATCAAGCAAGATGCATCTAAAATGGCCCAAGACAAGTATAGGCACACAAAACGATTGGATATAAAATCACAGATTAAGTTTTCTTGCAAATACCTTGGCTTGAAGAGGGATTGGTTTCTGGTAACATGCACAGTTTTACTGCTACTAATAAATTATAATGATCAATACTTGTTTCATGAGATGGACTTGTTTAATGACTTTGGATGAAGACTATTGTTTAAACTGTCTTGGTGCTGAGAACAAGGATCTCCAGCTAAAACTGATGGACAGGAATTTTGGTTTATTAAAAAATCGAAAGAAATAGTGTTAACAAATGGTAACAAAGCCTGATTTTGTGTTTCTTGAGAGCTGCTGGGCCATATACTTACCATCGCGGAGGTGAACCTGTTGCTCCATAGACTGTAATCGTAGCTTTAATTCACTATTTTCATTTGTCAATCCAGTTGTATCTCTCTGTCCACAAAAACATTAATCATTAAATGTGCTTTCCCTGAGTGAGAGGAATACACATCAACCCCCTACCCAGGAGAAACAGACAACATAATTTTCCTACCATAACTGACAGCTCTATTTTTAATGCTTTATATAAATTTCACTAAATCAACTTGGGGGACGGAATCATGGATAAGGATATACCTGTAACATGGTCAACTGCGCAGACAAGGTAGTAGCTTCGGTTTGTAAAGTTTGCACTTTCCTTTCTAATTCTGATATGTACCTCATCTTTCGCTCTTTGGACCTCGCTGCTGATTGACGATTTGCCCAAATTCTAATTCAACAATAATAGTGGATATACTTCAGCCTTCATTGTACAGTAACCATGGATTAAAATGTTTAAAAGAAGCAATCTACAACTGCAGAAATGTGCTACATTTCAAGGTGAGTATGTAAACTCTACATACGTAAAAAATCAAAATCTACACAGATGTATTTAAAGGTTGATAAACTACCGAGCAAGATCTTCTATACTTCACATTGAATCCAATAAAAAAAGAAATACTGTCAAGAACTCTTCCATACAACAAGTAATGTGAAAATTGTTCTAATAAATTGCTCAAAAGCAGTAACAGAAAGATAAAAAGGGAAACTCTTTACCGAACTCAAATTAAACATTAACATTTAGAAATAAAAACTCTATATTAAAATTCTTAACAGATATCTAAAAACATGTTCATATTAAAGGAAAATACTCTGCAAATGATATCATTGCTCTTTTTCTACTGAATGGGTTGCCGAAGTGAGATATGCTGCATTAAACATATGGTTTAAAGAACTATATAATTCATATAATATTGAAAATTTGGAGGAAATGATAGAGGCTCGTATTTATACACAGAGAAGGCAGGCTTCAAGGGGCTCTTTCTGAGCCAATTGTTGATGGGGCTGGCAAGGTACCAGCAAACTCATTCTAGCTTACAGGCCTGAGGATGGGAGAAATTGTATTCCAAGGGAAAAAACAGAATGTGGCCTCATACAAATATGTACAGCTTGAAAAATGGAAAAAAAATAACTGAACAGTAAATTTACAGAAAAACAAACTGCAACATTTTTTTTATATGCAAGAGATGAAAAATGAATGGAATTTCTGTAAGTTGAAGACAACTCACTGGCAGTCAGATAAATATAGCATGCCAAGATCAAAATGAGACAAGTAAAAAGGATCAAAGAATCGAACTAAAACAAGACAAAATCATAGAATGGTTGAAAATTGCAGCAAAGTCAACTGCAATCAATTAAGTATGACACGCGATGATTAAATGCATCAAGCAAGATGCAATAGAAAAAAACAATCGGTCCTCAAAGAAGCTACTTTCAATCAAACAGTAAGTCCTCAAAAACATATTTGTGTGCAATAGCCCACATAGATGGTATTCTCCTCCAGCAATTTGTCTTTACCTCTGAATTTTACAGTTCTGTTGCTTTTATGAACCCACATAATTTTGAACAGACAGGAAGATTTTTATACACTCTGCACAGGTCAAATTGCATTGTCCGCATGTCTGTATTTATGTGTAAACAAACCAGAAAATCCCAAGAATGCCACTGCAATGTGAAACTTAACAGACTATCTCATCTATAAGTCTAATATGATTTCATTTTGATAATAAAAAATGACATGCATAGGAATCTAAACATATCACTATTTTGAGATAAAAATGTGACAGAAGTCTACCTCTTAGCCCTTTTGGGGTCAATGAGTGCAAGATCAGCTAGCTTGGCAGCTGACATTGCTTTCTTTGTTTCTGCCAAAGACGCCTCAGCAGTAGATAAAAGAAGCTCAGGCTTAATGGAAGGAAACCCATCCATGGACTGACTGTGTTGATGACGAGCTCGAGGCTTATCAGAAGTAACACCACCTGGACCAAAACCACTGTTGTTGTTTTGAAAACCAGAAAACACTCCATCCATAGATACGCTCCGAGAATGATGAGTGGATTGAGAGGGCGGTGTTAAGCCTCCTTCCGAACCAGACTGTGTTGTTGCTGTCATTGCTTGAGTGGAAGATGCCGAGAATCCAGTGAATTTATCCATATCAATGTACATTGAAAAGAGATCATCGTCAGCTTCATCAGAAAGGGTAGGGCAATCCGAACCAACAACACCCAGCTCACGGTCAAAGCTTATATCATCAGGCAAGCGCACTGCAATCTCAGAATGTGCCCTCCGATGGCCTCGGTTGCGAGGAGGAATATCTGGCATCTTGTTGACATCGGTACTGAAATGATGAGGAGACATGGTGGGCAGTTTGGTATTGCTGGGGAGACTCTTGGGGACTGGAGAAGATGCAGAGTCTTGCATTTGGATATCAACAGAGTGAGAAGCAGTGGATCTCATCGACGACACTGAAGGGGCAGGGGACAGGGATGGGCCTGAAGATGGGGATGGGACTGGAGATGGGTCTCGTTTTACAGTGAAAGCATTTGTAGTGGAAGGGTAACCAACATATCTAGATGGCGGCTGAGAGGGTTGGGATTGAGATGAGTGTGGATTGAAACCACCACCACTGGTAGGTTGAGCACTACTGATACCAATATTATTATTATTATTGTGATTGTGATTGTGATTGCTGTTGTTATTGTTGTTTGAATTCTTCCCATGAAGATCAGGTTGTCCAACAATACCCTCGTACCCTTCACCAGCTTTCTCCATAGAATCAATCACAAAAAACTAAAATAACAGCAGCCGATACAGATATAGATGTMTGCTAAATTACTACAGGAACTAAAATAACAGCAGCCGATACAGATATAGATGTCTGCTAAATTACTACAGGAACTAAAATAACAGCAGCAGATATAGATATAGATATATGCTAAAGCTATTTAAAAAAGAAGGGAGACTAKCAGATTTGGCACATCAAGCCAATGCACCGATCCATACCAGAAAAGATCAGGCAGTGAACCCGTAAAAGAGAAGTTGGTGGCTAGGCAAAAYTGAAGGATTTTGAGCTTTCTGAGGATGTGGGCTCAGACAAAAACACTTAACTTTCTCCAATTACCATGGGGRAGTGACAAAATCGCCACGAGGGAGCGTAATGGGCCCTAAAAAAGGTCTTGGGTATGGCCGACACTGTACAGTTACATCATCTCTTGACTATGGAACAATAAAATAAAACAAAAACACAGGCCGAATAAGAACTTATCCATGTGGGCAGCTCGGAACCGGGTCGGAGCTCATCCCCTGCATTTCTATCCCCTTCTGCCGTATATTCGTTTGATCCCGCGGTCCGCCCTACCCCTCTGTTTACTCACGCATTTTGTCAAACAGTTGGCAGGTAGACATTTTGTCAAGCACATCATCTGTATCTGCTCCACATTTATTTCATTTGTTTAAAGTATAAATCTCCTCTGCTTACTGCCCAACCAATGGCGGATATTTAGCGGTGGGGTGTTTGACTGAAGCGAGCCTCCGCGAGCCTCCGCTATTTGCTTGACAGATTTGGCGTCTCCGGGTTCTTATACATGGGTTTGGCACATTGCTCTTTTTTGGGTACTGTGAAATACTAGTGGGCAGCGGATTTATTGAGTTTGGGTGTTCGAATTCCGGCAGTTTGACCGATGGTTTAAGGTAAAATGTGGTATGCCACTTTATTCTGCTTGAAGTTCTCAGGGGGCGGTGCCAAAGTTTATCAATTGACGGCAAATGATATGTATGAGTTTAATCTCCGTCATTATCCGAACCGATTATAAACGTGAATGGAATCTGTTTTGACTTTTTATTGCTTGGGGAGTAAGTTAAAGGGTTGAAAATGTATATTATTCTTATGTGTTCCTTCAAAACGAAGTGATAATTTGGTTTGTTAGGGTTTAGTCCAGGGTAGTTGCTTTCAAGTACTAGGTGTTTTTAAAAAAATATTTTTAAAAAGTACTTGGTGTTCTTTTGTTTTTGGTTGAAATTCCTTTTTGTTCTAATTATTTTTCTTTTTAAATTCTCGAATGATTAATAATTGTGACATCATAAAAAAATCTCTCATAGTAACAAATGCCAATGGACCAAAAAACATGGGTTGGGACCCATGGAAGCATTTTTTCTTCAAAGTATACTTACCATCGACCAAAGCATGTGACTCCAACAAACTCATGATTTGATTACATGCTCATTGGCAACGAAAGCAAATAAAGTTCATTTAGTCTTTAAGTCAAATTAGGCAGCTCCAAATGTGAACTTGTTTGGAATAACATCAACAAAATCTTAGTGGGTACTTTGTACAATATTTGGATTAGATGGTTTGGTTAAGTATCTATACAAGATTTTCATTCAACAAAATCTTAGTGGGTACTTTGTACAATATTTGGATTAGATGGTTAAATCTTAGTGGGTACTTTGTACAATATTTGGATTAAATGGTTTGGTTAAGTATTTATATAAGATTTTCATTATCATATTTTATGTAATGCTTTTTAAATTTGTGATATTTTGGTTAAATATGAACAAAAGATTAAGAAAATAGGTATTTTATTCAATGCTTTGGTATGATGTTTTGGTTAAAGATTTGGTATGATGTTTTGGCTAATGATTTACATTCAAAGGTATGGGTCTCAATTTCCATCCCCATGTGACTTTCTTAGTGCATGACATCTTTGTTATACAAGAACAAAATATTAGGATTTCCATGTGACTTTGTTAGTCCATGACATCTTTGTTATACAAGAACAAAATATTAGGATTTTCATGTGACTTTCTTAGTCCATGACATCTTTGTTATACAAGAACAAAATATTAGGATTGGTACTTTAGTGAAAACTTTAATTTGGGGTTTTGGTTAATGATTCATATCCACAAATATAAGTCTCGAACTCCATCCAATCTGGCGTTCTTAGCTCTACGACATCTTTGTTATATAGAAATAAAAAGATTGAGGAAGTGGGTATCTTTTGGAACACCTCGATTAGGGGTTTTGGTTGAAAAATAATATCCATGTATACAAACTCTCAAGTGCCTATATATAAGCTTAAATCTGTGAAAGGTAGGTTTTATCATATTGTGGTTTACTAACAAACTTAAGGTCTTTAAAGTTCTAGAAGATTTGGACTTTGAATTTGAATTAGTGAAATTTAGAGTTGAAAGTGTTATGGAAAGTACATATAAATCACTTGCAAATTTTTAATCATTAAAGTTAACTTGCTCAAATTTTACTTAGACCTGGCTATGTAGAAACCCTAATTAGGTTTGTGGATACCCTAGTCGTAGCAATGGTTTTGTTGTTGTGTTGAGCTCTTTTCATTACGTCTACATCCACTAAGGGGAGCGGCAGCTCCCCTCCTCTTTCAGACTATAAATCCTTTTGCATCCTTATTGATTATACAGGTCCTCCTTTGAAATCATCCCCCACACACTTTGTTAAGAAATAAGATGTCACTCTAAAAATCCCTCTACTAACTCTCTCATGCCATATGGTCATGAACGTGGCTACCAAAGGCCTAATTAGACAATGCACGGGACTTTGGCCCTAGCCAAGAGTAATGGCAATCTGGTTGCAAAAAAACTAGGAGTCGTTGATCAAAGGGAAAATGACCCATTATTTTGTTGGATGTGGGTTTTGTGCATTCCAGTTTGATCTCAAAGAAATTTGAGACCTCATACTTCGAAGTGGACCATATTTCTTTGGAACCAGAGGGATGTATTTGAACCGATGAACACCTGAATTTAACCCAGAAAATGGCATTCCATCAGTTTTTTCGGTATGGGTAAGGCTTCATCATTTACCTCTTCACTGTTGGCATGATGTGGCGCTCATATCTATAGGAAATGCCTTGGGTAAATATATAGATTGTGTTATTCCAAAGGATCGGATGTTTTCTTGTGCTCATTTAGGTGTTGAAGTGGATCTGGAAAAAGGGCTCCCTGAATAAGTTCTTCTATGTTTTGAAAATTGGAAATACCTACAGCAAGCTGACTATGAACAACTACCTTTTAAATGTCACCAATGTCATGAGTATGGGTATTTTGCTCGAAATTGTCTAAAGAAGGAGCCAAAAGAAAAAGAGAGTGAAAATATGAACGAACAATGGAAACCAACTCGAAGAAGAAAAAAAGCCAAAGGACTTCTTTGAACTTTGGCAAACCCAAGATATGGAGGCCCAAACCTTGCAAACCCTAGGGAGCAACCCCAACCAATGAACCCAACTAACGAAGGGACAATAGAGCGAACTGGAAATAACCCAAATGATAACACCCAACAGACTGGAGAACCTGCACCATCACAAAACATGTATGTCATATAATCCCCAGATGAATCCACTCCATAGCAAGTTGAAGAACAAATTGAACAAGAGGAAACTTCCTCAAATCCACTTGAGGAAAATATGGGAAATGTTGAAGGGAAACAGGAGACAAACAAAGAGAATGAAAATCCAATTGATTTGACCCCAACGAACCTCAACCCAGGAGTCAAAGATTGAGGATTCGCAGGATCTATCTGACTCTAATGAAGAACCCTTGGGGGACCCTGAGGAAAAAGAAACAAAGAAAAGAAAACGAGGAAGGTCATCCCATAAAGATCGAAGAGAAACAAAAATATAGTAAGAGAAAGACTTAGGAAAACAAAAAGTCCTGGAAAATTATAGGGTGCGTTCAAAACCAGTGAAATCCACAAGTGTTATGATCCCCCCCAAAGGGGGACCCCGTAGATCAAGTAAGAAATGATGCACAAGATAGTTTCATGGAACTATAAGGGATTAGGTAGTAGGAAAAAACAAGAAGACTTGAAAGAACTAATACAAGTGGAAAATCCATCCATTCTTCTACTCCAAGAAACTAAAATGGGGGCAATTGAAGTCATTGACATCAATTCGAAGTTTTAGAGAATCAATGAAGGGAAGATGGTAAATGCGAGAGGAGCATCAGGAGGCCTTTTCAATCTATGGAGCAAGGATGCATATTTGATCATTTAAAATACTAACAAGCAACATTGGTTGTCTACCATACTCGAACATAGGCAATTAGGAGGAGTTATTAATGTGGTTGATGTATACATGCCCATCAATTATGGAGAAAAATGGAATGTTGGGAAACACTCACAAAGCTAAGTGACAACAATAATTGGAAAAATAGTATAGTGGCAAGCGACTTCAACACAACTTTGTAGCATAATGAAAAACGAAGAGGTAGTATAGTTTCTGATCCCTTTCAAGAGAGATTTTAAGACTTCATCTCGAAGGGAGATCTTTAAGATGTTGAACCCAAATCAAGAAGATATACTTGGAATAACAAAAGAATGGGGCCAGGTCACATTATTTCTCGATTATATTGCTTCCTTATTCACAACTCCTTTCTTGACTCTCCTCTTCTTATCTCTTATAGCATCATTCCCTGGTCGTCTTTTCATCACAAACCCATCTCCCTGGAGATACGTTTTCCTCTCAATTATGGTCTCATCCCCTTCTGCTTTAATCCTCTTTGGATGGAAGACCCATATGTTATGGATATGATCACAAAAGTTTGGAGCACATGGATAATTGGATCCCTGACTTACATCTGGGAGCAGAAAATTAAATTGACCAAAATCGCCCTCAAGGATTGGGCTAAGTCAAAGCATTTCTCTCAAGTTATATAGGTTTAAAACTCTAAAGACTCCTTAGAACAAGTCCAAAACAAGCTTGAAGAAGAGGAAGTCACCCCCCAATTGTTAGAAGAGGAAAATAAAGCCTTTCTCAATCATCAGAAAGCTATCAGAAATGAGGAATCTATATGGAGACTCAAATTTCGCAGTTTATGGCTCAAAGAGGGAGATCGAAACACCTCTTTCTTTCACAAACAATTAAAAGCAAAGGAAATAAGAAATAATGTCAAGGAGATAAAAAAAATTATACACAGATAAAGATGAGGCAACCCATGAATAGATTGAAGAGATGTTAGAAGATATTCCAATGCTTGTGACCAGTGAAGAAAATGAAAAAATGATGGAGGTAATCTGGATTGAATAACCTCAAAAAGTAATTTGGGATTTCAATTTAAATAAAGCCTCAAGACCTGATGGCTTCACGATTAGTTTCTACATATTTTATTGGCATATCATCAAAGGAGATCTCCTAATAATGCTCAGGTATGTGCATAAATGAAATTAAAGGGGGTGGGGGCATAAACTCCAATTTTCTTGCCTTAATCCCTAATGAATCCAATCCATCCAATTTCTCTTGCTTTAGGCCCATTTCTTTATGTAATGCTTCATACAAAATTTTGTCCAAGATCATTGCAAACCAGCTAAAAATTCTCCTTCCCAAACTCATCTCAGATAACCAAGAAGGATTCATGGCACATAGAAAAATTGTGGATAATATGATTTTAGTATAGGAAGCAATTCATTCTAGTATTGCTTGTAAGGAGAAAAGTATGGCAATAAAAATTGATATGGATAATGCCTTTGATAGAGCCAGACATTCCTTTCTTTGCCTTATTCTCTCTAAATTTGGTTTCAACCATCCCTTTGTCTAGTGGGTATCAGCTTGTATTAGAACCCCCATAATTTGTCCCTTGGTTAATGGCATTCATTCTTCCTTCTTTTCTATCATTAGGGGATTGTGTTAAGGTTTTCCACTTTCTCCCCTTATATATATATATATATATATATATATATATATATATATATATATCATCATCATGGAAAACTCCCTTAGCAAAAAAGTGGAAAATGAAAGAACAAAAGGCAACATAGCAAGACTCGGTATAGTTAGAGGAGTCAAAAGCATCAACCATTCGCAATTTGTGAATGATACAATATTATTGGGAGTTGCATCTACAATCATGGTATCCAGGTTTAAGCAAGTCCTGGATTTATTTTTACAGGTATTTGGTGGATCCATCAATTACAGTAAGTGCCAAATTTATGCTTGGAATATCAACCCCCTAACTAGCAAAATAATTTCCATAATTTTGTCTTTTCCATACAAAGAAAATTGGTCTTCATTTACTTACTTAGGGATGTTGATCAATATCAATTCTCCATCTATTCAATATTGGAAAACAGTGCAAGACAAACTCAAAAAGAATTTAAACCAGTGGGGTGCTCATTGGCTCAACCCAGCCAGTCAAGTAGTCTTAATCAAATTGACTATCTCAGCTATGTCTATTTTTCATTTTCAACTTTTTTAGCTCCAAAAGGAATTTTGACATTATTAGCCCATCATATCATAATTTTTTTGTGGCAAGGAGGGAAAATCAATTAAAAAAAGTTTCATTTGGTCAAATTGGACAACAGTGCAAGCACTCAAAGAAAGTGGAGGCCTGGGAATAAAGGATCCACTCCTAATGAATCTGACAATGGGAGCTAAACTCTTATGGAGATTAATTTCATGGAAAATTGAATGTTGGAAAAGGATTCTTCTAAGAAAATATCTAGAAGGACCTCAATTAAGATGTTTGGATCATGTTATTAACAATCAAGGTTCACCAATATGGAAACTTCTACAAAAGTTGTAGCTGATTCTTCAAGACTTACTCACTTGGATCCTAGGGAATGGAAAAAAAATAACTTATGGACATACAGTATAATGCGACATCTTCCCCTTCTAAGCATTCATGAGCTGGCCCCAATTAGACTATCACTAATTAAGAGGAAGAAATCCACCTTATATGGCATATCAACATGGGCAAAAGGAAACTGGCTTATTGGGATTTTGGGCAGCTCCCATCACACCTCTCTCAATGTGCCAACTGACTTAAATCTTCGTTGAAAGGTTGTGCACCTCAAAGGAAGACAGTGAAAGATAAAAGAGGGTGGAGAAAGTCACATTACACACTTAAAAAGGGGTATCAATATCAATTGGTTAACACCATTAATCTCCCAAAGACCTTTATTTGGGAAAAACATTTGGCATACAGATGGACTCCCTAAAATTAATATCTTTTTCTAGACTTTGGCCCATGGGAAAATCTTAACAATTGATGATTTATACAAAGGGGTATTCAAGGACCTTCATGGTGCAGTTTATGATTGAAAAATGAAGAATCGACGCAACTCCTCTTCTTAGAGTGTGACTTTACAGAGCATGTGTGGATATTTGCTTTAGAAGGCATATATCACAAGAGACTAAAGCCAAGTATTTGGAAACATATTTTTGACAAATGGGAAAAATAGTATCAAGGTTCTTTAAAAGGGAAACCCATGTTAAAGCATTTATGGATGGCTCTTCCCAAATACACATATTGGAATATTTGGCTTGTTGGGAATCATCCATCTTTCAACAAAAACTTTTGATTCTAGAGTAAGTGGCCACAAGAGTAAAGTTGCTCCTATCATAACATTTCATACTAAAATTACAAAAAAATGTCAAACAAGGGAAAAATGACAAGGGATAAAGAGGAGTGGGAGAAGCAATTCAATTAGACTCTCTTACAGGAGAACATATCTTAACCCCTAAGAGATCAAATTGGCATCTTTGATTAACTACCTAGGAATTTGAGCAATGGAAAAAAAACTATGAATCGTTCATACTCTTCTTTGATGGATCCTTAAAAGGAAACCCCATGGAGGCAGGTGTGGGTGGGGTCATTTATGACCCTAGGGGGAATCTAGCATAATCATATGAATGAAATCTAGGAATGATGACCAATAATCAAGTAGAAACCTATAGACTATTGATGGGACTTAAACTAGCCATCACACTTCAGATCAAAGAATTGCCAATCCTAGGTGAATCTCATCTAATCATTCAATATATGAAGTGGGGAACCCTTCCTTCAAATTTCCAGTTAGCAGTAATATTGAAATGGGAAAGGTGCTTCTCTAATAAATTTACAAAACTTGACTGGCTTCATGTGCTTCATGAGATAAATATTGAAGCAGACAAAAGGGCTAATATGGTCATAGAAAAAAAGAGGGGGGGCGGGCGGCGGTGTGTACTATATCTATCCAAATCTTCTTATGAGACACCAATTCCTTAAGTCACATCAATTCCACCGAAGGAATAATCAGTCAAGAGTCAGTCTCTCTTAGCAATAAGAATCCCATTTTGGTCGAAGATTCATAGTGGCTACAACTGGCGATTTCACCATCAAAATTTTGAAGTGGCTCGGAATCTCCATGTTCCATTTCTAAAGAATCAAAAGGGATCAAAGGACAAAGAAGAAATTGGTATCTCTACGCACAGACCAAGTAAATGGCGTCCTCTTTGAAATCCCCAACAACGATTCGGGTATGTTTATGTAGAATAAATTGGGTACATTGTCTTCATAGAAATCATGTTTTGTTTATAATTAATATTATAAAACAATATAGAAATTTTGTGAACAATAATTCCATGGTGAATTGCCTTTTTGTAACATCTTTTTGCATGCATAGGCTGCAATTTTTTTATTAATACAAGTCTTTTCCATCGATTGTTAATTTTTTTTTACTTAGATCTGTGGTCCCAAGTGCTTCAAGGAGTCTCTACCATCTCCCCTACAAGGAGGGTGTGAATGGAAAAGCTCATTAATTTTCATTACAAGTTTTCCTCAAAGAAAAACAAACCCTACATGAACACACGCAAGCCCAAGATAATGAGTCTCTTTAAATATAAGTTTGACTACATTTGTTTTTTCTTTTTTAGTGTCGTGTTATCATAGTGAGAAAGCATCCTTGTTCTCTAATATCGTGTAGCATTCAAGTTGGAAAACACTTGCTAAGAAGTCGTGGGTGTCGAGATTCTATTTTACTAGAGTTATCTAGTACTTGCACATAGTCCTGAGTATAAAGAATAGTTGGATTTCACAAGAGAGATAGTGCATAAGGAGTGAAACATGCCTCTAAGAGATTCAAACATTTTCAAGTGAATATTACAAACTCTACTTAACCATCAAACCAATATCTTGTTGACAAATTACAGTGGTAAAGTTGCAAAAGTAAACTTTCTAAATAAGTAAGTTTTTAAAACCATGTCCTTGGTCTAGAATTCATTGTGCTTTCATATCTCATTTATGTGTACCAACATAGATTTATCTCAACTTCAAATTTATTAAGCATCAAGTGGAACTAAAGAACCAATGCAAATCTTTCAATACTTTAAAAGTTCGAAATTAAAATGAATCTATACTTGTCTTTTTCTAAGAAAAAGAAAGATCTAAAATTACATTCTTCAAGTGCCTAAGCATTGCTAGGACCAAAAAAGAGACTCAAATCTCTAGTTATAAAACTAGAGAGATTGTTCTCCCTCTAGAAACATATATATGACTATTATGCATCTCAAAACCACCACAATCCCAAAACTTTTCCTCTATCATGTCACCACACAGTCCATGAAATATTACATCATAGTGGAAAACACAACTTGAAAGCTACTCCACAATATGCACCAACCCTTCAAATACCAATCATAAAAAGATACATATGATTGAATAGATAGTAAAAGAAAAATACATAACAACTTCTCTAAACATTCTCATAATAGAATTTTCCTAAAGAAGATGGTTGAATGCCCTCATTGAATTATTAAACCACCTAGAACCCAACATCCATTTGCAATCCATCCTTTGAGAATTTATCATCATCTTCATCATTTCAAAGAAATTCAAAAGAGGAGGCAATCACTTTTAGTTTCTCCCCTAAGAGAATTTACAAGAAATCCTATAACTAGCTTTTCTTGTTCATTCAATTGACCACTAAAGAGAAGTCACCAAACAATTGGATTTTTGAACGATCCTTGTCATTGGATAAAGACAACAAAAGATTCAGGGCCATTAACTCTAATAAATTGTTTGACCCCAAGCCAAGGCTAGCTTTGAACTTAAAATAATGATAATATGGAAATTATAAAACCCCAACACCACTCACAATAGAAGAGTCTTGACTCGCCCCATCAAAAAATCCCCATGGATTTGACTTGTCTATGGATAAGCCCCCTGGCACTTGGGGGGCCCTTTGCTTGGGAAAGACTCTTATCCCAATGATCATAAACAAAACGTGAGTTATATTATGAAAACTAGGTACATGCTTGTCCTCAAAGATTCTATCATTTCTTGCTAGCCAAATATCTTGTAAGATTATACATGGCAATCCCTACAATTTTTTAATTTTGTTCTTTGAGAACCACTTTTTTAGGAATGCCTCCACTGAGGCTTTCTTTCCAAATATTTTGAAAACCTATCAAAGCATCCACTTCCTTCCATAATTGAGTTGCATAGGAGCAATGAATAAACAAATGAGATACATTTTCTTTGCCACTTCTACACAACATACATGCCCCTAAGCCTTGCCTATTGCGCCTCTAGATTAAATCCCAAGTCAGAACCCTATTCTTGATGTCTATCCAAAGAAAAAACATCTTCTTTGGGACCTTTAGGTTCCATATTTTATTCCACCATCAAGAATCTATATGAATCTTTCCCTCCACCAATACCTTATAACCCAACTTTGTTGTATATTACTCTATGATCTTGTTTTTATCCCAAGCAAGAGAATCCATTTATTTTCTCATCCTAATATGACTCTTTTCTAAACTAGAAATAAAGGCTAACCATATCTATATACTTACACCAACTAGGCATATATCCTCGACATATTTCCACCCTTAATAACAAATGTTCGTTGATATAGGATCTCTCACTTGCTGCAAAGTAAAAACACCCTTCTCATGAATCCCCTCAATTAACGTAATTAACAAATGAACCTCCTCTCCACATCCCATTATAGAATCAACACCAATTCTTACTTGATTTATTGAACCTCTCTCTTAGCCAACTTGGAACCAATGACTGGAAAGGCCTACACCATATGCTTCCATTGGATAGTAACATTTTTAATACTCTTCCTCGGGTTCCTTCCCCAATCTACAAAGGACCTAGGCCTAATATATTTCTAATCTATAATTTTTAATCATAGCCCATGTGTGGTCATTGCTTACCACAAGTTTTTTTCTACCAAAGCATGACCAAAAAAATGGATTTTCTTCAAGCCCCATCCACCCAACTCCTTTATACAAGCAAAGGTTCTCCATCTAACCAAAGGGACCTTCTCCCTATCATTCTTTCTAGAAAATATAATTTTAAATTATATATTTTTTAACCTTCTCAAGAACCCCCTTAGGAATGTGGGCTATTGTGTGCAAAAAAATGGATAGCCTCCAATACTAACTTTAGCCAAGTCAAACTTCCTCCTATCGAAAGCCATATGTTACACCAAACATTTATGTGACAATCCACCTTTTCCAAAATCCATCCCCAATCACTTTTTCCATATCCACGAGGATTTAGAATATAACCTAGATATTTAAACCCTTTCTAGAAATCTATTCATTAAATGGAAACATCATATCCAATCCAGCCTCATCTTCATCCTCAAGCCTACAAAAAGAAATAGTGGACTTTTGCACATTAAGTTCCACACATATAGCTATACCGTAAATATTCAAGATTTGTATTAACTCTCTTGCTTCCCTATCATGACCATTAGAAAACAATAACATGTCATCAACAAATAGAAAATGTGTTAGATGAGTCCAATCCCCAATACTAATACATGAAATAACACCACATCCCTTAGCATCTGCTTAAGCAATATGCTACCAATAGGAAGATGAAAGGAGATAAGGGACATCCCTGGCACAATCTTTATAAGGGACTCCCATTGGGTACCTCCCTAGGTACCCCTCAATATTACCTCCCTAGGTATACTACATTCCATACCCCTTCACATGTTTCATCCTCAAAGCATGAGAAGAAACCATACAACATGACCAGCTAAGCAATGTAGCCAACTGGTACCAAGTATAAGAATCCATTCATTCTAATGGAAGATGAACATGATGTCCAACTGTTTCCCTGTCACCCTAATCTTGATCCTTATCGCGCCTTTGGTGCCATAGGGTTGCTAATCTATCCTGATATCATCTTGCAGTTCTAGTATTCCTCCAAGCACCTCTTGATTTATTTCCTTTCTGATGCCATGTTGGTCCATAAAAAGTGTGTTGATTCCCATGCCCCTGTGTTGAGAACTGTTGTTTATCTATGTGGTGTGGATGTCGATATAAAAAAACTTTAGGAATTGGTCCTTTTTTCTTCAACTCTGCAATGTGGTGTTCCTTTGACTCAATTATCTCCTTGGCTTCTTTATTGTGTCCTTCCTAGGGCTTTGCTTCATGTCCTTCTATGGACTTTGCCTTTGATGCAACTTTGGATTCTGCAATAACCTATTTGCTTCCCCCCATGGGCCCTTCTTTCTTACTAAGAGACACATCCTTCAATGTAACTTTATTTTTCTTGTACCAAAGTTTCACAAACTTCTTTTCCACATTAATATTCATTGTACCGATTGTGCCCATCCAAGGATATCCAAGAATAACATCCACATCATGCATATCAATGACACAAAAATCATAATGAAATACATATTTGCCATGGTTAACTTCAAATCTTTAAAAACTTTAACATTTTCATCCTCAACATGTGTGCTTTGAATATTATTTGCAAGAACTTGCATTCTAACATCGATAAAATTGTGTTGGCAACTAGGGTTAATAGAAACAATAATATTTTCTTTTTTAATACAACCATGAACTTGTAATATAGAGTTTCCATATGAAAATAAACCCTTGGTGCTCTTTGTATCCTTTTTTACACGAGACCACCTATTTAACAATACTTTTTCAAATTTTTCATTGGGGGGTGCCATCATCTCACTATAGTGAAGCAATTTCCCCTAAATGGCCACATCACCTTGTAGTTTAAAATCTACCCAATGGGTCCAATTCTCTTCTCGTCCTCACTTCCTTTCTTTGATGAATGCTTCAATACTAGGGTCATAATATTTTCCAGTAAAATTCATATTGCTTGGAATAAATCTTCAACAAAAGCTAGGGTTTATAAAAATAACTCACTATGCAAATCATGCGGCTTTTTCTGGAAAAACCTTGAAAAATTTGTTGAATTTAAAATGTTGATAACTTCACTTCTTAGACTCTGTTTCATCTGATATTTTTGAAATTCGGTATTTTTCTAAGAGGAATTCAAATATCCAATTTGTTTCTGCAAATTATGCACAAAAAATTTCAGAATTAAGTCTAAAGTGCTTTGCCCTCTTTTTCCCCTAGAAAAAATATGCAAAAAGAACCAAAATTTTCTTCCCTTCTTTGGTCAAAGAAAGAGCTCTGATGCCAAATGTTATGTACCTGAGTATATTTGAAAATATTTCATAAGATAAACCCTTACTCTCAACAAGAATAAACCAAACCATTCACCAAATATTCAAGACAAGGATGTACACAAAACCCTTAAGGTAGGGTAACACCATATATTAATCATTTTGGAAGGATAACACTCCTCAAGCAATTCTTGCTTGTTACAATATCAATATACTTCACTCAGTTCAATACATTTCTTACACTTCTTTATATAACATTCTCTCTCTCTCTTAGGAAATTCTAGAGAAGGAATATTCTAGTAGGTGGAACCTTCTAGAAAGTCTTCTCACTTTTATTGTGTTCATACTATTACATTACATGGTCATATATCTATCATTACTCCCATTGGGTACCTCCCTAGCTACCCCTCAATATTACCTCCCTAGGTATACTACAAATCCCCACAATGGTTTAAAGAAAGTAGATGTTAAGCCATTATTAAGGACAACATATGAAACTAAAGAAATACACCCCATAATCCTTGAAACCACTAGCAAATTGAAATCGACATGCACAAGAATCATCCGCAAATACAACCAACTCGCCCTACCATACACTTTGGAAAGGTCTGCCTTCAATACCATAGCAAGGAGTTTTTCTTATTTTGATAGAATGAAACCCTTCTTGGGTTGTTCCTATAGCCTCAATAAATTGCCTCCCTACTAAAAAACCAATTTTCCTTGTGATATGACATCAAAAAATATCCTTTTAAATCTAATAACAAGGATCTTAGCTATGATTTTGTATACAAAATTACGTAATAAGATAGGCTAGAATTCATTGAATGAAGTTGGTTTTTTTTAGGGATCACATAAAAAAAATTCAAATTGATTACTCCAACACCTTTTCAGAAATTCTAACTTCTTCCATCACCTGTAGTAATCCTCTTCCAACAAAGCATAAAATCCGATAAAGAACTCTAAAATCCACCCATTTGGACCCATACTTCTATTTTTTTTTAAACGAATCCAAGAAAACTTTCAACTCTTCCTTAGATATCTCTTCCATCATTAGATTATTATCTTCTTCAGTAACAAAGATAGGGAAATAAGATGTAATATTTGAGACTTCAACAACAATCACTAGATCTAACACCTTACATGTGGTTTGGAAGTGACCCACTCTCAAAGTAGATAAGCTTGGAAAATTTTCAATTGGCTACCCAGTTTGATCATGAAGCTCACAAATCGAGTTTACCCTTTTCCCGTGGTTTTCAAAGTTATGAAAAAACTTCATTTTTTCATCACATTTCTCAATCCACACATCTCTATTCTTCATCTACCACTCAGCCTCCCTCTACTCTAGAAGCATTTTCCTCCTTATTTCAAAATTCTTGAATTAGACCATCTCCTCCTTATTCAAGACACCATCCACATTCTCTGCAAACAATGCACAAATTGTTGGTTGTGGAGCCTGATTATGTTCCTGATTTAGAGGTCCTTGCTTTCAATCGTGTTTATACCCCATGAAGACTTTACACCCCAGAAGTATGTACACTCTTCCACGCAGAGGGGGGGTACCCCCT
>ML779583.1:1208612-1226624 GCA_009831015.1 Picea engelmannii | reverse complement strand
CAAATCTGCACATATATTAAGTCATTCTTCAAAAACCATTTAAATCTTTCATCTTTGGGATGTATTCATATTACATATAATCAAATGCTCTTTGAAATTATATGTGAGCTAGATCAGATATACTATATGTGTGAGTTAGCTCAGATATACAATATGTGTGAGCTAGCTCAGATATACATATACATAGCTTATTTGTAAATCTACTTGAATGTTGGTTTTTGTGGTTAGTAACCAATTTAGTTAAGAGTTTGACAATACTCCGACAATAAGGAATTCACTTCGTTGTATGTAGAAAACACAAATGTCCATACTACGCTATTCTTGGACAAAAAGATAAGGAATGCAATCAAACAAAATTTAGAAACTTCCCATTTTCTAATGTGGGATAGACTCTGTTCTCAAATAATCAAATGTTCAAGTTCAAATGAATAAGTTTGAATGTACCATTTAAGACAACTATAAGATTATATAGGGGTTCTATATATTTCAAAATAATTGATCAAAGTGTTGAATAGGAAAGGCTAAACTAAAAATTTGAGAAAACAAAAATTTGACAAAAGTAAAAAATATAAGCTTATTCAACAAAAATAAGCTTGAACACTTTTATATAAAACCCCAACATAAAAGAAAATTAAAAATCACTAATGTGCAATGAACATACATTTATGAATCATTATGAATGGACGCATCCTTCTCAGGTATGGATGCTTCCTCCGCTTCCTCCTCAATCCCAATCTCCCGCACTCTCTTATCCACATTTTGTTCAAGCACACTCTCATGTACTCTCTTCTCCACATTACCCTATATAACACATTTCAAATTTGAAAATTAAATTTAAATGATTTTAACACATTAAATTGTAGTTTTAAATTTTGAAACATGTAATGTCTATGATGTGCCAACCTATGATTCAATAAATTAAATGTTGTTTAAGACATTCTTCTTTTAAATTAATAATTTAAATGACAATTTGCAATTTTAATATATAACTAAATTTGTTTTCAACATGCAATGATATCTGTGAACTCCCACCCTCTTAAAACTCTCCCAATGAGAATTGAGACAAGCCTACCCAAGTAGTAGAAGATGGTATAGGGATCTGTGAATAATACAACTAAAAACTAAATCTAGGATTCAATGTATTCACATTTATACAAAATTATAAATGTTGTTGATCTTATTCAAAAGATTGGAGATTGGACAACTAAAGTGCTCATCTGTGGATATTAGAAAACACATACCTGATTCAACCCATACAAATTTAAACTTGTAAAATCAAGTCCCCTATTTACTGGAGATTCATTTAACATATATCCAAACTGCAATTAGTGACAATAACAACTCCATTATTTATATAGATACAATGCTATGTATCTAGATCTACAATTAGAAGTAAACTATCATAAAATGCGTTAAAAATTTACTAACTAGAACACATACCACTCTGCTATTCGGTTCATCATTCCGAATGACTTCCTTCCAACCATCATGGAAAAATTTTGCATACTCCTTAAGATCATCTACTGACATGGTATCTAACTCTGCATCTATTTTATAAACAAAAATGACCCGAGAATTGACTTCCGCTTGCTTGCTGACGGTTCAAGCCAACATCAACACCATAAAAAATCGATTCCAAATTTTCCTCGATTGCATTCCTAGCCTCTTTTCCAACCTTTGATGAAGCTCGTAACTCTGAATGTGAAGCAAATTCCCCTGTTGGGCGAGATACTAAAGGTCATGGAGGCTTTTGCAATGTCACATTTTGATATGCCCCCTTTCGATCATATGTTCGTCCTTTACCAACCCCATAATAATCATATGGTAGATTAGTATAATCAGGGTGCATGTCCATGAAAAAATCTACATAAAAGTGCCTAGCAAAATAATGTGGAACCTCATCGTTCCACGACAATTTCCCATATGCTGCCAAAAATCTGTTATATAGATGTCCTGCTATGTCGGGGTGCTTAAAATATTTCCCTTTCAACATCTGTCGCTTTGGCTCATATTTGAAATTGAACATCGAAATTGCGTTTTCTTTTGAAACTTTATTTTTTACTGTGTCCCATTTATCAGGGCCCATCACCTCTAATTTTCTCTGCCTCATCAAATCGATAAAATAGTCAGTGGTTGGCCCCATCTTTTGATATGCGTCCATAAAATTTTGCAATGAATGCGAAACAATATGCAAGCTTTGTTTACTCTCTTGAGGGAGATCCAATATCCTCAAATCATTTTACAACCTCTTTTTAACACCCGAGCATCGCTCAAGGGTCATTTATTCAGTAATCCCTTTCTAGGGAAGTTCATCACTAACATCCGAAGGATAGGTGGACGTAGGCATGTAATTTTCTATTTCTTGATAACGTCGCCTCCTAAATCCACCTTCACCCTCTTCACCAATATTAGAATCTTCGTGAAACCCACTCTCTATTTCATTTTCTTCCCTCACGCTAAACTCATTGTCTACACACACATTTGAAAGTAATTACAACATTTAACTTGACATAAATTTAAATACACAAAAATACAACAAAAATAAACAAAATCAAAGAAAATTACCCAAAATATTTTCTTGTCCTGAGGTATTCTCTACATTCTCAGGTGTAGGAGTATCAATGTGAAACCTATCTAAAAAGGCTGCATCCATATAACTTGCTTGAGCAAATTCTCGAGTTGATCTATTCATAGACTCGTTTGATAATATCTTCTGACGAGATTGTCGTTAGTCACTCGGAGTCTCAGTCGAAGAAGGGGTTCCTCTTATTCCTTCTTATGATAACCTAGAGCATTTGCGAGGAATGTTTGGAGACTCCTGTCTCGACATCTCGCCTCAATATATATCCTTTGTAAATTCATGAAAAGTTAAGCACAAGACATGTACGAGTTAATATCTCCAACATTGACCAACACAAATTATGAAGAAAAAGAAGAAGAAGACAAAATTAATAGAAATGTTCTTTATGTTAGACACAATTATAATAGGGTGATGCATAACTCCACTACACATGCCCATTTCAGATATATTTTGATTTCTTACAATAGCACAAATAACCTTGGTAAATCCACAAAAAATGGAAACAATATTTAGACGAGCACATATTAGGACATAAAGTTGATGAAATGCTCCAAAAGTACAAGTGGCAAGGCAAAGTCAAAACATGATAAACACTTACTATGATGGAAACACATAATATATGAAGAGTACATGTGTCAAAGTCTGGTAACATAGTATGATCAGGTCTTGAGACTCTATGAGAGGGTAGTACTTCTTGCACCAAAGGAGGGCCCATATAGTATTATTTGATGCCAGTCAATGCCACCATGTTTTAGCTCCACAGAATGAGCTGGGGACATATGGATCTTTGAGAATGAACCCTCGTTTGAGGTTAGGGAGTCTGAGCTTGTCAAAGTGACTAAATCCCATTTCTTTTCTTTGCAAGTTCCACCCCACAGAAAAGATCTTTGGAGGTTTTAGACAACTTTCAAGACCGCGTTGGGAGAAACCATGGATGAAAAAAAGTAAAGAGGCATGGATTGAAGGATATACTTGAGAAGGACCAGTTGTCATGATGCATTGAGCATTTTGAAGGACCAAAGGAGTGATGCCCAACTTATATACGGTATATGTCATGTTATATTAGTAATAACACATATGATAAGATGTATACCATTGCATATATATGTAATATGGATTTGTATTAACTAATGGTAATGCTTCTATGATTCAGGTAGTCTATGATTAAGATATGTTCACTAGTATGTACACTATAACTAGGAGTGATGCCCATCTTAGCTCCAAGTAATACAAATGATTCAGGGAATAACAATGGAATCAGATTAGGCATAGGATAGTTAAAGCTCATAAGCTAACATAAGTAGAGACATATCATATTTACGTGATATAAGAACATTCATGGTCACATTGTATTACTATCGATCCTAGTTATATGAGCATAGTGACCAATACTTTTCTATATCAATTCTACATGTTATAACTATCATATATTATGGGATTCCTTATACTTTACTCGTATTGAATAGTGTAAATAAAACTATTACTATATGCAACACTATAACTATACTAGTAGCATCATTAATAAGGGTATTACAAAGGGTATACTCTTATCCAATACATATGGGTTTTACTTACTCTGATTAAGAGAGAGCTAAAGCAATAGAATCAACTTCATATCTTACTCGTATGAGCTATGTGAATATTACAATATAGTTAAGAGTGTAGAGTCTGAGTCTAAGGTATAGGCCACTAATCTCTATATGATCTTCATGGAACACTATGGCTATTATCTCTACCACCCTGTATCAGAGTATGCATATTGATTCCCCTTGTTCATATGTTACCATATTACCATATATGCATATCTAGTATTACTAGTATCTATACCATAAGCAATATAATCATGTTAGATGTAATGGGATTAGTTCATGTCTATCACCTATACCTGCCAAATTGACTCCTATTCTGTGCTAGATGTTATTGTGTTCACTAGAATAAAGGTCAATGGCAGTAATACTAACATAAAATTATAAGTCACACTACAACTAGTACTTTGAATTACAACAAGAGAGCATATAGCTATACATGGTGTGTTTCATATTAGTTGAGATCAAGTTGTTATTACGCTAGCTTACATGCTTTGATTATTATTATTATTAGTATTGATTTAAGTTATATTGCCTTTATTAGGGAAACTACGTATATGGCGTGTACATCTTATTAAGATAAAGCACAAATAGCTATGGGTTTCAATAAGGACATAAAATGTGAGGCTTAAGCATATCATAGGTAAGAGATTGGTTAAGTTGAACAAGAGAACATAGCCCTTACTAACATGAACTCAATATAACATGTATGATCGTAACTATCAAATAAACAAACAACTGATTAGAATGATTATCATTAATATGTATATACCTTTATCGTAACCATGTATTAGTCTGTAATGCTCATAGTGTAACATATAGCCTTTACTAAGCTAAGGAACATGGCCGAATATGGCCCTGTCCATGTAGAGGGACAAGCCTGAGTTCATGCTTGTCCCTGTACATGGAAATGGCCTTGAACATATATTATATGTGAGCTAACTCACATATATATTATATGTGAGTTAGCTCACATATATATTATATGCACGATCTAGATCACATATATATTATATGCACGAGCTAGCTCTCTCTCTCTCTCTCACACACACACACACACACACACACACACACACACATATGTGAGCTAAATGTTTAATTAACCCAAATATAAATTTTATTTTAAATCATAGTTTCCCAATAAAAAAAATTAAATTTCAGATAAAAAATGTTATAAACCATAATTGTACATTGACTATAAACAACAGTTCCAAAATAATATAGCAAAAATCTATTCTAACATTTATAAGAATTTAGTATACATTGCACCACAAGATTGGTGTCAATTTCACCATGTAATAATCTTCTACTTTTGTATTATATTTCAACAAAGAATAGCAAAATAAAAGCCTATTTTAACATTTATCAGAATTTATTAAACATTGCACCACCAAATTGATTTCAATTTCACCATGTAATAATTATTTAGTTCTATATTATGTTTCCAATAACAAGAAAATAAAATATGAAAAGCCATCCAATACAAATAATACAATCTAAATATAAAATTGTAAAATTACTAACTGGATATTTAAATCATTATCACTCAATATCGATATTTAAATCATTATAACGCCGTCTCAATGTAAAAAATAAAAAATATTCACTAAATATTAATCAACATAGCTTTGAGATTTGCAAATCACAACATGTCTAAGGTACTGCTGCCACCATTTTACCTTGTTTTCACTAATTTTCAGTGGTCAACAGTGGCCTAGGAATGAGGTCAGGGAGCTTGAACTCTTAGTGCATAGGAATGAGCCTACAAAATTTGCGAGCAATAGACCTTCCTAAGATCTCGACAACTTTCAGGGAACAAGTTGGTTCTCTATGCTTGGTGGTAGATGTTTTAATTGTCTTCTGCTTTCTTTTGAACCTAAGTACTTGTCTTCTGCTTTCTTTTTGCATCTCATCTTAAATGTTGCCTTAGTAGAGACCTTAAATTTGTGAGATTGGTGAACACCACAATAATTTTCTCCTTTGTATATTTCTTCATTCTAAATAAGCAGCAACAATAGCCATGCATTTCAAATATTTTCATCAAAATGGACAGTGTTGGACTAGTCAACCTACTAAGTTAGTGCGTCGACAGTCTTGGACATAGAATATACAGTCGAAATTGAGATTTTCCGAATTAGAAGTTAACAGACTTTGCATACATTTTATATAAGAAAAGTTTTATAATAGATAGAAAAATATACAACCAGAATTGGGGCTATAAAATGTGGATAAGTGTGTATTTTACAATATGAAGAATGATGGTTGTGTGTTCAAATTTGGGTAAGTGCATCTATGATATCACTGTGAAAGGGTGCATGAACAAACTTAGGAAGATTCTCCTAGGTCAAGTTCACAAGAGTTGTTGAAACGTTTGACTTTCTAAATGGATATGCAAGTTCAAATTGCATTTTTTACTTTCTTGAATGAAATGCAAGTTCAAATTGCATTTTTTACTTTCTTGAATGAAAATGCAAGTTCAAATTACATTTCTGCTATGAGCTTTTCGTTGTGTTCTTATAAGTTTTCTTGGGTATCGTTAATTCTGTTCTATTTCTGAGTCTTCATACTTTTAAGCCCATCTTTGTTGAAAATGGAAGCTAGCTTGACTTTTGGAGGAATCGTAATTGGTATCTCAGTTCATGGCATTGGAGTTAGACATTTGGATTTAAATTTGTTATTTCTTATCATTCTGTAAATGAGACATTGACATGAAATGTTCACTGCTTATGTCTTTTTGTTATAGTGCAAAGTATCGTAACATGTTTTAGTTGTGGGAATAATTGCAATGTACATTTTCCCCACATTTCAAGGTTTATTTCTATTTGTTGTATGTGATATTTTGTAGATTTTAAAATTGTTCTTTCTTCTAGCTTTGTAAATGAGGCTTTGACATGAAATATTGACGTCTTTTATCAGTTTCTCTATTAATGCAAAGTGACTGTTACATATTTCAGTGTATATTCTAGAGGTTGAGGGAATGACTACAATGAATATACTTCCTATGTTTCAAAGTTTGTTTCTATTTGTTGAGTGCTACATTAATGCAAATTCTTCATCGTCCATGCATTCATTTTCTTCCAATTTTATTTAGGTTGGTGAATGCTTCTTTATATCTGAAATGAAGACTCTTTATTGGTGAATATAAAGAGTACATTTTTCTACCCGCAAGGGGATTAAAGCACTAAATTTATCACAGCTAAGATTGCAAAGATAAATCTATAAAGACCGAGAAAAGAATGAAGGAAAATTTCAGAATCTAGCAGCAAAAGGGATTGTTGCATTGGAGACATTGTGACCATACACAGAAAAGGGACTTTGGAAGGAAGTCGAGTGATGAATAAGCTGACCGATTAAATTTACAGAAATTAAATTTACACATATATTTACAGTTAATTAAATTTACAAAATCTTCAATTAATTTAATTTACATAAATTAAATTAACGCTGGCAGACATGGTTGATGGTTGACAGTTAATCTAGACTTAAAACTTTTTTTGATTTACTAAGAATATATTTTTTTTGATATAAGGAAACAAGTTAATAACCCAAAATCCAAAGGTATTTGGGAAAATTTGAAGTCTACCTTCTTACGGAGCACCAGATAGTTATAACGGTAATCAATCGACCCACATTCGAGGATAGCATCCATTAATAACTGACCTCATTATTTATTGACAACCGAATTATAATAAGTTTTGTTTAAAAAAAAATTCAAATTTCTCTAACAAAGAAACACAATTTCAAATGTCTCTACATACTTGTCTATCTGAAATTAAAAGAAATCTAACTAAAAGTAAATAATTCATAAATCATTGTAATGCAACGTCATTGAGTCATCACCAAGCACACGTCTTGCCTATCAATGTTATGTAACTTCAAGTGCTAATGACAAATATAACTTTATTGTATTTTTTCAAGGTTGGTGATTTAAAAAGAAACGTTGTTTGATACTTATTACATAACACTCTTATTTGGATTTAGCTTAAAAAACATGTAAATATTTCATTTATGTTTGATATCATTAAATATTTGCAAAATTGATCTAGCTAAAGAATTTCATATTGTCACTATGTGAACAAGAACTTTTTCATCAATTAAAATGAATAAATTATTTAAAAAAGTTATTGAGAGGAATGTCATATTTGTTTTCAATGTCACAAAAATTTAATAAATACAAATCTAAGATCTTCAACGAAAATGATTAATAATGATATACTATAATTTAATAAATACTAATTTAAGATCTTCTAGGAAAATGATTAATCATTTGACTGATCTTTAATATTAGTGCATGGTAAGATTCTAAGAACTTTCAACAAAACAACATATCTTATTTATATATTTCCTATTAGTTAGACATTCGTAGCCATGGTACCTAGTCAATTGGAAGTTCAAATGCTCGTCAAAGTGGGGAAATTCAGTTAGATGTTCAAAATTATGGGTTTGTCACCATGCTATAAAATGTAGAACCTAAAAGATGTATGAATTTAGCCTTTACACTCAATAACTAAGCACTGGGTATAATTTGTAAGAGAGAAACAACTATAGTGTCTCACAAGGTAGAATTGTAGAGAGAGGGAAGATAAAAACTCCGACTAGTAGTTGGGTATATGTTTTTAAGAAATTGAAATTGCACACTGTGAGGTGGAAAAGACGTTGTGGGCAGATATGAAATCTACATGTTTTTTGTAAAGGGTGTGTGAACCTTGTTTACTCTAACTCTAAGCAGAGAATAAATCATTGGGGTTTGGAATATTGAATATAATATTTTCAATCTGCAAGTTGGCGAAAATGATAATAATCACCCACCTTCTTCTATTGTTGTTGAGAGGGAGACTAGGGATGCTGCTGATAGGATACACTCAAGCTTGTTGTTAGAGTTAGACATTAAAATCTTGTTGTTTTACAGTCCAATAATTTACAATATATTAGGGATGTTGTTAGAAGATAGTCTAACCCTTAAAATCTAATATATACACATCTGGCTTATGATGGTTTCCAATCTAAGCTAGGAGCTTGTTGAAAAAGAATATAATGGTTGTTCTCAATAGATACTTTTGATGAAACAATGATATTATTAATGCTCCTATTCCTAAAGTATAAGTTCAATACCAATATAGGAGTTTCATAGTTATAATCCTAGCGTTGTGTTCCTATATTTAAGAGAGTATATAAGTATAAGTATTAGAAGTTTAGGATGTGAGATGAGTTTGGAGTGGTTGCTTCCTGTGTTCAGTTTGATAAGGTCCCTAATTTCTAAGGTTCGAAGTAGTAGTTATCTATCCCATCCATGAAATCAAGATAGGTATAAGCCAACCATGCAATCAAGGCATGTCTACGCTAATCATTCCTCCATCATTCCAATAAAAAATCTAATAGCAGTAGGAGCTAATAGTAGCAACAATTTCTTCAGTCTATAAAGCAAGGCATCGGTTGGTTCATAAGTTGATCTAGAAACACCTTTACCAAATAACATATATGTAATAAAATATATGTTATAACATATATTTAATAACATATATTTAATAACATATATGTAATAGGTTGTGACTTGGCCGCGGGGGGCGATCCCTATGGCCAAGCCATGGGTGTGGCCACGACTTGGCCACAGGGTTGCCCCCCAGCAACCAAGTCACAACCTGAGCACTTAATGCCCACATCTTGGACACAGGGCTGCCCCCCCGTGGCCAAGTCACAACTCGAGCACTTAAATTTACAGAAACTTACATAAATTACATAATTTACAGAAATTACCGAATTTACAGAAACTTACAGAAATTACAGAAACTTACAGAAATTAGAGAAATTAGAGAATTTAAATTTACAGAAATTAAATTATAACCTAGCTTTAAATTTACTTAAAGTTACATAAACTTACCTCGCAGCTCTAAGCTCCGCAACTCCGCAACTCCAAGACCCACAACTTCACAGCTCCGAATACCAGCCCGCCTGCCCGCCAACACTCGCCAACACACTCCACGCCAACACACTATCACTCCTCGCCAACATACTCCACGCCAACACACTATCACTCCTCACCATCACACTCCTCACCAAAACACTCTGCAGCTCCGAGCACTCAAACTATCAACCGCGCTAACACGATCGTGCCAACTTAACCGCGCCAACACACTATCACTCACAATCACTCACACTATCACTCACACTATCACTCACAATCACTCACACTATCACTCACACTATCATCGTGAACTTAGGAAAACCATAATAGTCCCGATGTGTGGGTAATATATAAACTTATTTCCGGCCGAAAGATTGTTTCGGCCGAAAATATGTTTTGGCCGAAACAATATTTTGGCTGAAACATTCTTTCGACTGAAATATCTTTTTGGCCGGAATATCTTTCGGCCGAAAAGATGTTATCGGATGAAAAAAATCTGTTTGGATAAAATTGTACACGAAAATCAAGGGCGTCGTCACAATACTGTTCAATTTGACGTTCAAAGGTTCGTCCGAAACATATTTCGGCTGAAAAAATAGAACTTTTGGCCGAAAAAAATATTAGTTCGGCGAAAAAAGGTCTTTCGGAATTTTGGAGATCCGATTGTCACGAAAGTGTTACCCACCTTCATGAATTTATCCTGGAGCACTAATATTCCATATTAGGTTCCACCATCATTTTTTGTCCCCTTCAAAATGAGATTCGACCCAAACTTTGTATCCCATTTTTGCTGTGAAATACCCCAATTTTGGATTTTTTGACTAGCATAGGGTATCTAGATATTCCTGCATGAGCGTAATGAAATTGGATATCAGAATACCAATTAATTGGCTTCATTATTCAACTCCAACTCCGAAAAAACCCAAGGATCTCACTGATTTCCACCCCACTCTTCCTCTTAGTTGAGGGTATTAGGACTTTGCATCACTCAGGGTGTATATATTTTGCGATCTTAGGGCATGGATGAGAGATTCCAACAAATGGAAATTGTTACCTACTCCTAGCCAAGGGTCCTCCTCAAGGCATACCTTTCGACTGTTTCCAATTTTCCAAACAATCCACCAACCAGTGGAAAGTCCCAGACCAATGCTTTCTAGACCATGGATTCCTTCATTGATTTTCGAGGCTGTCTATACCACTCTTCCTTATATAAATCCAGAAAGTACTTCGATTGAATAACTCTGCCCCATAGGGAGTCTCCTTGAATTAATCTCCATAGGATTCTTCCTGCTAGTACTTGTGCAAAGAAATAAATGTTCTTGATCCCCCATCCACCAAGATCCTTGGGAACTTATATGGCAGACCGTTTTACCAAAGGGATGCCTCCCAATTTTCATGAGTTTGACCATAAGTATTGGAAACTATTTTTTTGAATCTTAGTGAGGATTCCTTTTGGAATTTTTGTGATGGATGTCCATAAGACAATAGTACTTTCTAGTACTGACTTAAGCAAGACCAGGCATCCCCCCTTGGAAAAAAGTATGTTTACCCACACCAATACTCGAGCTTCGACCTTTTTGACTAGCCATTCCCAATTGGTAAAACTATAATTATCTGGCTTGAGATGGAACCTTAGATATTTGAAGCCTTCATCCAAATTTCACATAGGAACTGGTGAAATATTTCCAATCCACCTCTTCTCTTCCGTCGAGCACTAGTGGGGGATTAAGCATGATTTTTCAAAATGAACTTCCATGCCTACGACAGAGTAGAATAAATCGAGTGCACCTTTTAACACTGGTATGTCCCTTAAGGAACCTTTTGTTCAGTAGAAGACATCATCCACAAATATAAGATGTGTGATCATTTCCCTTTATGATATTTTTATCCCTCTAATCGATCTTGCTTTGTTTTCTTCTGTAATCACTTTTATCAGGGCCTCTACTATGCCAAGGAATATAAAAGGGGGACAGAGGGAATCCCTTCCTTAGTACCCTTGAAGCTCTAAAGAAACTTTAAGGGGATCCATTTATTAAGACTATGAATGAAACCGATTGTATGCATCCCACTATCTAGTTAACCACTGAATTATACATCCCCATTTGAATAATTACTAGTCGTAGGAAGGTCTAGTCGACCCTATCATATGTTTTTTCTAGGTCTAGCTTTAGAATGGTGGCCTTCTGATTCGATATTTTAGCATAATGAAAAACTTCCTGAGCTATGGAGACTGCATCGTGGATTTGTCTGCATTGTAAGAAGCCAAAATGATCCTATGAGATGATCTCAGTCTAGATTGGCTTTAGTCGTCTTTATAACACCTTTGCTATGATTTTATACACCACATTACAACAAGAAATTGGATGATAGTCCTTGAAGGACACTTCGTTATTATTTTTGGGTATCAAGAAAATGAAAGTGGCATTGAAAGACCCTAATGCCTTCCTGTACCTCTATGATTATATGACTATCATAAGGAGTTATTCCTTTACCCGGTTGTAGAATCCTCAAAAGAATTCCACCGTGAACCCATCTAGTCTTAGGATTTTTCTTTGTTTCATGGAAGACCGTGCAACTAAAACCTCTATCTCTGTTACTTCTTCTTCTAAATATTTATTCATATCTTCTGTAATTATTTCTTGGAATTTGGAAACAACCTGCAAAATTTCCTTTATAAAACAACTAGTCGGGGCTTGAAAGAGGGAGTGAGAATATCTAGCCCCTTCCTCTACGTTTTCTTTGAAGGAGCTCACCAATCTTCCATATTTGATTTTTATTTCCCATATCATGTTGAGGTTTTTTCGAAGATTCACATAACAATGGAAGAACTTAGAATTATTGTCTCCATCCTTTAACTAGAGTGCCATCCTCTTTAACCTCAACTATTTTTCTTCCTTATCAAGAAAAGAGTGAAAAACTAAATTCAATTCCATTAATTTAGAGAGATAAGAGCTGGTCAGAGGACCGCCATCCAACTTTAGAGATAGGGCCGTCAATTTTTCCTCCATCTTCTTAACCTTCCCGAGTGTTCGAGCTTTGTAGAATTTTAGCTATTTCTTAATGACCCTTTTAACCTTGGCAAGGTTTTCCGCAAACTGTCTCATTAAGGAGGTAGGAGAAGAGGAGTCCAAATGATTCAATGTCTCCTTGACTAGGGATATAAAGGCCTCTTCTTCTAACCACAAGAGACTAAATTTGAGCAAAGTTGTAGGGGATTCATTACTAGTATTCATTCATAAGATAATGGGTATGTGGTCGAAAATACCCCCCTCACACTCCATTGATTTAATGAGGATCCCGACTTCCATGAAATTTTTAGTGGCCATGAAATAGTCCAATCGTTTTGAAATTGCTTCCTTATCGGTTCAAAAATTTCACGATGTGGGCACTAGTTTAACTGCTTCAATATCCAATAGACAATGATTTTCCATAAAATATATGAAAAAAACACTCTGCGAGTCCACCCTAGGGTTCTCGCCCCAAACTTCCCTGAGAGAGAGAGTGAAATTCTGTAATATGCCATATATAAAATATATGCAGAACATAAATAAATTCTAGTAATGGCAGAATAACAACAATATAACCAGAACATTCACCACAATAACACTGAAATGATATGAGAATAATAACATAAATAACACTTTAAATATGAAAGCAATGTTCACGAGCCTCTTCGAGGGGGCAACCCCCAGTTGAGCAGAGCTCTATTACAATAATATCCAAGCTAGGGTTCTCATACCCTCGACTCCTATTTATACTAAAAAGAAGCATCTAGAGGAAGAACCTTCTAGAAACGAAAGCTTCTATTAGGTCTTCTTACATTCGCCTTATTCTATTTTATTGAAATGCCTTATTAATATTGACCTTTATTACATCTGAATATATTGTTCTACCTATGTGCAAGTTAGGACCCTAACATGTCCGCCCCCTTAAAAACAACCTTGTCCTCAAGGCTTGAGATGAGGAAATTGCTGCAGAATGGTAGCTGGTTCCCAAGTGGCGTCTGCTGGAGTTGTATCTTTCCACCGGACTAGCACTTCCTTGATGGTTCTCTGATGTAGGTGACACTCACGATGGTCCAAAACTGCTTCTGGCTATAGCCAAATGGATCCTTCTTTAGCTAACTCTGGAAGGTTGGTTTGAATTTGGCACTTAGCTCCAATCACCTTCTTTAAGCATGAAACATGAAAAACAAGAATTAGCTTCGAATGGATGGGCAAAGCTAACTGATAGACTACTTGTCCCACACGCTTGAGAATGATATAAGGAACATAAAATTTGGGCGCTAGCTTTTGACACTGCTTAGCCTTGAGGGAAGTTTTCTTGTAAGGTTGCAGTCGAAGAAACACTTGATCCCCTTCTGCAAATTGACGTTCAGAGTGACCTTGATCTGCTTGTTGCTTCATGCAATTCTGTGCCATGACCAAATTCTCTTTGAGGGTACAGAGAATAGCCTCTCGAGCTGTAAGTGTTAGGTCAACTGCCTGGACCTTCGAGGCACCCGGTAAGTATGAGAGAACTGAAGGTGACTTCTGTCCATATACCGCTTCAAAAGGAGTCATGCGTGTAGCTGTATGGTATGAAGTGTTGTACCACCATTCATCTAGGTGTAACCATTGAGCCCACTGATTTTGATTTTTCAAGGCAAAACACCTCAAATATGTTTCCAAACACTTCTTGACAACTTCCGTTTGGCCATCAGTCTGGGGATGATAAGCTGTGCTGAGATGTAATTCGGTGCCTTGCATCTTGAACAGTTCTTGCCAAAAATTTCTTGTGAAAGTTGGGTCGCAATCAGAAACAATAAAGTGTGACATGCCATGAATATTGAAGACCTGATCCATGAAAATTTGAGCCACCATGGATGCTGTAAACAGGGGTTGAAGGGTGCAAAAATGAGCATACTTGGAAAGGCGATCAACAACCACCATGATGACGGATTTATTTCCCGATTTGGGTAAGTCAGTAATAAAATCCATAGAGATATCCTTCCAAATAGTAGGTGGAATCAGGAGCGATTGTAGTGTGCCCAAAGATTTCACTATTTCTCCCTTGTTGCGTTGACACACATCACATTCAACTACAAAATTACGAATGTCATGTTTCATACCATCCGAGAAAAAGGAACGTTTGGCCCTGTCATAGGTTTTGGTGAACCCGGAGTGCCCTGCTATGGGTGTATCATGAAGCTCAGAATGTATCGTGGATTTAAGCTTGGATTGTTTACTTAAATACAAATGGCCTTTGCATCGAAGTTCATCATGGAGCCAAGAGTACCCTGGGGAAGCTGGAGCATTGGACTGCAATTGTTGGATCCACTGTGAACTTTTGGGATCTTGTGGCCATTCTTGGCGAACGGCTTGGAGCCAATCTGGTACAATGAATGAAAGAGAAAAAAGGGATCCTTCATATTCATATTTGTGTGAAAGTGCATCCACAACCACATTGTCTTTTTCTTTCTTGTAAATGATCTCATAATCATATCCAAAGAGTTTAGTCACCCATTTTTGTTGTTCTGGGGAGGAAATGCGTTGTTCTAGAAAATACTTGAGGCTTTGATGGTCTGTCTTAATTTGGAAACATTGCCCCAATAGATAAGGGCGCCACAGATCAACGACATGCATAATAGCCAACATTTCCTTTTCATAGATGGATTTTCCCAGATTTATTTCAGATAGTTTCTTGCTGGTAAAGGCCAAAGGTCAAGCCTCTTGCATCAGGACATCACCAATTCCTTTCCCTGAGGCATCACATTCAAACACAAAGGTCTTTTTGAAATCAGGAAGTGCGAGGGCTGGAGTGGTGCACATGGCCATATTCAAGGTTTGAAAAGATTGAGTAGCTGCTGGAGTCCAAGTGAAAGAGTTCTTTTTGAGGAGAGTAGTGAGAGGTACTACAATCTTCCCATAATTCTTAACAAACTTGCGATAATACCCTGTTAAGCCCAGAAATGCACGCAAGCTCTTAAGAGTCTTTGGGTGAGGCTAGTCTTGCATAGCTTCAATCTTTTTAGGATCCACCATGATGCCATCTTTGCCAACCAGATGACCCAAGTATTCTACTTCTGAGGCACCAAAAGCACATTTAGATTGTTTCAAGAAAAGTTGGTGTTGAGAGAGTAGATGGAGAACTCGATCCACATGAGAAATCTGGTCTGTCCATGTTTTTCTATAGATGAGGATATCATCAAAGAAAACTAAGACAAAATGGTGGAGAAAAGGATGGAAGACATGATTCATGAGGCTTTGGAAGGTGGAGGGGGAATTACACAAGCCAAAGGGCATGACCAAAAACTCATAGTGGCCCTCATGAGTTTGAAAGGCAGTCTTGGGAATGTCTGCCTCTTTCATACGTATCTGGTGGTAGCCCGAACAGAGATCAAGTTTAGTGAAGAATTGGGCACCACTCAATTCATCCAGGAGGTCATCAATGATGGGAATGGGGAATTTGTCTTTGATGGTAAGTTTGTTTAGAGCATGAAAGTTAGGACACATTCACCAAGAATCTTCTTTCTTCAGGACCATGACCACAGGAGAAGAGTAGGGGCTCGTACTAGGGCAGATAATGCCTGCATTAAGGAGTTCCTAGACCATTTTCTCAATTTCATTTTTTTGGGAAAAGGGGTGACGATACAGACATATATTGGGAGGAAGGCTTCCGGGTACATGGGGAATGGAATGATCATGAACACCACAGGAAGGAGGGAGTCCTTGGGGAGTGGAAAATACCAATTGATGTTTAGAAAGGATGGCTTGGAGGTCTTGCGGGACCGAGGGTGTCTCTGTTGCTTGTATGGCATGGAGTTGGGAGATAACACCAGAATGACCTTTTTTGAGCATCTTTTCCATGCGATGGGAACTAATGATCTCAGGTGAATCGACGATGATGCCTTGGAACTTATATTAGTGGCCCTCCTGGTCGAATTGCATGGCTAAGTCTTTAAAATTCATGAGAATGGGACCCAAAGTCCTTAGCCAGTCTGCACCCAACACAATGTCACAACCTCCCATGTCGATAGAAAACATATGAGATTTTAGGTGGTAGTCACCAATTTGGAGATGCACATTTTCACAACGCCCTCCACATTTCATGGAACCACCATTGGCAATCATGATTTGGAAATTATTGATGACATGGATGTAGCAATGCGTTTCTTGGGAAATGCGTCGATGAATAAAATTATGGGTACTTCCACTATCAAATAGAATGATGACCTTACGATGCTTGATGTAACTGATTAACTTGAGGGTTTGGGGAGTGGAGAAGCCAGTGAGAGCATTGAGGGAAATGAGTGGTTCTACTTTGGGAGGGTCTGAGGGAGGGGTTATGTCAGTGGATTCAGGTGACTCAGACAAAAAGGGAGTTTCTACATCCTCTTCCGAAATATCCTTAGAGATGGCCATAAAAATATTTTTTTCTTTACATTTGTGGCCTGAGAAATATTTGTCATCACAGTTATAACAAAGGCCTTTGATTTGGCGTTCAACCATTTCAGCCCTGGTCAATTTTTGGATCTTTAGTGGAGCAGAGGGAGTAGTGGGATTTACTGGTTTAGGGCGAGGGATAAATGAGGTTTTTCGATTTTTAGAAGATACAACCTATTGTGCTTCTTTATCTCTTTTAGTATCCTCCACCCAATTCTGAGGCTGAGCCATGAGGACATGGGTCCGAATCTCATCCTTGAGGTCACTGATAAAACACTCTCGAAAAAAGGCATCAAACATGCCCTCTGTTCTAAAAGCTAGGTGCTCAAAGGAAGCTATAAAGTCTTCCACTATTCCTAATTGTTTCAACTTTGTCAAACGACCCAAATGGTTGGTGTCAGTGTCAAAGTGTTCATAAAGCTCTGCCACAAAGTGTGTCCAAGCAATATACCCTTGACGAGAAGTTTTTCTCCATTGCCACCATTGCCAACGTTCTTGATCTAGATGGAGAACACCATA
>ML779583.1:1175779-1194917 GCA_009831015.1 Picea engelmannii | reverse complement strand
TGAAAAAACATAGATCTCCTTTGTTGAAGACTGGTTTAGGCTATGTAAGTGGTTCAAGAAACAAAGAAACAAAAATAAAGAGCCAGTAAAGATGATCAAGTTCCAAGTCAGCAGACAATCAAACCATGAGAGTACTCTGTCACCAAAATCTAATAAAGACAAGATGATCCATGATAAAAAACAAAGAGGTCAGAAGATGGATCAACAATTTCCAAGAAGAAGGCCACCCTTCAAGTACCAAAATTTCTTCTATGGTTACTACTTTTACTGTTCTAATTTTGGTCATAAGATTGCAAATTGTCAAATTAAGTTTAGAGACATGCAACTAAGGAGGTCAAGAAATAAACAATCCTTACAACATAGAACTAAGCAGCCAATGAATAGACAACGTAGAACCAATCACTTTGACCTACTGAACAATGAGCTCAAATTTTATAACTGTCGTAAGTTTGACCACAAAGCTGCAAACTTCCATATGAAGAATTACAAAACATATACGAAGATAAAACCCTCAATTAAAAATGTCAGCACATGGAAAAAGAAAGATAGTGAAAATTGTGGTCTAGTACTTTCAACTCAAAAACAAAAAGACCCCTGGTATATAGATAGTGGATGTTCCAAGAACATGATTGGAGACAAGAAGGCAAAGGAAAGGAAAAATACTTCATGCTGATCATTGATGATTTCTCCAGACTCACTTGGGTTGCTTTCCTCAAAGAAAAAACTAAAGCATTTGAGAAATTTAAAATATTTAAGGTTTTAACTGAGAATCAAACATGCAACATATTAAAGGTTGTGAGATTAGACAGAGGAGGAGAATTTATGTCAAGTGATTTCAAGGAGTTCTGTGATAAACATGGGATCAAAAGAGAATACACAATCCCAGGAACCCCACAACAAAATGGAGTAGTTGAGAGGAAAAACATAACAATTCAACAAATGGCCAGGTCAATGATGAATGAGAAGAAAATTGGTCAAACCTATTGGGTAGAAGCAATACACACAACAATCCACATTCTTAATAAAGCTCATCTCATACCACACAATGAAAAGACACCTTATGAGTTGTGGCATGGAAGACCTGCTACAATCAAACACTTCAAAGTCTTTGGGAGTAAGTGTTACATAAAGAATAATAATGAGAACCTTGGCAAGTATGATGACAGGGATGATGAAGACATCTTCTTAGGGTATGCTAAAAACAACAAAGGATGCATATGATATAATAAGAGGCTGCATAAATTGGTTGATTGTATTGACATAAAATTTGATGAAGGAGTCCCAGTAAGAGAGGCGAACAATACTGAATCAACAACAAAGGATATAGGTGAATTTGAAGCTGAACATGTCCAAGAATAATAACAAGAAGGCTCCGAGTCAGATGAAGATGCAAATACTCAGGCAGACTCAAATCAACATACAACATCAAATTCTTCCTCCAGAATTATTCAAAAGAATCATCCTGCAAGTCAAATAATTGGTGAGAAAGACAAAGGTGTACAAACCATGAGAAGGATAATAAAAAACACAGAGAAATCACATATGGCCTTCATATCCATGGTGGAACCCAAGAACTTCAATGAAGCCAATGAATATGTAAATTGGTTAAAATCAATGAATGAGGAACTGGACCAGATTGAAAAGAATAACACTTGGGAACTTGTTCCTAGGCCAACAAATAAAAATGTAATAGGATCCAAATGGGTCTACACAAATAAGATGAATGAGCAAGGAAATATTGTAAGAAATAAGGCTAGATTGGTCTGCAAAGGATATGCTCAAATAGAAGGATTGGACTTTGATGAAACATTTGCTCCTATAGCAAGATTAGAATCTATTAGAATTTTTCTTGCCTATGCTTTTCATAAACAGTTTAAAGTCTATCAAATGGATGTCAAGTCAGATTTTCTAAATGGATATCTAAAAGAAGAAGTCTATATGTGACAACCAGAGGGTTTCCAACTGTCAGATAACCTTGACTTTGTCTGCAAGATGAAGAAAGCCTTATATGGGTTGAAACAAGCTCCTCGTGCCTGGTATCAATGACTGGATACGTATCTACAAGACAAAGGGTTCAAGACAGGAACAATTGATAACAATCTATATATCACAACATAAGGTAATGATCTACTCATTGTGTTGGTCTATGTAAATGACATCATCTTCGATAGTAATAATGCTTCATTGGTAAAATGGTTTTCTTCTACCATGCAGTCTGACTTTGAAATGTCTATGATAGGGGAACTATCATTCTTTCTTGGCCTACAAATTACTCAGAGGTCTGAAGGAATATTTATTTCTCAAGAAAAATATCTAAGAGAAATGTTGAAAAGGTTTCAAATGGAAGATTCTAAACCTATGAGCACACCTATGGTCACTGAATGTAAGTTAAGAAAGGATGATGATTCACCTGATGTTGATCATAGTTCATATAGGGCTATGATAGGCAACCTATTGTACATCACAACATCCCGTCCAGACATATGCTATTGGAATGGTAGGAAGGTATCGGGCCACACCTAAACATAGTCATTTGTTAGCTGTCAAAAGAATATTTAGATACTTGAAAGGAACAATGGACTATGGCATATGGTATCCTATGAATCATAACTTTCAACTATCAGTCTATTCAGATGCTAATTGGGCTAACTGTGTGGATGAACGGAAAAGCACGCGTGGAGGTGCATTCTTCTTAGGAGATTCCCTTGTATCATGGTTGAGCAAGAAGCAAGGTTTCATTTCCTTATCAACTACAAAAACTGAATACATTGCAACTGCCACATGCTATACCCAAGTATTGTGGATGATTCAAACACTTGCAGACTTGGAGGTAAAATGTACTGCACCGATCCCAATTCATTGTGATAATACCAGTGCAATCAGTCTGTCAAAGAACCCTGGGTTTCACTCCAAGACCAAGCATATACCCATCAAGTATCACTTCTTGAGGGAATAGGTGACCAACACTATTGTTTCTTTGCATTATATTCCTTCCAAAGATTAGATTATTGATATCTTCACTAAACCGCTTGCAAAAGCTCAGTTTGAGTATCTACGCGAGAAGTTGGGTGTGAACCCATTATCAACCTAAGAGGGTCCATCCTGTCAGGGGGAGTATGTATTGGTTGACTATCTAATACCTCTGAAAAGTACTGCAACAACTCAGGGGGAGCCTGTTTTCTTTGAAATTGATGTCAAAGGGAGAGAAAAGGAGTGGTATGGATGCTATAGTTGGAGGTCCAAACAAATTGGTGCAGTCGTTCAGGGTTTCCATCAATGCCAAAGGGGGAGATTGTTGGCATGTTTGCAGGCAGAGTGTGATTTTCATTGATGGAAAGATCAAAGTATGCATCGATGGAGAAACATGAACAACATAAGCTCAGGTGAAGAAGCAAACAGTAGGCAGAGATCAAATCTCAGGAGAGATAGCGTTCTGAGATGCGCAAATGAGATTCCATACATCAAGGCTTGCAGAAGGACTAAAGGTTGTGGCATTTGACACTTAGATATTTTAGAAAGACAAAGCTCAGGAGGAGGAGCGACAATGGCCATTGGATCACCAATCCCGAATACCCGATGTCCGTTAGATCAGAGTCCAATAACCAGAGGAAGCACAGAGGAGAAGTACAGATCTGATCCGTTGGATCTAATCACCGAGGACCAACAATGATCGTATCCAGTATAACTACGAAGAGGATAAGGCCGAGATCCATCCTCCAACTCCGCGAAATGAGAAATTGCGATAAGATCTGAACCGTTGGATCCAGAGGACACGTGGCGATAGATCAACATTTCGCTGACTCGCGAACTGGAAAAGTCAAAGGTAAGAGTTGTAGGAACTTTCGAAATGTGAAGTCCCAATAATATCTAGACCATTGGATCACAGAGGGATGTGGGCCATTGATCTAGAGTATTTCAGATATCGGGAGTTGGAAGAGTCAGGGTTGGCTCACATTCAAACACCCGACACGTGAAGTCGTGATTTGATCACAGCCGTCGATCAAAGGGAGAACGAGGACCATTTATTTGAGAAGGACAGATGAAATACCACGTCAGCACAGACAGGTGGAAGACTACATCAGCAAGGACACGTGGCATAATCAGACAATGAAAAGTGTCAAGTTGATTCGACATTTTAGGTACGTGGAAATCACAAATTCGAGTGATACGTGGAAGCTGCTCGGCTCATGACATGTCATCGAGTGACGCAAGAATTATGTCACTCCAGGAGTTTGCTTCGAGAGTTTTACCACTAGTACTCGCTTAAAGACCCTAAGTCCTAGAGCGGAGGACAATCATTGGATTAAATAGGACACGCCTCAATGGATTGTCAACTCCGGGAAAAAACAAAGGAAGGATGAACGAGAGTTTGAGAATTGAAATATCGGAAGTTCGGAGACATGAAGGAGATATCAACCATTTATACGAGAGGGACACGCATCGTTGGATCATGAACTATGGGTGAAAAGATCTGGGAGTAAAGGAGAACTTGAGAATTAAAACTCCTGGAGCTAGGATCGCGAAATCGATCTCGTCCGTTGGTTTGGAGGGACACGTGTCATCTGATCGCCGAGACTAAGGATTGCGCATGGAAAAAGGAAAGAAGGCAGAGCCTTCGATTGAAGAGGACAAATGTCAGCATATCTTCCATTCCGGAAGATATCCAGTCAGC
Source organism: Picea engelmannii (assembly GCA_009831015.1). Taxonomy (NCBI): domain Eukaryota; kingdom Viridiplantae; phylum Streptophyta; class Pinopsida; order Pinales; family Pinaceae; genus Picea; species Picea engelmannii. Next base: position 1,190,245 of record ML779583.1, on the reverse strand, counting down.
AGAAACAGGGTTTGAGAGTTGAAACTCTCGGAACCTGGATCATGAAGGAAACCTTAGCCATTGATGGAGGAAGGAGAGATCTGGTCTGCAGAATTGAGAGGACAAATTTGAACCGTCTGTTCAAGAGAACCGTCAAGATCGTGAGATCAACGGTCATTCTCCATTGCGGGGCCAAAACATGCTCGGGCCTTAATTTTTCATGAGCGAGTCGCAATTGAAACCATGGTTTTGGAGAAAGGACGCATGGAGGCTCGTGGTGAATTGTAGGGCGAAAAGAAGTTTGGTCTAAACCACCTTTGGAAGTGCCCGCAATCACTTGGTCACATGAATCTCATTCCCCAAGGTCATATCGTGAAAGGGAATCAACCCTCACCAGATAGAAATCAGGAAGCTCCTTTTGAATAAGTGCTTGGTCACCACTGGTGGTCACGCGAAGGAAGGGGCTAGAAGCCAAAGAAGACATAATTGACTAGCTGTAACTGACAGAGAAGACAAAGAGTTTAGACAGCTAGAAAAGCTAAGGAATCTGAGAATAACACCTATAGATGATGAACACACTGAGTATAATCGCTAGAGAATTCAAAGAGTTGTGATGATGATCAAGCAGAGGACTTGACGTGACAAAGACATGCAGAACAAAGAAGTGAAAGAGGGACTACGAGTTAGCTATGCAGTCGTGAGGATGAGATGAAGTGAATGACCTGTAGGGAGAAGTGTGACGCAGTGAAGAGGTGCGACATAAAGTATGCAGAAGGTGCACAGAGAGTATAAAAATGCAGAACAAAGAAGATATTAGTGCTACCATTGAGTGTGGTTCATGCGGGTAGAAGCATGCAGTGTGCAAAAGGTGAAGTGCACATAAGAGACATGGTGCATAGAGTGGAAACGAGACACAAAGAATAAAGCGTAGAAGAAGAAAGGAACATAAAGGCATATTTGAGAGAAGAACAAAAAGCGCAATAGATGCAAGGAGAGAGACACTGATGCAGACAGAGCAGAGTATTGTAGCAGAACAATGATGAGACTGTTAAGCCATAGATAAATGTTGTATCACTGTGATAAAGTCATAAAAAGAAAAGATTTATATTTCATGGTGGAAGGGAGGTGCTAGGGAGGACTGGTGTCCTTAGAGTTTCAAGTGGGTGCTTGAACATAGGGAGTTGTAGCTTCCATCTGGTTGCATCCAGAAAAACCAGGGTGGCAGGGTGGTGCAAGGGGGAACTATTGTTCTCTGTTATACAGGTCGTTTCCTGTGTGACTGGAAGTTGGTGCTGGAACACCCAGGGAGTCAGTGCTTCCTTCTAGTGGGTGCTAGAGAAATCAGAGAGTTGGTGCTCTCAACAAGTTGCTTCTTGTAAAACAGAAGTTGTAGCATCAAGAGGAGTTGGAGCTCATAAGAATGATAATGTAAAGAAAATAAAGATTACTTATCATATAAAGAAGAACAGGTTTTTCCCTTTATGGGTTTCCTCAGGAAATATCCGTCTATGTATATTTCATGTGTGTGATTGATGTTTAATATTCTATTGCTTACTCCCTTGCATCATTGTGATTGTCATTGAGTGTTCTTTGAAGAGTTTAAAATGGGCATAATTGTTTAAGCACAATAACAACTGATTCACCCCCCCCTCTCAGTTGTCCAACAAAGCTTCCTTTGTCCAATACCCTGGTGGGAGACCTGGTTGTTATAAAAATAGGATCACAGAGCAATAAAATAAGACAAATGCGGAAATACAACACAAAATATACACAATACAATAGAGACATAGATATACGTGGTTCGCCCAGTGTGGGCTACGTCCACTAGAGAAATTTCCAGGTCCTTCCTTTTTATTATCCAACAAAATGAAGAGATACAACCCGCAACACACCTGTTGTAACTTCCTCTTCTTTCTCTCACATTCTCCTCTCTTATAATACAAAATTTTCAATAATACACAACCATAATACAATTCCGTCATAAAAGAGGGTTGCCTTCTAGGGAAAAAAACACTAACATAACTTCTACCGTTAGATCTGCGACCTTATAATGAATGGTCCATATTGACTATAAATGGGGTCCAAGCATCTTTGAAACAAACCTCTGAATCATGAAGACATTCAGGCTCCACAACCAACAATATCCCACTTTGAGACTGATCACACCAAATCCACTTTTGCTGTACCTGCTAGATTATGATCCACCTTGGACCTGGAAAATTTCTTATCTTCACTTCCATGCTTGAAGATCAACTGAAACTGAGCAGGAACTCAATTTTTCCCTTTGTTAACATGTCTGTAGGATTATGGCTACTATGTATCTTTTCCAACTTCAATTGTCCATCTTCCAAGATAGATCGTATGAAATGGTACCTCAACTGTATATTCTTAGTCTTAGAATGGAAGGTTGAGTTATTTGCAATATGAATGGCGCTCTCGTTGTCACAATACAACCTATTATTCTCCTTCTTCTTTCCCAATTCCTCCATAAAACTATGTAACCAAATCATCTCTTTACTAGCCTCTGTAGCAACAACATACTCTGCTTCCATTGTTGAAAGTGAAACAACCTTTCGTAATTTTGAAATCCAACTTATTGTTGTTCCACCTACAGTAAAAACATACCATGTGGTGTTCCTCCTGCTATCTTTATCATCTGCCATATATGAATCAACATATCCCTGTAGAACAATGTCTGAACCTCCAAAAAATAATCCATGAGCAGACGTACCTTTCAAATACCTTATAATCCACTTTGCTTCCTCCCAATGTTATTTACCTAGATTGTTCATATACCTTCTCACAACTCCCACCGCATGTGCAATATTTGGTCTTGTGCACACCATGGCATATGATAAGATGCCAACTGATGAAGACTAAGGGACCCTGGACATGTATTCTTTCTCCTCCCGTGTCTTGGGACACATTTACTTGGTTGATTTGAAATGGATAGCCAAAGGTATACTAACTGGTTTTGCCTTCTACATTCTAAACCTTTCCAACACCTTCTCTATGTAGTCACCTTGAGACAATGCCAATTTGTGATTTTTCCTGTCTCTTGTTATTCTCATACCAAGGATTTTATTTGCAGCACCCAAATCCTTCATCACAAATGAATTAGATAATTTCTTCTTGAGCACATTTATATCCTGCATATTATACCCTACAACAAGCATGTCATCTACATACAATATCAAGATAATAGAGCTTCCATTTTCTAGCCTTTTAAAATAAAACCAGTGATCAGAATGACATCTACTATAACCTTGTTATGTCGTACACTTGTCAAACTTCAAATACCATTGCCTTGGAGCTTTATTTAGGCCATACAATCTCTTCTTAAACTTGCATACCAAATTCTCCTTTCCTTTGACCTCATACCCCTGTGGCTGCTACATATAAATCTCTTCCTCCAAATCCCCATGGAGCAAATTTGTTTTTACATATGACTGTTCAAGATGAAAATATTCTACTGCCACAAGACTTAAAATGGCCCTAATTGAAGTAATCTTAACAACAAGAGAAAGTATTTCATAAAAATATATACCTTTCTTTTGTGCAAACCCCTTTACAAAAATTCTAGCATTGTACCACTTTTTACCTCCATCTTCTTCCTTCAACCTATAAACCCATTTATTCTGCAAATATATTTTTCCTGCAGGAAACTGAACCAAGTCCCAAGTATGGTTATTTACCAAGGAGTCCATTTCCTCTTTCATGCATTACTCCCACTTCTTTTTAATTTCTACCTACATTGCCTCTTCATAACTTTCTGGTTCACTAGAATCAATCAACAATAAATTATACAATGACTGAGGGTATCGTTTAGGGGCTCTAATTAACTTGGTAGATCTTCTAACAACACTTGCAGGAGTTTGAGGTACCTGTTTCTCCTATTGTTGTACATTTTGATTTTCTGGTACCTTTGGAATTTATTTTTTAGTGATCTCATCAAGCACTATGTATTCTGGTTTTTATTTTTCTTGTTTCTTTCCCTGCAACTAATCTTTTTACATGACCTTATCATTGAATATGACATCTCTACTCCTAATGATTTTGTGATTTTCATAATACCATAAGCTATAACCAAAATCATTAACACCGTATCCAATGAAGGTGCACTTCTTGGATTTCGCCTCAAGCTTTGTTCTATTTTCTTTATCAATATGGACAAATGATTCACAACCGAAAGTATTCCAAAAAGAATAGTTTACCTTTTTACTTGTTGATGCATCCTATGAAATTCCACTATCCAAAGAGCTTGAAGGTACTCTGTTTATTAAGTAAACAAAAATATCTACAACATCTGCCCAAAATTGTAAGGGAAACCCAACATGCAATCTCATACTCCTTGCACGCTCCATGATTGTCCCGTTCATCCTTTCTACACACCATTTTCTTTTGGTGTTCCTGAAATTGTTTTCTCTCTACAAATCCCATGGTATAAACATTAATCATAAAACTCCTTGCTGCAATATTCACCTCCATTGTCTGATCTGAGACACTTCAATTATTTTCTTGTCTCATTCTCAACCAAAGATTTCCATTTCTTAAAGGTATCAAAAACATCATATTTTTGTTGAATGCAATAAAACCAAGTTTTTCTAGTTGCATCATCAATAAAAGTAACATAATAATGAGATCCAACAAGATATGATACTTGAGCTGGTCCCCATACATCTGTATCCATAAGCTCTAACATTTCACTCTTCTTTTCTTTTCCAACTCTGAGAAATCCGACTCTCTTCTATTTTCCATAAACACAATGCTCACAGAAATCCAAATCAATTTGTTTAAGATTTGGCAATGAATTTCTTTTGTGAAGTATCTGCATCCCCTTCTCACTCATGTGTCCAAGCCTATGATGCCACAGTGTTCTATCCACTCCTGTATAAGCTAAATAGATATAAGAGTCAATATTACTTGTCCATAAATACAATGTACCTACCTTCTCTCCTTTTGATATCACCAGTGATCCTTTGGTGACCTTCCACACCTTATCTGTAAATATAGATATACAAAATTCACTTGCCAACTTCTCTGTTGAAATTCAATTTTTCCTTAAATATGGAACATGTATTACCTCTTTCAACAACCACTAGTTTTTATTCTTTTGCTTTATTTTTACCTTACCCATTTCAAAATTTTTGCATGGTGCATCATCACCCAAATGAACCTGTCCAAAATCACCTTGAACATAATCTAGAAAATGTTTCCTATCGGGTGTGGCATGAAATGAAGCCCCTAAATATACTACCCATGACTTAGAAATATTGTCTACATAAAGAATCAAAGATTCTTGTAACACATGACCTGTGACATTTGGTTCCTGATTTTTCTCCTGCTGGCCATCTCTTTGTTTCTTTGGAGCTTTGCAGTATTTATTCAGATGTATTTTCTTCCCACAATTCCAACATTATCTTTCCTAGTTTGGATTTGGATCTTCCCTTCCTAGAATCCCCATGGTTCCCTGATCCCTTTCATATATCCTTTTGTCTTCCCCTATTATCCACAGTCAACACAGTACCTGATGTCTCACAAGTGCTTATCTGTCGCATTTCCTCACTCAGGATAACACCAACAACATCATTAAATTTTGGAGTGCTTGAACCAGAGATAGAGTTACTTACAACCATGACCAAGCCATTCTAGATTTCTGGAAATGAGAACAGGATTAGAAAAGCCTTGACCTCATCATCAAAGTCCACTTTTAACGAACTTAGCTGATTAATAACCATATTAAATTCATTTAAATGATCTGCAACAGACCCACCTTCTGAAATATTCATATTAAATAATCGCTTCATTATAAATACCTTATTGGACACCGAGGTTTTTTCATACAATTTATCCAATGCATCCATCAACTCCTTCATTGTCTTTTATTTTGAAATATTGAAAGCTATCGATGCTTCCATGATTAGCCGTATCGTTCCTAGTTCCTTTCAGTGAAGAACCTCCCATTCTTCTTCCTTCATGGCCATCGAATTCTTTGCTATTCTTCCCAATGGTAGGAATATATCCTTCTGATATAAACAATATTCCATTTGCATCTTCCATAACTGGTAGTTTTGGTCGTTAAATTTATCTACCTTAAAATTTCCATCTTCCACCATTGCTCCCACTCGAAACATGAACCCCTATTTTCTTGTGAGTTACCTTTCACTATGATACCAGTTGTTAGAAAAACTGGATCACAAAGCAATAAAATAAGACAAATGCGGAAATAAAAAACAAAATATACACAAGACAATAGATACACATATATACGTGGTTCACCTAGTGTGGGTTATGTTCACTAGAGAAATTTCTAGGTCCTTCCTTTTTATTATCTAGAAAAATGAAGGGATACAACCTACGTCACACTCATTGTAGCTTCGTCTATTTTCTCTCATAGTCTCTTCTCCCAGAATACAACGTTCACAATAATACACAACCACAATACAATTCCCTCATAAAAGAGGGTTTCCTTCTAGGGAAAAAAACCCTAACATAACTTCTATTGTCATATCTTCGACCTTATAAAGAATGGTCTTGATTAACTACGAAATTACAATATTTTATAGGGCAATTTTTCCCAAAATTTCGCTTTGGGGGTGCTTCCCCCAAATCACCCCCTTGGCGACAATTGTGGGGAGGCAATCCCCTCCACACCCCCATGTTAGGGAATGGGGTCCAAGCACAACTGAAAAAAACCTCTGAATCAGGAAGATAATGAAGATCCATAACCAACACTGGCAATATTTCTGAGACCCTTATGACAACCACACGTTCACGTTTTGGATTAAAATCAATTGTCCATTGCTTAATCACCAAACCGAAGGGACCCCAGGTCCAGTTTCTCCCAAAAAAATTTACAATCTTCCACCGATTGGAAAATAAAACACGTCCATCCTCTTATTAGGATATGATTTTCTGACACATATCCAATTAGGGGCTTCCATGATTTCTCCATCCACCTTCCTATGGCTGCGTCATTTTCCTCTTTCCCATAGAACCTACCCACCAACTTTTTTCCATAGAATTTTTACACCTCATCAACTAATATGTATTTACAAACCACCATATTGACACTATCGGTCTTCTCTTGAATACACTTTATTTGTTTCCTGGAATTAAAATCCTTTCCCTCAAACACTACCTTAGCACCAAAAGTGGGAATACCCTTGCCTTTCCTCCTTCTGGACTAGAGGGATAATGTAGGCTCCTGGAGAATATTCGGTTGGATGGAGAAAATATCGAACATTCCCAATGACTTGCGACACTACATCTGTTCAAATTGGTTGCAAGACCACACCAATTTACTTGGCCCAGACTATGGCTTACTCTTTTGTTTCGTTTATTACATAACAATTATTTTTATTTATTATACTTAAACAATTCAACAAGTAAATAACATCCATACATAGTAACAAATAAATGCATGTTTGCAACTAAACCGACCTAACACCCAAAATATTAATACAAAAGTAGAAGTGTGACGAGTTTAAAATTCATGCCACATCGAAGATACAGTTAAAAAGAGCTTTCGCTCAAGCTTACACCAAAATATATGCGAAACATACAACAAACTTCCTTTCATCATCTTGCAACCTCTTTGTCACCACAGACATAAAGCTAACCAAACACTTTTCATTTGTGCTTCATCTCTGAGATGCTTGCTTCCCTTGCCCCAAATGTGAGACCTACGATCACCACTTCCTTGGAAATTTTCAGATCACATCTTGCTCTCCATGACTTCTTGTATGATTTTTGGTTGGTCTCTCTCTTAGTTATAAGTAAGTTCCCATCTTTCCCAATTGGTGCATCTCTTTGTCTTGGAGAAGATACAAACTTTTTCAACTTGTCCACTTTGACTCTTGGGCTGAATTTTTCCTAAGGGGCACATGTCCCTTAGGTGATTTGGCTGACTCACTCAAGCGTTCCATTTTCCACCTAGCTGACTCATTGCTTTCATTTGGACACCCAAGTTGTGCCCATGACTGATTGTTCAACCTACTCACTTAGCTAAGCATCCTTCTCATGCCTCCTTGGTCATCTCCCCTTGGTGCACCAGGTGCCCAAGGTGACCGAGATCGCCCAATATTTAGTTTTCCTTACAACTGATTGGATTGGAATCTTTCTTGCCAAAGCGACCAATCAACGTCCTTGTTTTTGGCAAGGTGCCCATTTCCTTCGGTGGAGCACCCACCTTCTGCCCACGTTTCATCAATCTTTCACATTAACTTTTGTTGTAATCATCCTTGGGAAAATTCATTCCTTGGCACAATGCATGCCCAAGGAACCCCAACTTCCCAATATGTTAAGACTCTTCATCCCTTCGTCTGAATCGAGCACTCTTCCTTCCTGAATTGTTCATCTTGGTCTGTAGTGGAGGAGCGTGTTCTCGGGATGAAATCCTCAAGCCTCATATCATCCTTGAATCCAATTCATTTTCATCCTAACAACACTAAAAAAATATACTATTAACAACTCTGCCCGAATTCATGCCTCCATCGCAACTACTACTTGAAACCCCAAATTTTGTGTCGAAATGAAAACCTCAATTTTCCATGTGATGGAAACCCTAAGTTTCCCTTTGTCATATCACTTTGTCTATGCACAATCTCTTCCTAAAGTTAGTCTGAACTCTTCTCTTTCAAAATGAATGTCCTATGTCCAACTTCGTTGCATCAACCTATGCACCAAACTGTTATCCATGACTGCATGCCATGTTTCACACTAATCTATCCAAAGCTTCAACTCTGTCCTCAATGATCCATGTCACTACTTCCTGCTACAATGACTTCTAAATTTTCCTAAGTGTTGAACTCTACGTTAGAAAAATAGGATCACTTGAGCAATAAAATAAAACAAATGCGGAAATAAAACATAGAAGATACAAAATACAATAGAGACACAAATATATGTGGTTCACCCAATGTGAGATATGTCCACCAGAGAAATTGTCAGGTCCTTCCTTTTTATTATCCATCAAAATGATGGGATACAACCTACAACACAACTGTTGTAATTTCCTCTTCTTTCTATCATAGTCTCCTCTCTCAGAATACAATATTCACTATCACACACAACCACAATAAAATTCCCTCATAAAAGAGGGTTTCCTTCTAGGGAAAATATCCCCAACATAACTTCTACCGTCAGATCTATGATCTTATAATGAACGATCTAGATTGAATATGAAATTACAATATTTTACAAGGAATTTTTTCCCAATTTTTTTTTCCAGATTGACGACAGTAGTGGGGGGGAAAATATCCCTCACACCCCCCCATCAAGAAATGGGATCCAAGCATGGATGAAACAAACATCTGAATCAAGATGATAATCAGGGTCCACAACGAACACTCTACATGACGTTCACTTAATCCATACTCCAACTCAAGTCCATGTTTCCACGCATAGCTATCTCTCACATATCATACTAGTTGGGTCATCAGTTTAGTTTTCATGTCCAATGAATGCTTATGCACATCCCCATGTCCTCAAAGTCATTTTTGTCCAAAAATTTCATCTCTCTATCCAACTCCTCAAGCTCAAGGAAAATTTCTCCTTCGCCCAAAATCTTCTAAATCTTCAAATTAGATCCACAACTGCTGCCAAGTTGCCCAACTATTGTCCGCACTAAACTATGCCGACTGTTGTCGTTTGTAACCCAACAAATGCTGTCTTCATTCTTAAACTTCTATTGGGGCACCTTTTCACCAAGGCACCAAGGTCACACTGCTTACTTCCTTGGTATCACACCCATCCCCAAGCTGCTCAATAGACTAAGTATTCCCAGAAGCTACCACCAAGGCTCCAGGCGAATGATGTGTCTAATATATGTTTCATGCATAAGTAACTTCAGACCAATATGACTTCCTTCAGTGAGCAACCAAACTTCTCAATTCGTTTCACATCAAGCTCAAAGTCATAGATCCCCATCGCTCATCTACAATAGTTTACGATCATCGTGGGGTATCGATATTATCTACTTACTTCCTCAACATCCTCCAAGTCTGGTTGAGTAAGTGCCTTCATGCCCTCCTTTATCTCAACATGGAGAGATTTTTGTGCAAGTGAGTCATCTAGCCGATCCTCCTCAACTTCATCGAAAACCTGCTGGAAGCATGGTGACTCAGGCTACATTTCTTGTGTGCTGACTTCTGTAAGTGTTGTGATGGAAAAATTCAACTCACCCTCCTTAACTTTCTTCTAGTCTTGCAGGATCTGAAACTGTTATTCCTTCTCTAAGACAGATTTTGTTGAAATATCCAATGTTTTCAACCTTTGTTTACTTCGTTCTTATTCATTCACGACACTCAAAGAAGATATGGTTGGAATCACCTCTTTCTACTGCACCACATCACAAGGTATGTCCACACTTCCACATATTCCCTCAATCAACTTGATTGCAATAATCCTGAGATTCTATCTGATTTTTATCTTTGTTTTTGAGGGCACACTTTGTGTTTTTGGATTTGTTCAAGAAAATTAAGGAACACTCATGTGACACAAGAAATTCCTTAGCATACTTGAGAAAATAATGCCCCAACATCACCGCATGATCATATAACAAAGACACTATCAAATCCCAAGTGTCAAACAAACTCTCAACTCTCAATGGTGCAAAATAGACCACTCCTATCACCAGCTTCACCATTGAGTTGACCACCTTGAACGCAACCATACTTCGCTAAGACTTACAATGGAGAATTGTAGCAATTTGTTCGCTTATGAAGCCGTGAGCTTCTTAAGTGTCAACCAACGCTGCCACATTTACCCCACTCACTGTTGATTCCACAAAACAAAGTCTACCTTCTCCATCTTGTGAACGTTGTCCATGGTCCCTTGTCTTGAACTCATCTAAATGCTTCATCAAATCCTCTAACTCTTCCAACATTGCCTTTGATGGTTATGGTTGTGGTTGGCTTACTTCTACCAAGGCTCAAGCTCCTTCCTTGTAGGCTACACTTGGATTTCATCCATCTGTTCCACTTGTTACTTCAATGGGAAATTCCCTGCGAAATGGTTAAGATTGCACAAGAAACAACAAATTGACTTACCTTTGTGGTCAAGTAATTCAACTTGCCTCTTTTTTGTGACTTCACCTTTGTCTTGGGTGTCCTTCTTCATGAGAGACTCCACCCTTTCTGAGTTCAATGATTCAGTTCCGTTCATGAGCTCTTCATTGCACGATTTTTTCCATTCACTGAATTGCTTCATCGCCAGACAGTACTTTGCAAAATGGTTCCCTGAACATAATTCAAAAGTGATAGAGTTGATGTGTTAAAATTAATTTGGTTATTCCGTGATGATACAAATGGTGGACATGACTTCCCTCTCCTTACACAAGTCTAAATTTGAGACTTGGCAATCCACGTCCACTAAGAGAGTCTTCTGTATTTCATCCCATGAATCCCACCATGCAGTGATCGACCTGATCTTCTCTAAGGTTCTACTGGATTCTTCTATTCTCATTCACCATTCTTCATCAAGGTTTGGCTTCATTAAGTCATCAATCATCACATCCGTCATGTGTTCATCACTATTTTTGAAGACTGTCTAAGATAGTTCAATGGATTCCTTAACCAATAAAATATTCTTCACAACTTGACTGTCTACAATATGTTTTCCTAAGACTTTCCAACCCTGCGATGACCTTGTCTGACTCCTTCAACCAAGTTTCCCTAGTTTCCTACACAGTTCACAATCAGACCTTTTCCAAGGTGCACCCCACTACAAGCTCAAGACCTGCAACGAATTCGTCTATATTCAAGTTCTACTATGATACCACCTGTTAGGACACTGGAGAACCTTCATTTGGATGGTGGAAACATCCAACATTCCCAATGACTTGCAACACAACCACTGTTTAACTTGGTGGAAAGGCCACACTGGTTTACTTGGACTAGAATATGCCTTACTCTTTAATTTCATTTATTACTTAACAATTATGTTTATTTCTTATACTTATACAATTCAACAAGTAAATAAAATCCATACACAATAAAAAGAAAATGCAAGTGGGTGGCCAAATAGGTCTAACACACAAAATATTAATACAAAAGAAAAAGTGTGGCGAGTCTAAAAAGTGTGCCGAAGATATAGTTACAAAGAGGCTTCACACAAGCTTACACCAAAACCTTTGCAAAACATACAACACACTTCCTTCCATCACCTTGCAACCTCTTCGTCACTGCAAACATAAAGCTAACTGTAATCTTTTCCTTTATGCTTCATCTCTAAGCTACTTGTTTCCCTTGCATCAGATGTGCGACTTGTGATCACCACTTCTTTGGATGATTTTAGATCACATATTTCTCTCCATGACTTCTTGGATTGTTTTTGTTTGGTCTCTCCCTTGGCTATAAGTAGGCACACAAATCTCCCAACTGGTGCATCTCTTTGCCTTGGATCATATGCAACCTTTCACAACTTGTCCACTTTGACTCTTGGGTTGAATTTTCCCTAAGGGGTGTGCATCCCTTGGGTGAGTCGGCTAACTCACTCAAGTTCATCCTTTTCCACCTGTCCGACTTGTCACTTTAGTTTTGGTTCCCAAGTCATGCCCATAATCAATCGTTCAACCTGCTCACTTGACTAAGCATTCATCGCACGTCTCCTTGGTCAACTCCCCTTGGTGCACTAGGTGCCTAAGGTGACTGAGCTCACCCAATCTGATTTTTACTTCCATCTATGTAATAACCCTAGGCTGAACCCCATTGTAAATATAAATGTAATTGTACATAAAGGATGATGAACCAAGATACTTTGGGTCCAGAGTGCCTTTGTGTGAATGTATTTTGAGGCCAGAGTGCATGTACGATTATTGGGCTAGTGAGCCAGAAGATGAAAGGCCAACAAACATATTTTTGTAAAATGAAATCACACTTAGTTTTAATGAAAAAACATCACTGTTGTCGACCAACCATGTAAAAGAGTATGGGAGGATAAACTCCACCAGAATGGGAAAAGGGGGCTAAGAGTCTATGGAAAAGGGGCTAAGCTAGGGTGATTAAACCCAAATGAATATTTTGTTAATATTCCCAAAAATGTATAAAGTATAAAGTATGGATATTTAAATATATCCTAAGTCCTTATGTTGAGGAACATATCACCTTGTGAGGGAATCCATGTGGAACCAAGCTAATTCTCAACATGACAAGTGTCAAGTGGGAACATTAAAATATACTTGAGGAAATTTAGTTACTTTGGGTGCATATTTCCATTATTCATTCGCACCTCACTACCTCCAGGGGACTGTCATCTGTACCTTCATGCTATGGATACCCGTATATGTACTTGTATCATGAATTTGGTTAGTTCTAGAGCTAGACTGAAGAGGCAGGTTGTCATACCTGTAGGACAATGAAGAAGCGGGTTGTCAGGCTTGTAAGACACTAAAGAAGTGGTTTGTCAGGCCCGTGAGCATTCTGTCCAGGTGAGAGAACTATTGGGAATTGATTTCCCAAGGTGCTAAAATGCAGCTACAGGGCTCTGAGACTTCATGTCCAGCCTCCAGAAGGGAAGTGGAGCAACATAAGGATTATTGAGCAGAGAAGGGGAACTCTTCCTGGGGTGGGACAAACATGTGGGAAATGAGGGACTATAGGATGTTAGTTTGAGTTGACACCCGTGTATGATTTGTATATTGTCAAAGAGACCTTAGCCTGGTTAGAAATCCTTTACCTAGGTAGAATTTATCCCTAGCCCAGGGGTGACCCACTGCTGAGAGTTTATGAGCGGTGTGGTCTAAGGCTAGGAGGAACGTGGAAGGTCTGGATACAATTGGTGTTTATTTCATGCGATACGTGTCTTTCATGTGTTTATTTTATTTACTGTGTGTATAATTATGTGTCTTCTGCTATGGAATCTTTGTGATAATGGTGTTTATAAATTATTATTGTTATTCCTCTCAACTTTGTTCATATGAAAAACATTTCAATAATTTAATTGTGTGTTAATTTAGGTGATGCATTGATATTTATGCATTTGTTTTCATTGGTTTTATTGCGTATGTTGCATGCATATTTTTTGTTATTATTTTGTATGAATTTGTGCATTTGCAGAGTATTTTTATGATTTAAATTAGTATCAGATTTCGAAATTTTAAGTGGCATATCCCAACAGGTGGGTGGGGATGTTACAAAGTGGTATCAAATATGTAAAAAAGGGAGAGTTGTGTGTGGCGTGGTCCATCCTAGGTGGCTGGGGACATCACAAAGTGGTATCATATCCCATCTTTCAATAGTAATCTTGGATGGTCCAAGTTAGCAGAACGTTGAAGCATAAATTCACAGAGAATTATTTTCTAGAGTATGTCTGCAACTTGCTTTATTAAATTATTGCAGTAAAATTGAGATAAATTTCATGGGTAATATGACGAATCGAGCCCAAAAATTAAGTATAAGAAAACTTAGTCTCTAATTGAGCATATTTGGGCTTGTATATGGATGAAACTTGAAGTTACAGAGTGGCCATGGTGCCCATGACACAATT
>ML779583.1:1161683-1175471 GCA_009831015.1 Picea engelmannii | reverse complement strand
AGACATACTTATCAAAGGAAGGCTACAAGATTATGAGTCTGCTTAGATGAAAAAATGGTTAAGTGTTGAGACTTCTCAGATGGACTTATTAAAGGAAGGTCACAATATTATGAGTCCCCGATTCCATGAGTCTATGAAGGAAAAATAAGCTAAGTGTTGGTAGCAGGTTCATGGAAGGTATGAAGATAGGATAAGATTCTGCAAGTCTGCCACTCATGAGCTCGTGAATACAATAAATTTTCTAAGAATGGGAGAAATTTAAGGGTGACAGAATGCGAGAGTGTATTTTGGAGGCCACGAAAGTTTGAAGGGAAGAAATTAAGACCTTAGACCTGCGGTGAAATAATTTTAACGGTCAAGATCAAATTCAAAGATAATCATATGGTGGTTGAGCATCGAATCTAGGATGCTCGAGCTAACAAAATTCTCTTCCCTGAAATTCCATTAATAGTATTTATGCTCAAATTTTTGAAGGGGGACACGAGAAATAGTCATGAGGATTCGTGGACAATGAAGTCCATGTATTCACTCAAGAATGTATAAAAAAATATTAAGAATTCACAAGAAATCATAAATAAATTAGTTTTGATAAAATTTTGAAGAATAGAATGTTGTATAGAATGATGGATTTGTTAAATTCTTGTATCCTTACAAATCCTATTGCATACACATTTTGCAGAACCAAGAACATAATTAGACATAAGATTAATTCAACAGGAATATCAGTAAACCAAGACATGGATGATGCCCAAGGAACTTACAATTATGAAGATGAAGGTATAATGTTTGGTATGGGCATGGATGTTGCAGTAACAAAATCCAATGGGCATGGAGAAGATGGAAAGGAAGAGAGCATGAACTTGTTGGAGACCATAAAAAAAGGATATCCAAAGTTATAAAGATGATAATGAGAAGCTTATGAAATCCAAGGAGCAACAAGAAGGATTTAACATCAAGTTAATGAAGATCTTGGATAGAATAGAGAAGAAGATGGATAAGGAGATTGAGTCAAGCAAATCAGGGAGTCTCTGATCTCATGATAAGAGGAGAAGAACCAGAAGTGTTGGTAGGAATCACCATTAGTCCCCAAGGAATTCAACTAGGATAAAAAATAGTAGTTCAAGTCCATCCCCTGTCAGGAAGCATAAGAAGAAGTCTGGAGTGAATGAGATACAGGGAGAAATGAATAAAATTAAACCACCTACATTTTATGTTGAACAAAATAACAATGAATATGCTGAGACTTGGTTGTTGGGCATGAGAAAGTATTTTCAATTGCACAATTACTCTTCACACGGAGAAGGAAGAATTTCCATATATCAACTCAAAGGAAAAACATTAATGTGGTGGGATCATTTTGTACAAGTGCAACACATTGATGAGAAAAAAGGTTACATGGAGATAATTCAAAAGGTATTTTAAAAACAAGTACTTAACCAAATGATACTATGATAAGAAGATGAAGGAGTTATTTGAACTCAAGCTTGGGAGTATGACCATAGATGAGTATGAAAGGATATTCTTAGAGCTGCTAAAATATGTTTCTTTCATCAAGGATGAACAAGTTAAGATTCAGAGATACATGAGTGGGCTTCCATCATTTATCAACGACAAGATAGAGTATGATGATCCCAAGACACTAGAAGAAACCATAAGGAGATATAAATTCAGTTACAATCAGCATAGAGAAATACCAACTTTCCAAAAGGCGCGGGAAGACAAGAAGAAGAGACAGATGGAATAGAGGAGGAAGGGGACAACACCACCATTATTTTGAAATAATTCTCAAGGAAAGACAGCTCCTAAGGAACCCAAGATGGCTGAGATAATGGGGCAAAGACCAAGACAACCACCTATTCAATATTGGGGTTATGGGGGATATCATATGTATATAGATTTCCCTCACAGAGGTGAAAAAGTGAGGACTGTTCACAATATACAACAAGTTGAAACAATGGAGGACATAAGCAAAAATGTTCCTAGGATCTACGTAGCTATGTATAACAAGAACACCGAGTTTCAATCACATATGATTGAAGTGGAAGGTAAGATCAACAACCAACCCATTGCCTATTTTAATTGACTCAAGATCTAGTCATATTTATGTAGATCCTAATATGGTGGAAATATTTCATTTGCCAAGAAGCAATCTTTGGAAGCCTTGGTTGGTGCAACTAGCTACAAGAGCTAAAATGAAGATTAATGAGATGGTTAAGGAATTCCTAATAGACATGAATGGATTAAGCACAAGGGAAGATTTGAATATAATACCTTTGGGATCATATGACTGCCTAATCAATATGGATTGGTTGGACGAACATCATGTTGTTCTAGACTATTATAATAAGGATTTTACTTGGTTGGATGAATAAGGGAACTTGATGACAATTTAGGGTATTCAACGAGCAATAAATATTAGAGAAGTTTCAACCTTGCATCTAAAGAAAAACTTCAGGAAAGGATATCAAGTATATGCAACACATATGGAGGAGACACCTAAGGATAAAGTACCCATTATCAAATATTATGCAGTCCTAAATGAGTTTGAAGATGTATTTAAAGAAATATTGGGGCTGCCACCCAAGAGATATATTGAATTCTCCATAAATCTGATGCCTGGAGTAGCCCTAGTATCCAAGACTCCTTATAGGATGAGTAAACCAGAATTGAAGGAGTTGCAAATGTAGCTAGAGGAAATTCTAAGGAAGGGGTATATATGCCCAAGTGTGTCACCTTGGGGTTCCCCAATATTATTTGTGAAGAAAAAGGATGGAACCTTGAGGCTTTTCATCAACTTCACACAATTGAACAAGGTAACTGTGAATAACAAGTACCCTTTTCCAAGGATAGATGATCTCTTTGATCAATTGAAAGATGCTAAAATATTCTTGAAGATTGATCTCAGGTCAGGCTATCATCAAGGACTAATTAAGGAATAGGACATCAACAAGACTGCCTTCAGAACAAGGTATGGCCATTATGAGTTCACAGTGGTGCCATTTGGGTTATCAAATGCACCAACTGTCTTCATGTGTTTAATGAATGGTATTTTTAGGTATTGCTTAGAAAATTTTGTCATTGTCTTCTTGGATGAAATTATTTTATACTCAAAATATGAAGAAGAACATGAGCAACACTTGAGTATGGTGCCACAAGTATTGAGAGAACATAAACTATTTGCAATGTTGAGAAGTGCTCATTCTACCAGAGGCATATACATTACTTGGGGTATATTATTTTAGAAAAAAGGATAGTAGTGGACACAGAGAAGATAAAATCCATTGAAAGGTGGCCAACGCCAAGGAATGTCTCCGAGGTGAGATCATTTATGGGACTTTCAGGTTACTACATAAGATTTATTGAAGTATTCTCAAAGATTGCACACCCAATCACTTCCTTGCAAAATAAGGGTGTGAATTTTGAGTGGACATCAGATTGTGAAAGAAGTTTACAATGTAAGTTTTAAACCTATGAAGTAAAGCAATGCATATAGATTCTTAATCAAAACAAAATTTAATCAATGGCTCATACACATAGTACACAAAGATTTATACCAGAAACCCTCAACTAGGGAAAAACTTTCTTATATTCATTATATCGAATTTCACCATTCACCATACAATATATACAATGTTTTTAGGTATTTCGTAGATACCAAAACCCTAATCCTTTAATCTGGGATTAATTTAGAAAACCGCTAAAAATAGGAAAAACTGCCTACCACCTGGTGACGAATGCTGCACGTAACCAGGGGGGGGAATACATGGCCCCCCCTAGGAAGCGCCCAACACAAACGACACAAAGAGCACTACTAAGAGGGATCGTTAGACATAGTTGTCGACGCCCCCCACACACACATGCAAAGAATATAACACATGCCCAACATCCGACACTTGAAGTAGTTGTTGTCTAGTGCCCCAATATTGAGGATTGTAGATCCAAATAAAGACTTCATTGTATGCACAAATGCATGTAAAGAAGGACTTGGTGGAGTTCTTAGTCAGAATGGACATTTGGTGTGCTATAAATCAATAAAATTAAAGGAACATGAAAGACACTATCCTACTCATGATTTGGAATTGGAGTCCATAGTGCATGCCTTGAAGATGTGGAGGCATTACCTTATGGGGAAAATATTCGAGTTGAGGACAAACCATAGTGTTATGAAATATTTATTTGGGCAACCAACTCTAAATGCCAGGAAAAGCAGGTGGTTAGAATTCTTCAATGAATAGGAATTTCATATGAAACACATCAAGGGTAAGGAGACTAAGGTGGTTGATGCACTCAGCCAAAGAGTGCATGAGATGTATGCTACAACCATTAGCATGTACACATCATAGTTGAAATATATAATCTTAGAGGTTGCAAAATCATATCTATAGTGCATGGAAATAAAGACAAAACAATAGAAAGGTATTTTGCAGCAGAAAATTGAGAATTTTGAGTTAAAAGAGAAGGAAATTATTTTGTACAGAGGTAGAATTTATGTGCCAAATTCTTACAAATTGAAAAATATGATATTAAAATAAATGCATAATGTTCCTAATGTTGGACACCTAGGTTATCATAAGACTATTAAATTTGTCAAGAGCCAATATTATTGGCCAGGTATGAAGAAAGAGGTTGTTGATTTTATTTCCAAGTGTTTGGAATGTCAAAATGTCAACGCTGAGCACATACACCCAATTGGTTTGCTACAACCATTACCCATTCCTGAGTGGAACTGGGAAGTTTTAATAATGATTTTCATCACCAAGCTGCCCAAAACAACCAAGAAGTATGATTCCATCATGGTGGTGGTGGATAAGCTTACTAAAGCTACCCACTTTGTTCCAATAAAGCTCACTCATAAGGTAGCCAACATTGTTGATATTTATATGAAAAAAATTGCTCGATTAAATGGCATACCCAAGACAATTGTGTCTGATAGAGTTCCAAAATTTACATCAAATTTTTGGAAAGGATTATTCAAAGGATTTGGGACCAATCTAAACTTTAGGACAACCTATCATCTAGAGTCAGATGGGAAAACAAAGATGGTGAATCAAGTGATTGAATATATGTTGAGGATGTATGTGATGGATAAACCATCCAAATGGGAGGATTATTTGCATTTAGTGGAGTTTTCTTATAACAATGGGTATCAAAAATATCTAATATGAACCCATTTGAGGCACTTTGTGACAAAAAATGAAACACACTAGTGAGTTGGGACAACCCAACAGACAGAGTAGTGGTTGGACCATAATTACTCAGGGAAATGGAAAAGCATATGATGAGAATAAAACCAAATTTAAAGGTTTCCCAGGACATGAAATTTTTTTACGCTGATAAGGGAAGAACTCATAGAGAGTTCAAAGTGGGTGACCATGTGTTTTTAAAAGTAAAGGCCAAGAGAAGTTCCCTAAAGTTGGGAAATTGTTCAAAACCAAGAACTCATTATTGTGGGTCATTTGAAATCCTAGAGAGGATTGGTCCTCTAGCATACATGCTTTCCTTACCTGCATCAATGTGTATTCATAATGTATTCCATGTATCATTTCTTAAAAAGTATGTACCTGATGCTAATCATTTCATTAATTGGAATGTGATTTAGGTGGAGCAAGAAGGAGACTTCCTAGTTCATCCCGTATGCATATTGGATTGGGAAGCCAAGTTTCTCTAGAATTAAGCAATAAGACTGTTGAAGGCCTAATGGAACTGGTATGGTCTCAATGATGAAACTTGGGAGCATGAGGATGCTATGCAGATAGAGTATCCACATCTTTTTGAGGAATTTTGAATTTTGAATGTATATGTGTATCTATTGCACTGGGGACAATGCATAAATAAGGGGGAGGGGGATGTAATACCCCTAGGCCGAACCACATTGTAAATACAAATGTAATTGTACATAAAGGATGATGAACCATAATACTTTGGGGCCAGAGTGCTTGTATGGTTATTGGGATGGTGAGCCAGAAGTTGAAAGGCCAACAAACCTATTTTTGTAAAATGCAATCCCACTCAGTTTTAATGAAAACACATCATTTCTATAGACCAACCATGTAAAAGAGTATGAGGGGATAAAATCCACCAGAGTGGGAAAAGGGGAATAAGAGTTTGGGGAAAAGGGGCTAAGATATGGGCCTTAAACCCAAAAAAATATTTTATTAATATTGCCAAAAATGTAGAAAGTATAAAGTATGGATATTTAAATATCCTAAGTCCTTATGTTGAGGAACGTATCACCTTGTGAGGGAATCCATGTAGAACCAAGCTAATTTCTAACATGAAAAGTGTCAAGTGGGAACATGGAAATATAATGGGGGAAATTTATTTCCTTTGGGGGCATCTTTTCATTATTCATTCACACCTCACTACCTCCAAGAGACTGTCATCTATGCCTTCATGCTATGAATACCTGTATCTGTACCTGTATCAGGAATTTGGTTAGTTCCAGAGCTAGACTAAAGAGGCGGGTTGTCATGTCCATAGAACAATGAAGAAGCGGGTTGTCAGGCCTGTAGGACATTGAAGAAGAGTTTTTCAGTCCCGTGATCATTCTCTCCAGGTGAGAGAACTATTGGGAATCGATTTCACAAGGTGCCAAATTGAAACTACATGGCTCTAAGACCTTCTGTCCGACCTGTTGCTAAAACCTTGGAAATTAATTGGGGTAGCCGAAGGACTGTTGAGCAGAGAAGGGACACACTTCCTGGGGTGGGACAAGCATGTGGGGAATGAGGGATTGTAGGTTGTTAGTTTGAGTTGGCGCCCATGTCTGAGTTGTATACTTTCAAAGAGACCTTAGACTGGGTAGAAATCCTTTACCCAGGTGGAATTTAGCCCCATCTTGGGGGTGACCCACTACTGAGAGTTTATGAGCGATGTGGTCTAAGGCTGGGAGGAAAGTGGAAAGTATGCATGTATTTGGTGTTTATTTCATGAGATAAGTGTCTTTCATGTTCTTATTTTATTTACTATGTGTATAATTATGTGTCTTTTTCTATGGAATCTCTATGATAATGGTGTTTATAAATTATTATTGTTATTCTGCTAAACTCTGTTCATATGCAGAACATTTCAGTAATTTAATCATTTGTTAATTCAGGTGTTGCGTTAATATTTATGATTTTTTTCTCATGGGTTTTCCTGTGTATGCTGCATGGATATTTTATGTTATTATTTCGTATGAATTTGTGCATTTGTAGAGTACTTTTATGATTTAAATTAGTATCATAGTTCAAAATGTTATGTGGTATAGCCCAATAAGTGGCTAGGGATGTTACAAAATTGTATCAGAGCTATAAAAAAGGGAGAGTTTTGTGTGGCTTGGCCCAGCCTGGGTGGATGGGGACGTTACAGTCCGACTGGATTGATGTGTTTCTTGCCTAAGCGCCCAATCAACATCCTTCATTTTGGTGGAGCGCCCACCTCTTCCCACATTTTGTCAATCCTTCCTCTTAACTTCTGTAATAAGCATCCTTGGGAAAGGTTGTTCCTTAGCATGATGGCTACATAAGGAACCCCAACTTCCCCATATATTAAGACTCTTTGTCCCTTTGTCTGAATTGAGAGCTCTACTTGACCGAATTGTTTGTGTTGGTCTACAGTGGAGGAGTGTGCAATCGGGTTGAAATCCCTAAGCCTTACAAGAAGGTTGTGGCTTGAGGTTCAAAAGTGAAGGTTCTAGGAAAGCTAATTCATATCCATTAGCGGATTTAAGATGGACACCACCATTGAATTTTTCATGTGAAACACACACCGAAAAATATCATATCCTCTTGCATTAAAACCAGTTTCCTTGAAAACCTGAGTTGAGGTGTGTGATCCATGTGAAGTGGCTCTTCTAGAAAACTGAAGAGGGTAAAATAAATCCCAGATGGCATTAGGATTTAGCTCATAATCAAGGGATTCATCCTCTTCATCCA
Source organism: Picea engelmannii (assembly GCA_009831015.1). NCBI lineage: Eukaryota > Viridiplantae > Streptophyta > Pinopsida > Pinales > Pinaceae > Picea > Picea engelmannii. The sequence continues at coordinate 1,167,555 of ML779583.1, read as the reverse complement.
TCATGCTTACATGTATGAGCCTAACCTCAGGTTTGACTCCACATGTTTCAGATCCATATCTGATTAGAAAAACTCATGGGAATTCCTTCATTGGGAAAGAATACTAGACCATACACCTTTCTCTGGCCTCCAACATAATTCTAAGGAGACAGGTTTAGGTGGGCCTCAAACCCGACCCTTGAACCTGTGGCCTTAGCATAAGGTGATAAAGGGACGAGAAAAACCCTACCTAGGGGTATAGAGCATGCATCATTATTAGTATACATGGATATTTCCTTTGAAATGATTTCATTAGCATGATTGAATATATCTTTGAAAGAATTGAGTCTATGGGAGGGAATCTTGGACTACTTTCAGACGATGGTGTGCTAACAGTTAAATTTTGCAAGACAATATTCCATCCACCATTTAAATAGAAAAGTGTATTACCCATCCTCAAAATTTAAAGATATTTTATTTAGTTGTTATTATTTACTAAAAATCAAATATTTATTGATGAATATATAATAGAAACATTAGTGTTAATGGAAGTGATTGCTCAATAAGTAGTTATAATTTCCGCTAACTCGTTATTGGTTTTGCGGCATGATAAATCTATTGTGCGGAAGTCTCTTCATGAGTATACATGGTCAAATTTCCACCATTTAGCCAATGATCCCTATTGTGTGGTAAACATTCCATGTCAAAGTGAAAGTTCTATCATAGTACGAGTTTCCACCTATGTTGCACAAGTTTTTGGAATGTGGGTACAAGTATATATATATATATATATATATGAAAAATTCCAAAAATAGAAAAGAACATAAACCATAAATCTAAAATGATAATCAATAATACTTAACAAATAACAAATTGACCTTTGTGGGGGAGGTTTTTCACAAGATGATAGGGTTTTGGTGCTTTTGAATTATGTCAGGTAGGGATATGGTATAGTTGTCATTCTAATGGGATGATAGAGATTGTAGGGGGTCAATTGGTAGATTATTTGGATGATGTCCTGCCCGAGGATGATATATTTGTTAATTATTCTAGGCCGATGATTGGAGAGCACATATCTCGTGTATACTTGAATGATAGTAGAGGCGAAGTGTGTATAGGTACATAAGTGATATGATTACCTTATATTCCACTAGTTTTCATTATGTCATCATTAGATTATTCACTTCTCAGATGTGATAAAGTGGTTTTTCTAATCGAGGAAATCGATATAGCTACAACTCTCCTCATTGAAGGAACTATCAATGGATTAGTAACTTTTTCCATAGTCTCTTTGGATAGATACATCTCTAAGAATGTGGGTGAGTTATCGAGTATTTTGTAGGAAACAAGGGTTTCATTGGCTCAAGGAGCCTCTCTACCTTTGCCAGTAATTATTCCCCCTTCATAGGTCTATGAAGGATATGGTGTAGGGTTTTTGGTGAAGGTGATACAAACATTTCCCTTCCTAAGTTAGACTGGTCAAAGAAGAAACAAAAAACCCTAAATTCTAAAGGTTCCAAGATTGTCTTAGTAGTTGGAGCGGACATTGGTTTGGAAGATATTTTGGATATAGAAGGTAAATCCCTTGTCGACAAATTTATGGGAAGGAACATCTCTTTGGAGTTCCTTGAGAACTGGATGGATACTCAGTGGAAGCCCGTTTTAGGTTATTCTTCTATTTTCCATACCCTTGTTAAAGGTTGGCTTGGCTTCATATTCCAAGTTAGGAAGGATGCATATATGATTTTAAAGGGTTTATGGTTTTGGTCCTCGACCTTTTTACACTTGAAACCATGATATCCCCTTTTCGACCCTAGGGAAGCATCTTTGGAAAATTTTCTATTTGAATAAAACTACCACGATTTCCTCTTGAATGGTGGATAGTGGAAGGAATATCGACGATTGGAAATTGGTTGGGGAAAACATTAATTGTGGACAAAAATTTCCTTTCCAAATCACAAAGAACAATTGAGAGGGTACTGATATTGTTGGACATGCATGGATGTTTCTATGAGGCCATTGATCTATTTATGGGGGACCAAACTCACTCACAACTATTGGATTAATGCAATGTTCCTTTTAGATGTATTCGTGTCATAATTTAGATCATGTGGTGGTGGAATGTAAATATCCTTTCCAAAAGAGGATTTGGGCTCCTAAGAAGAATTGTGTATCAAACAAAGGGGTATAATTATCGATAACAAAAGGTCTTGAAATAATCACTCCTCCTGAGGTTAAGGCTGTATATCACAAAAAACTATTATGTGCGCATAGCCATATTGTGTAAGTTGTAGACAGTGCCTTGGAACACTGTTCAAAAAATAGGGTTGCTACTTTGGAGGATGGACACCAATATCCTCTTTCCTGTAATATATATAAGGATGGTGATATAATTGATAAGTCAATTCACTATCATTCTTCTATTACCTCATCATCTTTATCAGAGTGTTCTCTAGATCTGCAAGCTTTTTCGGGGGTACCTTTCTTGTTGGGGTCACTGCTCATTGTGGGGTGAAAGGTGAAGTTTCCATAGCTAAACAATTATCGCCATATAATTCCAAACGATGATACTCAAAAGGTTTTTGTGGGGGGAGAAATAATTTGGCTACCTCCTACACTAGTGTCTCCTCTGGTGCTAATACTCAGTATTTATCTCTCTCTTACAATAATGGTATAATAGGGGGAGGTAATTATGACTTTCACTCTTGAAAACCAAAGGAGGAAAGTTCTGAGGTTCTTTCTGATGGTCTGGATAAGGATCTAGGAGGGATGGACCCCTCTATTGTAGCAGGGGGGAAATAAAAATTATGTCATGCTTAGGAGAAAGTATCCAAATAAGTAAGACATGGTTGTCAAGAACTAATTACTAGGGTCCTTAGAGCATCCAATATCCCTTATCCTATTCCTCAATTATTATTATCTTATTCAATGCGAGGGGGATATGGATCTCAACTAAGAAGGTGGCTCTTAAGATATTAGTTAGATTTAATAACCTAAATATCTTATTAGTTCAAGAGATGATGGGGAGGGATATTTATATATGCAATGCTTTGAATTATTTGTTTCAAAGGTGGGATTTTATGGCCTTGGATTTTTCTCGGAATTTGGGGGGTGTACTTACTAGTTGGAAGGAAGGTTTTCGTCTAATTAAATCCTTTTATATTGTCTCTGGTTTGTATATAGAGTTGTAATGTTTTTTAATGGGTAAGGTTTGTTGATTAAGGTTGGTTTTAATTGATGTCAACCCTTGAAGAAAGTTTGATAGCGAATTCTGGTAGCACAAAGGTTTGGGTAATGGACCCAAGGTTGTTTCATGTATAGTGGTATGAGTTTTAATATATTTGAAGGTAATACTATTATATATGGATAGTACATGTCATGCCATTTTTTATGTTATGTGGAACGTCACATAACTCCTCACGGTTTGAGAGTTATGGCCTTACGAAGTTGGAGGACCCTCATATGTTGGCTTGAAGCACCAAAAGTTCAAAGAAGTCACAGAGCTTGCAAAGAAGAAATTATTATTTAAATGATAAAGTAAAGTGACAAAGTCGAGAAGGATTATTTAAATAATAAAGTGAAGTGACAAAATCAAAGAAGATTATTTAAATGATAAAGTGAGGTGACAAAGTCAAGGAGSAATATTTAAATGAYAATGTAATAGAGAACTTTCTAATTATGGAAAGTGGTTAACCCTAAAAATGAAGAAAATAGGTTAAGTGACCTAGAAATGGGTTAAGTGACCTAAAAGATGGAGAGTATAAATAAGAGGCAAGGATCTCTCATTTCATATCACACTTTATCATATTGAATATATATAGGTGACTGAGGTAACCAAAGGATATCTAAGCCGAATTTCAGAGGGAAGGTGAAGAAAAGAGGGCCGGATTTCAAGGGAGGATAAATTCTTTTGATGATGCTTTCTAAGGTATGTTATGTACAGGTCATCTCACCATTTTCGCAATAAATTTTTTTCTAGAATGATTAAAACTGTGAGATTGATAGACCATTGAGGAAAATATCCAAGTATATGTGGTAAAAAATTCAGCTTGTGGGTCATTGTAGTTTTGGAGTTACACTCCGTGGAAAATAGGGTTTGTGGCTAGTCCTGAAACTAGTCTAAAACAAGTGTTTCAGGTAAAAATGTCATAACTTCTTCATAACGGATCCAAATTTAGTAAGACCAAATGTGTTGGTTAGAGTATAGTCTGTAGTATTTTGTGTAATATTTTCATATTGATTCAACAAATATTCCGTGTGGAGCACACTCTACAAGGTCGCTCTCTAGAATAAGCCAAAATTCAACAAGGTATACCATTTTTGCTATAACTCCTTTTATGAGAGGTTCCAACTAGTGATACCTAGAGGAATTGCATAAAACACACTGAAGAACATTTTGTATCAGTTTCAGATATTTATTCATTATAGGTACAAAGTTATGATTATTTCAAGTTAGGGTTGTTGAATAATCCAAAACTAGTCATGTGAGACTAAAGAAAAGTTTGATGAAAATGCTAGTCTCTCATTGTTAAAGTTAAATAAGGTTTGGAGGTATGTGATCATATACACCAGGTCTATTACAGAGTTAAAAATCATATTTGGATGATGATATTGATGAGGTGTTTTGGTTGAGGTACATGTTGGGTACATGGTTGAGACAAGTAGTTGATGAGTTGGCACATACATGCGGTGTATAGTTGATGATGTTGGTACATATTGATGACTCATAGTTGATGAATAGTTGACACATGATTGGTATATACTCGGTACACGGTTGGATTCACTTGTTTATGGTACACGCTGATTACAGGTTGTTTGGTACAGGTTGGTGCATGGTTGATGCACTTGTTTATGGTACATGTTGATTACAGGTTGAGGTACAGGTTGATGCATGGTTTAATTTTATTGGTATATGTTTATAGCGGTATATATCACAGTGATAGTGTGACAATGGTTCCATAATTATACTTATATGTCAGGGCGATTGGATGGGGCAAGGACAGGTGGTTGTAGCCACCTTCCGGTTGTAGTCATTGAACTTAGGGGGTTGTAGACTCCTTCTTGTTGTATCTAGAGAATTGGGGATTTGGAGCTTCCCTTAGGTTGTATCCTGAGAAACTAGGGGGTTAGAGCCTCCTTCCAGTTGCAGCTGGAAAACAAAGGTAGTTGGTGCTTCCAATGAATGTAATTCTTCAAGACATATAAGAAAAAGCATTCCGTGGTTTTATCCCGCTTTGGGTTTCCACGTAAAACACAGGTGTACTGTGTATGTGTATGATTGTTCATTTGTTCATTTCTTATTTAATCTGCAATTATTGGATGATAATGCTACATTGATATTTCACTTGGATTATATGGTTAAAAAGGATTAAATTTCTCTATTATTGATTCACCCCCCCTCTCAGTAATCCAACAATTGGTATTAGAGAAGGTTACTTAAGAAATCAGTTTAACCACTGAAAGGTAGATCATGGAGACCAACAACTTGTATAAAAAAGGAATACCACAGTTTGATGGACAAAAGTATGCTTTTTGGAGCATAAGGATGAAAACATATATATATAGGCACATGGATTTGAAATTTGGCAATCAATTGTAGATGGATACACAGTACCAACAATTCCACCAACAAATGAAAAAGCAGTGAAACTCGTCCAGAATAATTCGAAATCCACAAATGCACTTCTGAATGGTCTTGTTGAAACGATATTCACCAAATTTGCACATTGTAAATCCACTAAAGAGATTTGGGACAAACTTCAAAATATTTATGAAGGAGATTCAAAAGTCAAAGCAACAAAGCTTCAAACTTACAGAGGTCAGTTCGAATAACTAAATATGAAGGAAGATGAGAATATTGTTGGGTATGTGTTATATTCTTTGCATGTGTGTG
>ML779583.1:1099593-1126126 GCA_009831015.1 Picea engelmannii | reverse complement strand
TTTCCCAGCAAATTCGATCATCACCTTTTTTGCAAGCCAAGAGAATCCAAACAACACTGAAACTTCTCTAACAATACTGGTTGCATAAGCATGTCTGCACAGTTTTCTTTAGTATGGACCACTTGACTACTACTGAATCAACATAACCACAGACTAAATCACTGCAACCACTGTAGGTGATACTCATGCTTCTCATATACTAAATCACCCATCTCCATGCTCTTTACCTGGTTTTTCCATGTGTTTATTGACAAAACCAACTACATGTGAAATATTTGAAAATTCCATCACAAACATCAACCTTCCTACCATACTTGCATAAGGTACACGAGACATATAATCCTTTCCTTCCTTTTTATCAAGATATAAACTTGAAGAAAGCTTACAATGGAAAGCTAAAGGGATATTTACCAGATTCACAATGTTCATACTGAACCTCATCAATATCTTCTCCATAGACTTGTGATAACCACAACTTACCATTTTTCCCATCTCTGTATGCTTATTTTCCAAATATTTGTTTTTCTATTCCTAGATCCTTCATATGAAACATCCCGACCAATTGAGCCTTTAACATGTTGATGTCAACCATTCTTGGGCTTGCAATAAGTATATCATAAACATATAACACCAAGATAATGAATATGCCAACACAAATTTTGAATTAAACACAATGATTATACTCACTTCTAGTAAAATTTTGTCTCACCATGAAGGAATCAACCATCCTGTACGATTTCCTGGACATTGTTAGGCCGTACAATGATTCCTTGAGTTTGCAAACAAATATCCCTTTGTGATCCTAAGGAAAATATAATTGTTCCATGTACATATATTTGCTAGTGATGATTTTGTGGGTAGTAGGGTCCCATAATATACATCCCTTATTTCTATCACTATAACCAACATCGATATTAAACTTGCAGAAATTCAAAGATTGTAATTCTAGAAATAGCTTATTGTTTACTAGTGCCTGCAGCCCCAACTCTTCCTTGCTCATATGGCCCAATCTCTGATTCCGTAAACAAGTAGATTCCCTTTCTTCCTTAGATACTATCGTTACTTCAAGTACTTGAGTTCTTCCTTCTAGTTTGTAAAGGTTTCCAATCTTTGTAGCCTTCATAACCACCAAGATATCCTTGCACACTTTCAGTGCTCCACCTTGACCTATAAACCTTTAACCTCCAGAATCCAAAAATCCCAAAGAAATTAAATTATTTTTAAGGTCAGGTACACATCTAACATCCATCAATCTTCTTACAATACCATCGAACATTTTGATCTTCATGCTCCCGATCCCAACACTTTTACAAGAAATATCATTTCCCATAAAAACAAATCCTTCATCTATAGATTGGTAAGAATAAAAAAAAGTTCTATGTGAACACATGTGATGGGAAGAACTAGAGTTTAAAAACTATTCTTATTGATATTGTGAAATACTACAGACATATAAAAATTCATCAACCATTCTTGAACTTGATTCAACTAGATTTTCTTCCTTACTAGATTCTTCCTTGGATTCTTTTCTCCTGCGACAACATTTCTTGAGATGCCCTGATTTACCACAGTACCAAAATGTTAACTTACTCTTCTTGTCCTTTGACATAGATATTGATGTACCTCCTGATTCCCCTCTTTCTATGGATTGAACTCTAACCACCAATGCTTCCGGTGTGGGGGTTTCTATACTGGATTTACTCCTCACTATTGGCTGCCCAACTTACATTTTTGTTTTGACTCATCTTGAAACAGAAAATGACTTTTAAAACTTATTGCCCAACATAATCTGTTTTCTTCGGATTGTATAAGGCCTTGTTGTGAACATATGGACACTTAAATAACTATCAGTTTGTTATCTTTTATTTTTTATTTTTTTACTATAATTATGAGAACATGATCATATTTGCTTCTAATGTATTCTCGCTTCTCAAATTCATGACCGCTAGGCATGAAATTGAGACATCTCTCTCGTACAAGTACCCGACAAGAAAATATCGTAATATTTCTATTTTTGTTTACAATTTGTATCATTGCTTGGTTTAATCTATGCCTAGAAGGAATATTTACCATTGTTGTTTCCAATTGAGTGGTCTCTAATGATAATCCTAGGAAGAACACTTGTTGGATACACTTGCTAGAAATCAAACAAATTTTAAAATTTGTTTTATATGCAAAGGCCCTATGTTACGCAAAACCATGGTTTTAATGTCAATGGGTACGATAATGTTGCATTTAATTATTCATAGGTCATGAGCTACAGGGAAATTAACAAACACCTCCTCACGACGCATACCCTTGTCATCTCACCACCTTCTCCACCTGCCCTCATCAAGCTTCTCACGAGTTAACACTCTGTGCGATTTTTTTCTCAGAATTGAGATAGTGGTCATGACAAGATGCAAGGGTTTTCATTAGTTTGCACGGTCTGAGTTCCTCTATCACTGGATTTCCAAAAAATCATCAAGACTTAGAGTGGAAAAATATGGTGAAATCCCCGCATGTATGGACTTTCATTACCAGGTATGGTTGTTCGACCTCCCCTGTTACCTTTGGATTTTCGTTGTGCTTTCCCTTGCGTCATGAATGTTTCAATATCTTATTTTTTTTCCTTATTAAGCTTATGGATCCTATAGTAAGGAAGACCCGAATGGCCCTCAGGCTTTACTTACTCTCAATAGCTTAACATAGTTCAAATCTGTGCTAGAATTGAGAGATGATTTTGCAGGATGGATTGTGGGAAAACGGTGAAAATTTTGACAAAACCGTTTAAAAGCCATCTCCCAAACGAGGTGATTTACCTTCCATGCGAGATGTTTCTTCATAAAAAAATCGATTTCAGAGATATTCCCCATTTTCGCAAGAGAAATTTATCAGAAAATCTATTTCGGTTTAGGAAATATTTCAACATACCAAGGGTTAGTCATTCTCATACGATTTTGTGGCCAATATTTCTCCATTCCTCTAGGGTTGCGAAGGATTATCTGGAATTCGAGCAGAGTTGAGAGATAAGGAAGGGCAAGAGGAATCATTTAACCCAAATGTAAAGTACCCTCTCCCAGATCTCAAGCCCACACACTGTTTAGACTGCTTGGCCTGGGCTCATCGATATTACACTAATGTTCCATACCTACAGATGTTAAAGCACTCAACAAAGAACTTGAAAAGAGAAACAAAATTCTAAAGCTCGAACAAGGTATTTTAATAAAAATCCCAAAATACATGGGAACATCATTATCAAGAGATCAACCAATGTTAACACCATTTTAATATCCGAGTTGTGCAAGTCCTCCTTCTCGAATGTTTGAGTTAGTAAATTTGATTTGATTTGTGTGTATTGATTAAGGATTACTCTATTTTTTCTAGATTAGCTGAATGGATTTGCAAAGTTGTTTTCAGTATGTTTTGTTAAAGTTTTTCTTGGTTTTATTTGTATAGACCAACTAGAGAATCTAGTCTTTAATTAGTTTTGTATTGTTTCTAATCGATTCTATTGTTTGTTTACAGGTCATGGGAAGATCTCAAGATTTCATCAACAACAATCATGAATACAATTGGATGTTGTCTGGATTTCATTTTGTTTTAATTAACATAAGAGTTAGTTTTTAAAAGTCAAGTTGTAGCTTCTTGTTGGGTCACAACAAACCTTTTGATAAGTTGTTGAACAAACTTGTCTTTTGTTATACAACTTTTCCATTATAAGTTGAAATGAAAACTATTACTATTTTTAAATGATCCGACTCTATCATGTTGATATGAGGTTCAATCCATATTTTGTTTAAATAGTCTTAGTCGTTTGAAGAAAGGGGGTTGGAATTGTGAACACTGGGATTGCTGCAGTTTATTGAGGAATATAGTCACTCTTTAACCAAAGGATTTGATCTTTTGGTAAAGGACACTTGTGCGTAATTATAGTTTATATATTATGATTTATATTTCTCAAATATATTCAATCTTGTATCAATTATGGTTAGATTTTGTCTACCAAATTGCTGCGTGGTGAATTATTATTATTTGGTGTTAATTCTTCCTATCCATTAGTCCTTAGTCTTAAAATTTTGTATGACTTTGGGTGACTGTATTCATGCAATGTGAGTATTTTAATATGTTGAATTTATTTACATATTTAAGATTCATATAGATTCATTTATAATTTCAAGGAATTAATTTCTTTATGTAAAATAATCATTTATGTCTTCACCTAAGGTTGGCACATATACACATTGTCTTGCTGTGTTCTAAAAGGGTCTAAAACCATCAGAGTGAAGTGACTTTCCTCTTGATGTTTGTAAGATCCAGAAATTAGCAGGGTTGTCTATGTTAAAGTTACCTTCAACAGATACCCTTGTAGAAAAATATTGTTACAGGGAGACATGATCAACAGATGAGCGCTTAAATGCCAGTTAGTATATTTGCTATTTTTTTTTAAAGTGAAAGAAGATTGACCTTTCAGCTCAAATACTTTGTTTATTTCATTTGGGACATAACTATTTTATTTCACTCTTTTCTTTTGTTTCTTTTAGTAAATTAAAGAAGTCTTTGTATCTTAGATTAAACACAAGTCTTTCTTGAGATTTAGTTCTCTTTCATAATTTTCAGTTTTCAAGATTATCATAAAATATTGCAACATGTATATTTGTTTATTTTGTATATGAGATATATTAATATATGTAAATATGTGTTAGGTATTTAGTTTATTTCTTTAATTTACAACTTAGTTTAGATCACTCATTGGCTAACGAAGCCACAAACCCGTTAGGGAAAGTCATTTCAAACGGCTTGGGCTACTTAGACAGCCCCAGACTAGGCTTCTCCTCCCAGTTGACAGTGTGTTCACATATGCATGTCAACACTCACCTACTCAAAAAAGAAGGCTCTCACAACATAGTCAAAATCAAGGGTGTTTGTTGAGATAAAGCCAATAGAAGTGATTAAATGATCCCAAGACTTAGGTGATGAACACAACAACATCACTACCTTATATTCCTCATTGATTTTTACATCCATACTAGTTAACTGACATAAGAGAGTATTAAATACATTTAAATGATCAACAATTTTAGTACCTTATTTCATATGTAGACTATACAATTTCCTCTTCAAGTAGATTCAATTCATCAGGGACTTTGTCATGTAGAGGCTCTGCATTATGCTCCATAGGCCAATTGTTGTTTCCTCTCCCTTGATATTGAAGAGGAATTTTTCGGCTAGACAAAACCGAATGGTGTTGAGACCTCTTGCATCGATATCTTCCCATTCATCATATGATATACCCACTGAATTCTTTCTCTTTCCGCCCAATTATTTGTGCAATCCTTATTACACCAAAAAATCCTGCATCTTTACCTTCCACAACTCAAAGTTGTTCTTTCCATTAAATTTCTCCACCTGGAACCATGCATTCATCATTGTTTCCATTCTCCATAGAATTCCCCATGGATCTTTGACTCAACCCTAATCTCTTCAAGAAACCCTTGATAGGATGCCTCCTCGGTGCTCTCATACCACTTGTTGAACCTCATCCCGCAAACAAATAATATATGGCCTACAAACAAAGAATATATTTCCTGCAAACAATGAAGTTAATGGCTTGAAAACAATGAAATTTCTAACATAGTTATATTGGACATAACAAACTAAAAAATGAACAACAAAATGGGGGTAATGATATATTTATTTCTCACTGTCAAACCAATGAAGAAAAAACCAGGTTTACACCTCTATACATTTTCCTCTACTAGCTACACATTTATTTATCATAATCAAACTGTTCATGAACCAAACAACGATTGAACTCTCACACAAGGTTCTAACTGTTGAAACCGATTGAAATCCTGCACAAAATATTAATTGTTGAAGCTGTTTGAACTCCCAAACCATATTGTTGTGACCTTCCAACATAAAATGATCATTATTGACATGTAAAAATTCAAGGCAATGAACATACCAATGTATATGTGATAAAATTTGAAGTTTAGAAGTGCTCCTCTATGTGGAGAATTCATTTGGTTTAGTTTTTGGGTGCCCCACTATTGGTCTCCCTCCCCCATGCACAATTTGTCAAACACATCCTCTATATTTTGTCTACATTTATTTCCCTTATGATTTTGTGGGTTTTTAAGTATAAATCTCCTTTACCTACCACCCACCCAATGAAAAATATTTAGCAGTAGGGGGTTTGGCTAAAGCGAGCCTCTGCTATTTGATTGAAAAATTTGGCATCTCTTTTTCTTATGCATTGGCTTTGCACATTGTTCTTTTTTAGGTATTGTGAAATGCTAGTGGGATTGTAGATTTATTTAGTTGGTTTAATTTATATTCTGCCAGTTTAATCAATGGCTTAAGGTAAAATGTGTTATGCCACTTTATTCCTCTTGAAGTTCTTAAGGGTACCTTCCAAACTAAGGGATAAGTTGGTGTTTGGGTTGGCAGAGTCTAATTCAATGTACTTATTTTATGATATCAACCGACACATCGATTGTATTAACCAACTCAACCAATTATATTGCATTAGCTTCAATATATAGCCAAATGACACCTCTAACATACTATTATTACTGGATTCAAGTAGATAACAACTACAACCTAATATCTTGGACACAAAAATAATCCATTGATGTCATTATTGAGCCTCTTAACTTAATAATCTAATACCCCCCTTAATGAATAAACTGAATACAATTCCAAGTTTATGTCTAAACTTGAAATACTTATCATTACCATGTGTTTTTGTCATTATGTCAATAGTTTACTCCATTGTAGGAAAATAATAGAGACCGATGTCTTCATTATCAACCAACTGTGTGATATAGTGGTGATGAAATTCAATGTGCTTAGTTTTGGCATGATCGATTGGGTTCTTCACCATATTGAGAACACTGGTTGCCATAGAAAAGTGAGGTTGGTGTCAATTTTTGGTCAAGTTGAATATCAACCAATATAATCCTTCATAACCATATTGCTTCACAACTTATATTAATGGTTTCCTTTGTATTATTCTTCAATGGAGGATAATGAAATTGTAGGTTGTATCTTACTCTACCATGAAATCACCCCTAAACCAAGAGTGAACACATAACCCATTGTTGAATTTCTTGTATCAAATGATCCAACCCAATTGGAATCATTATATCCTACTAGCATGAAGTCAACAATTATTTTATATAGAATGCCAAAGTCAAGGATCCCTTTAACATATTGAAGAACTCATTTTGCATCTTGCCAATGCACCTCTTGAAGCTTAAACATGCATCAAGAAAGACAACTTACTGCAAAACATAGATCCAATCAAGTAGTAGTAAGATAAATCAAACTACCTACCAATTGTTGATCCAATGACTCATTGACCGGTGGTGAGTAGGTGTAAGTTGAGAGTTTTATCCAAAATTCCATACGTATATATGTAGGATTACATTAAATCATTTTGGTTTTTTCTAAGAGAGCTATGGCATACTTGACTTTTTTTGTTTTCCAAAACTTGGTATTTAAAAAAAACAGCTAAATAATAATGAAGAAGGTATAAATTAGTCCTTTAAACCAAAACAAATATCAGAATTCACCTGTTGAATCATGTTGGCATTGTTTCCAATGATGGAAAGGTCATCAACATATAAAATTAGGATAACGATGTCATCACCACTGTTTTTTACAAAGAGAGTAGGTTCATAATAGATTTTTTTGAATCCAAAATCTCTAAGATATCGATCAAGTTTGAAATACCAAGCTCTGGATGCTATTTGAGCACATATAAGGAATTTACTAACTGAAAAATTGGATGTTTCTTTTTAGGACCTTGAAACCCTTGCAGCTGCACCATGTAAACCTCCTCATCTAAGTCTCCATTCAAGAAGGAAATTTTAACATCCATATGATATACCTTCCATCCAAAATGAATAGCAATGAGATGACTAGCCAAAAGGTTACCATATTTATAGTTGGGGAAACAATTTCTTCATGTTTAGATAAATACAAAGCTTGTCTTTTCAACAAAAGGTTACCATCTTTATAGTTGGGGAAACAATTTCTTCATGTTCTACCCCTTCCTCCTATGCATATCATTTGGCGACAAGACAAGCTTTGTATTTATCCAAAGAACCTTCTAATTTATATTTGACTTGAAAAACCCATTTACAACCAATGAATTTCTTTCTTGGGGGTAATGTTGACAAAACCCAAGTCACATTTTTCATCAATGCATCATATTCAACCTTCATGGAAGATTCCCATCCAGGTTTTCGTTTAGCTTCTTCAAATGTGTTAGGATTAGATACCTACAAAACAATAGAAAACAGAGAAAAAATTACTTTCTCACTACCTTGCACAATTTTTTGCCCCAACTGCATAGATTGGCCTTTTATTTCCTTGGGAAATTCATCTTCTTAGATATCATACATTATGTTATAGTACCACTTCAGTATTTTATGTTAACCTTTCTGATTTTGTTGTGAAGGAGGAAAATCCTTCTCTTCTTCACCAAAATCCCCTTGGAATTTGAATCCTATGATGCTTTCGGCTCTGGGCCCTATTTGATCTCAACACCATAAATTTTTCCCGAATCAATGACAATTTCCCATACACTACTTCCATAGATTTACCATTATCAGAGAAGAATGATATTTTCTCATCTACAACAAGATCTCTATTAATGAAAATTTTGTTTGTAGAGACATGTAGTAGTCAATATGCTTTATATTGTGCAATGTAGCCAACAAACATATATACCTTGCTTTTTGCATCTAAATTACTTCTCTTTTCCTTAGGAATATGTGCAAAATTAATACAAGAAAAAATAATAAAATATCTTACATAAGGTTTTCTTCCTAATTAGGATTCATCGAGAGTGATATCTAGCAAATATTTACAAGGACTTCTGTTAAGAATGTAGATCACAATATTTACTACTTCTACCAAGTACCAATATGGTACAATCTGGTTGTGCACCATGCACCTCACAATCTCCATAACTATCCTATTCCACCTTTCCATGACTCTTTTTTTGTGGAGTGTATGAAGTGGTATACTACATGTGTATACCTTCCCTTTTACATAATTCATTAAACTAAGTTGAAACAAACTCACCTCCATTACCAAATCTTAAAGATTTGACCTGTTAACATATTTGTTTCTCTACCAGTTCTTTTCACACTACAAACTTTGAAAAAGAATCTGAATTCTTATTTAGAAAGTAAACCCACATTTTCCTTAAA
This sequence comes from Picea engelmannii, assembly GCA_009831015.1. Taxonomy (NCBI): domain Eukaryota; kingdom Viridiplantae; phylum Streptophyta; class Pinopsida; order Pinales; family Pinaceae; genus Picea; species Picea engelmannii. The sequence goes on along the minus strand of ML779583.1, from coordinate 1,116,920 downwards.
AGTAATCAACCAATAGCAAGAAATACTTAGCTCCATTCACTATAAGTGTCTTATGAATTGGATCATGCAGATCAATATGTACTAGGTCCAAAACTCCTTTAGCTCGAAATGCTTTATCGATATCAAATGAATGTCAATATAGATTTCCCATCTGACAGTTTGTACATACATCTGACATTCTTGAATAGATGAAAGACCATCCACCATATTAGTATTACTAAGTATAGATAAATATCAATAACTTAGATGTCCATATCTTTCATGCTAGAGTACATTGGTATTCTCTACCACAACTAGTGCATGTGTTTTTTCTATCTTTAGGTCAACACGTTTATACAACCTTTTCTCATTGATACCGACAAAAATCACCTTGTTATCATGAAGAGTACAAACCATACATTTGTTTCCTTGAAACTTTACACAAATATTAGGATTCTTGGTTATCTCACTAATAAACATAAGATTTTTTCTCATGTTAGGAACATATCAAACATTCTTGAAAGTATAACTTAAAGTATCATTCAATATGACACAAATATCCCCACATCCTCTAATGTAGTAAGTCCAACCATTATGCAAAGAAACATATTCACTATGGTTCTTATCTTCAATGAAATTTTACATACTAGTCTTTGTGACATGTGTACTAGTGAGATGCACCAAATTCGGAATATCAGGTTGTAGACTTGGTTGATTGATTTTGTGATGCCACAAATGAGAAATTGTCTGCTACTTCTTCTTCATCTCCTTCAACAACGTTTGCATATCCTGATTTATTTTGAGCACTTGCCAGGTCATGTTGTCTTTTCTAGCAACGTCTCTTGAAGTGTCTAGGCTTTTCACAATAATGACGTTTGAATTTAGTTCTCTTGGATGCATTGCTAGCCTTGCTTTGTTTGTCTTTTCCTCTGAACCATGCACTAAATGCACTCTTTGTAGAGGAAAAGGTTGATGCTTCAACTTGATCTAGCCTCCTTTCCTTCTACAAAAGAAACGTTGATAACTTCTCACTTGAGTCTCCTTAAGTAGATGCATTAACTTGGTAAATGAATCAAAGGGGGGCGGAAAACTTCACATCACCAAAGAAACCATATCTTCGTTATATAATGGATTCTCAATAGTGAACAATTAATCACTAAGATCCTTTAGATGCAATAGATATTCAAAGACTTATCCTCCTTCTTTCAACTTAGTGGAAAACAAAAGTTTTTTCAAATACAATGCCTGCCTAACTTTTGGTGCTTGATATTTGTTTTAGAGATTTGTCCACAATGCAGATGCTATAATGACATTTCCTACTTTTGGAACTAATGTGTCTACAACTAACAATTTGAGAAGCAATAAAGATTCTTTATGTCTTTTATCATAGTCTTCGAGATCATTTGCTAGCCATTTTTAATTATCTAAGAAGTTACAATCAAAATATTTGAACTCGCTAATGGTGAGCATATTATGACTCCATAAACTATAATTCTTTCTGGTCAAATTTTCAAACTCTAGAAAATTAGATGATGCAAACTAGTCATTATTAACATATAACCAAATCGATGATATCACAAAAAATATGAAGACTACAACTTAACAAGGCTTACAAAATCTGCACGATCTGGTTTCCCTTCATAACCATCTAGAAGAGATTAATGGTAAGAAATAAATCTTGCTTTCTTTCACCAAACAATTACATAATCAAGTGCAATCCCACTAACCTTCTAATCTCAATTACAACCAAATAAAAAAACTCTTCATTCATAAGAAACTCATGTTTAAAATCTCTACTTTGCACAAAACACCAAATTTGACAAATCCATGAACAACCTAGTAAATTTTTCCATGCTATTAAATTTTTCCATGCTTGCACTTTGACTTTGAATAAAAGAGTGTGTGAGGATTGCCTACAACTTAAACTCAATTTAACATATTAAATTTTTCCATGCTTGCACTTTGACTTTGAATAAAAGAGTGTGTGAGGATTGCCTACAACTTAAACTCAATTTAACACAACCTCTACAAGTAGTTAATATACCATTAATAATATAAATTCTAGAAATGCAAACATGATCCATATTTACCCCTACTTTGACCACAAATGAAGTCATGGCATCCTTTCATTCTAGCTTGAGGTCTCCTTCACTAGTAGTATACACCCATGATGGTTTGGTTCCTTTATCAAGTGGCAAAAACTTCTTGAACTTTGATTGTTCCATAATTTCGTATTGCCATCACTATTGTTGAGAGGGGATGATGGTCACGAGGTTTCAAATAAATGTTGCGCATGGAACATTGGTTCTTTGGAGTAGTCACAAGCAATTATCCTAGGCCATTAAAAATAATGACTTAAAATAAATAAGATAAAATAACTTAATTTTTCCTTTATCTCGAGTCTTTTAAACAATGGAAAAGTTTGTATATAAATTTTATTTGTTCTCTATCATGGATTGTTCTATAATTCTTAACTTAAGATAAAAAAAGCTATGTTAGTGAATATACTCATTAAATATATTTTTGTGTTTTACGTTTGTAAATATATGTTATGGTGTGGCTTTGTAGGTTATATTTTTAAGTCATTTTTAGTGCAATTGCTCCATTGCCCGGAAAAACACTACAACTACTATATCTCCATAGAGAATTCACTTTCGAGTGATTTCTCATGCACATAGATCAATCAATGTTTTTGAGTATTTAGTGTTGTTATTTTTGACTATAGAACGAGAAAGAGGAGATATGAATCAATGTTTTTGAGTATTTAGTGTTTTATTTTCAATGATTTTGATAAACATTAAAGAAAAAACATTGAAATAAAAATATATAGTCTTCAAGATTAGAAGACATATTTTCAATATTATAAATGAGTAAAATTGAGATATAACTCTAAACAAACTCAGACTTAACTAATTAAATGTAGACATAGTTTTAAAAATGAGTAAAATTGAGACATAACTCTAAACAAACTCAGAGTTAGTCACTTAAACATAAACATAGTTTTAATATAACAGACCAAATACAAACTTTACCACATATAAACGAATGTCAATGAAACATCATAAGTAAACTAAGAATCATGAAGACATTTGAAACCATAAGATCAAAAGAGATAATAAACCTCCATCAAAGAAATCATCAGTCAATACCAAATCTCAACTTCCTCAAAGTAGGAAAAGAAATAACACCAGGCTCGAGTAGTAGAGGATTAAGCAATATGCTTAAAATTTTAGTAGGGGGGTCCCTTTCCTTTCACTTGTAAAATAAAAAGTAAATGGGGGTTGTTGCGGCCACAACAAATGATGACACACTAGAAGAACCAATTATCTTTGTCAATAGAAGTCTAGGGCCCATACGTCAGATCTGAGTTTTAATATATGTTCAACAAACTGCAAACAATTTTCCAATAATCATGGGTACCACAATGATTCCAAAATTATAGAATATATAACCCAATATTTATAGTACTTGTAATCTAACACACCCTTTTCTAAGAGCTAATTAATGAGTTAAATTCTTTTATTGGCTACACACTTCAGGTTAGCTTTGGTTCAACCATGGGATTTCACATTTATTAACAAGAAAACATCTACATAAGTGTGTTCCTCACCTCTCTTTTCCTGACATTGCTTCACTTCCAACGAGCGTCCATATCCCTGACGAAGTTTCCTCAGTAACATACAAGCATAGCCTCATTGCTAACAGGCATCCATAACCGCAACGAGTTTACTTGTACTTCATACACTATTAACAGTTCTTTTCAAATTCCTTTTTTTATTTCAGAATATGCTCACTCTTTTATATTTTATATATAGATATGCATAAGCACATAGGGTGTGAAGGAAGTAGGGTGATACACGGGTTATTTTGATTTGTTGAGTATATGTTATGCATTTTAGTTTAACCCACAAGTTTCCCCAAAAAACATCATAGTATTGGCTATTTTATTAATGTGAAGTGAGTGGAGCTCAAAGAAAAAGATATATAGACACTTTCCTATACTTATGGATTATCATGGTATGCTCAGAAGGCACATGTATTCCACCACAACTATTAATCCATACTTACAGCTAAGAACTTCATAAATGTTCATTCATATAGAGCATCCCATGCATCTTATGACTTGCAAAAAATGATTTCTTCAGTATGTGACCATAATTGGACCAACCCCTCACTCAAATTTAAAGAGTAACCCTTAAAGCAGACTAAGAGTCAGACTAGCTCAGAGAAATGCCAACATTCAAATCAAAATATGGAAGTAGTATGTACAAGTAGCAGAAAAGTGCTAAAACTGAGTTGAATTCATGAAAAAGAAAATGAAACTAAAAGGAATCTAAATCTATGGTGGAAGTCATCAAAAGGATGGAAATTGGATAAAAAATAAGAATAGAATCCAACAACAAGTAATTAATCTGGCGACAACAACAAAAAATTATTTTCATTGAAATATTGAGGAGGAAGCCAAGGGTAATAACCAATAAAGACATGTGAATCATTCAATATCAAGCCCAACTGAAAAATTCCCAAAGTTGAGATTTGAAATGAAGGACAAAGAAGATTACAATAATTGATGATCTGGTGTAAAATATTTGCAACACAATTCTCCAATCCAACTATCACATACAAGTTCTTTCATTCATTTCAACAAAACAAGTTTCCAGGAATCAAGAAACATGGACTAATGTAGATTCTTAATCAAAATAGATTTTAAAAAACCAATTACAAGGAACATTCCACAAATACACAAGATCTTAAAATTTCATGACATGAGAAATTCCTTTGCATATTTGAAAATAATTAATTTTCAAGAGAAAATATATTTCATATTTCTCACCAAAGCACCATTTTCTCTTTGCCATAAAAGATAAACATTAATACCAAAGATTCATTTTGGTAATGCAATTTGATAAGGAAAAGATGGAAAATTGACCGTTATGGAGGCTATCAAAAGAAACATTAAAATGACCCCAAAACTCTACTAGATCAAAAATTAAAATGAGAATATATAAATGAGACAAAGACTATTTCTGATCGGCTAGTAAGTTGGTGACATTATTGATTTATCAATCCAAAAAATGTTGCAAAGGAGTCTGAGCATCAAAGTTTATATTAAAACTTCCCTATTTTTCCTTCATTCCAAGAGAAAAATTTAGAGTTGTTGGTTGCACAAGCTATTTTCCCTACCTACATACAAAAGGGAATGGTGTGATAAACTCTTATATAGTTTGGGATAAGATCCTCCTTTTAAATGATTGACTTATTGGAATGTAATTAATCTAAAAGAAAGTGAATATCGTAATTAAAATTAATTCTAGAAAAAACAAGTTAAGCTAAAGTAAACTTAAACTAAATTGGCTTTCATAAAACTTTGTGTAAAATCTAGTGCATTCATGAAGTATTCATTAGTTTTCATTTCAATCAAATATCACATCCTTCTTCTTGAGATATGAGCACTATGTGATCTCCCTCAAAATTCCTTTCACAAAAAGACTTTAGTGTCATGATTGTTGTGCAATTTGGATCTCTGACACAATGTCTTGTTCTTGAAATTAGAGTCAAACAAATTAAACAAAAGATCCATTAGATTACAATTGCATTTATCTTCTAAATATGTCAATCCATTAAAAAACTTCAGTCATAAAAATCTAATTCCAAGGTTTTCAACATTGCATCTCAAGGTATGTGTTTCCCCTAATTATTGAAGACATTGATTTGAAAAATAATCATCTCCATCCTTGTGAGAGGCGAGAGGAAATCATCGTGAAATTAAGACACTCTGAAAGGTGTGAATAATATTAGGTCACGACCTATATGTATTGAGTTTCCCCACTCAAATGAAGATACAATTAGAAATCAAAATTGAATGGAGTGGTTAGGATCATATTTTTAATTGATAATAAGATTGGCATGATTGACAAGTGCATGAAACTAATAGACTCAAGCTATCAATAGTGTTCCAAGTAGAGAAACCATAAACCACTTCCTCTATATTACACATGTCAAAGAATAAGAGAAAAGTGAAATGAAAAAGAAGAGTGTATATATTATCTCTCCACTATATATGATTTTCGTTTAAATAATGAGTCATATAATCCAGAAAAAAATCAACAGTCTCATGAGTAAGAGGGATTAAAATACGAGATGTACCGGCATTACCCCAACATGTTTATTCTTCCAATGTAGGAATAGATTGATTTTGAGTTCAAGGAATGCTGAAGAGTGTTGGGGGCTCAATAGATTGATGGGTCCTGCAATGAATTCACACCTTGAAGATTATTACCATGGCTAAAATGAAAACAAATATTGAAAAGTTAGAATTGGAATCTTAAAAGTTTCCTTGATATATTCCATAAAGATACTTACAACTCCCAAAAACTTGAATGGTTTAAACATGAGATAAGTGTGTAATTCTTAGCCATGATAACACTCATAATACTCAAGAGTGTGACCATAATGAGTGACTCAAAATCAACAAACCCAAAAGATATTGTTGAAGAAAACATCAGGTCTAAAAATCAATCAAATTATGGTGCTGAGATGAGTCTTTGATCAATCAGTGAGTTGGGGAATAAAAGGATTGGTATCCAAATAATTTTTTGAAGAAGATATTAGCAAAAATACTTAAATCACCATGTTGTTGTTGTATAAGAAAGGAATCTAGGGTGAAGGAAGATATAACATAAAAGGAATATTCATGCTTAAAAGACCCATTGAACATAGTAGATGACAATTGAAACCAATGCCCAAAAATTAAAACTAAAAATGATGAAATATAATAACTCAAACAAAATAAAAATCAACTAATCTCACTGTGATGAAAATGTATAAACAAAAACATCAAAGAAAAATTAATTTGGAAAGACACAATTTGGATGACTCCAAAATCAAGGAAAAATAATTTTCTAATGAGAGTCCAAGGACTTGGAGTGGCTTGGATTTTATATGGGAAGAATTTTAATCAGTCAAACTTTACATTCACTGTGTATGGGACAACAAGCCCAAAATTCATAAGAATCTCATTCAAGCAAATGTTTCAGATTAGAATCATATGAATATGAGTATGGGACAAATTTGAGTGTTTATTTTTATTACAAGAGGGAATGAATAGTATGGTAATTTACAATATCCCACTTGCATGATGCCATATTGCATGGAAAAATATTTGACATGGTGACTATGCACAAAAAATTACCCCACACATAATTTTTTTTGAGGATGAGATGACGTAAATTTTCCCATATATTATATTTATAAATTGATTAATGGGAAAATTAGTGGTCAAGATTTCTATTTCTTTCCATATTAGATGTGAATTCATTTATGGATCAATCAACATTAATGAAAATAAAATGCAAACATAAAACTAATTAAAAACTAGAAAGTAAAGCTAAACTATACAAAGGAAAAAACACTTATTTATTCTATCGTCCTCCTATCCTATGCTACTAATAGATAAAAATGAGCTATGTAAAGTCATAATGTCAATGTAGCCATCAAAGTAATCCCAAGCCTGCAAACATATGTTCAATACAAAGGATTAGTGACAGATATTGGAATAAGAATAGACTAAAAGTAGGAAAAATTAAAGCATGGTAAAATCTATTCACCATATTAAATATATGAAAATAATAATTCATGGGAAATCGTTCCAAGTAAGATCTTTCCAACCATGTTTCAATTCTATTGTAAAATATTTCACTTCTATCATAGAATTGATGCAAGGAGTTCGATGGTGTTGGTTGTGAAGCCTGATTATCTTCCTGATTAAGAGGTCTTTGTTTTCATCCGTGTTTATACCCCATTGTTATAGCCCTAAAATTCCCTACTCATGCATACATGGCCTTGGCCCTCTTACTTTCTTATTTTTCCAAAGCACTGTTGAGGAGATCTTCTTAAAAAACCATTTTTTAGAAGATGTACACACCCTGCACCATTATAGATCGCGTACATACGCTTGCTACACCACTACAACTAGTGTGCATACACTTGCTACACCATTACATCCCGTGTATGCTTGCAAAAGTTGCAAAAAATAAAAAGTTGCAAGGAATTCGTTGAAAATCACAGGCTATTACAAGCTTCCCAACTAATCCACCTTCTATAGCCCATCACCCAACTGAATAACCATCCTTTTGTCATATAAAATGAGGTGTTTGAGTCTCATTTTAGATCCAAGCATAAGAACAGTGAAACTCTGCCCAATTTCACTTCCCCTCCTTGCCCAAGATTTTGCTGCCTTTGTGAGATATTGCCTCAGCATTGCCTCATCAATCCCTTCTTGCTCCATTCAACCCATTCCCTTCGTGGAACGGTGGTTGACACAGATTGTAAGTTGTAATCTCTGTATGATGAATAAAAGAATCACATTTTCCTATCCCAAATGATGATGTCTTGAGTATTTTCATTGATTTATACTTAACATTTAATATCTAACCCTAACTCATGAATAGAATAGCATGCTTGTAGTCCTTGTTTTCTTATATTTGGATGCAGGTCAAACCTGGGAGGAGACATGCATTTAGTGGAACTACCAATATTGAGGAGATCATCACCAGACGTGGGATCAAAGGTATAGTTACCCAATCTCTTCTCTCATTTTCTTTATTTATATTAGTTTTGGTATGTTTGTGGTACTATAGAGAATTGATTATCTTTTAGACAATTATTCACTTTGTCTACATCTTAAACCATGGTGTAGTTAAAGGGTTTTTTTTCCTGCTAGCAAAACTGACAACCATACTGGGGATTGCCTCTAGGGTTTTTTAGGGGATTTTGGGTTGTTTGATCGGTTTGCTTGCCTTTCAAGTTTCTTTCAAGTTTTCTGAGTCTGTCAAGGGATTCTGGTCACCTCCAGGGTGCATACCAGTTGTCCCTGCCCTATAAGACTACCTGGTATTTTCATTTTTTGAAGAGATATAGAGGTATATGCGCCCTGTCTCGGGTCATCCCACGTACATATGCGCTCTACTGAGTAAACAACCCGCGTACATACGCATGATGTTGATGCAACAACCCGCATCTCTGTTTCATGAAAGTTTTTGAAAAAGAGGGAGTTTTCCTCTTTCCTTATTAAAGTTATCACTTCTCATGGATTTCTTGGATCAATCCAGAGTCTTTGTTTGTAGCCACAGCTTGGGTATAGGTTTCAGTTTACTTGTTTTCTTGGTATTCTTGTGTTTACCCTTAGTTGTAGATCTGCTTTATTGGTTTCTTGTTTGAACTCCTGCGATCCGCAGTTGGATGAAGGTATTTTCCATTCTTGTTTCAGTTTTATTTTTATCGTTTTTACTTGCTTTGAAAAAAGAAAAAAGATTTACTTTAGTTTTTCTTTTTAAAGAAATTCAAAAAAAAATAAATTTCATTTTAGTTTTGTAAAGTAGTTAAAGTTGATTATTTGCAAAAAGGAAAAATAATATTTATTTCAAGTGCTTCTTGATTTCTTGAAACATAAGTAGCTTGTAGTTAAACGAAAGAAAGTTTTAGGTTTTTCTTTACAAGATCTTGAAAAGTTAGTTAAGAAAAGTTGAGTTTACAAAGAGTTAGTTACAAAGCTTTCCTTTTGAATTTGAAGTAATTTTGCTTTCAAGTGCTTTAATTTTCTCCTCCTTTTCATCTGTTTATAACACCATTAGTTTCACTACCATACCTTGTGAGTAAATCAAGCCTTTAAAAAGAACTCTTAATCTAAAATACACTAGACTTTTCTATTTTTAGGGTTCACAAACTAGTTTAGGGTTTTAGGGCCTTGAATTAGGTTGGAGATTAAAATCTTCAAGGTCGTTAAATAAAACATTGGAGTTTGAGTTAGGTTGTGTTTAAGTCCAGTGTCGTAAAAGTTATTCGAGTCCCCCCTATAAAACAGGGGATAAACACAAGGTCACATGAGGAAAGGAAACGGAGATAACTCCTCCAAAGACAGACTGAACGTAGTGGGGAACATATATTGAGGGTATGTCTCGGGAATACTACCGAATGCATTTTTCTACAGAGATTCTTGGACCTCAAATCCATTTGATATCCTCTATTGTCTTCCAGACCATTTGGTTTCGATACTCTTGATAGGATTCAGATTTGTTATCATGCTCATTACAATCCACTTGACTGTCGACTGTAACTGCCCGGTGATTGACTGCGAGTTGGAAACCTAGTTGCCCATATTCTAGGGACTTACATAGGTGATTGCAGGGGTATACTGCGGTACCTGAGGCATACATTGGATTGTTCTTTGCAGAGTATACCTAGAGGGTGCTTCCATGTTCGAGTTTCACTTACACTGGTTAGTTTCTCTAGTGTCGATTGGTGTAACTGTCCTTCCTACTAGATAGTTGACTGCTTGATTTGTATTTAGGAAACTTTTTAGTGTGTCCTTGGTGTTCAAATGCTAGTTGAGCCTTATTGTGTCAGTTGATCATTTCACAAGGTGGAATATCAACAGCTCCGTCAGTCACGAAGGCTTCAGGGCCTGTCGCTGGTTACATTGGAGCCACCTCTGCCACCATTATGACAAAGACTTGACCAACAAGGGTCATTCGAATTGACTGGGCTGCATGATACTATGCCCGAGCCTGCTCCGCGAGGAGACTATTCGACTTTGGAGGAACCTAGAATTTCTAACCTTAAGGTAGAAGCTCTTAGGCCAACCAAGCACCCGATTAGTGACTTGTTGGCGTCGATCCTGATTCAAGTTGTCCCTCTTGAGGTGACACCTTCTGAGTGCTAGCTAGTCCTACAAGTGACAATGGAAGCGAATGTTGCTACTTCCTCTGGGAGTCCTCATACTCTCATTACATATACTACCACAAGGGGGCATTTTACCTCCTTTCCCACCTTTTCCAGTCCGAACCATAGTGGTCTCAACTCCCTCAACTTTAGAAAGTGGTTCAATATCGTTATCGAATTCGACCACCGCTCTGTTTACTCAGAGTATGATGGGATCTCCCTTCTCATATGGGATGCATGGATTTGATTCGAACTTAGTTATTACCTACTATACCTTATAGACCATGGGTCCGAGGGCCAGAAGCTCAAACGCTCCCGTGAAAGGGTCAACTGGGGGCACATTTGTCCTCTTTAATGTTATCCATTATGGTGGGGGTCATATACCTCCTCCGTCCCCTTCGCTCGGTGGTGCTTTTCAGCAACCAATCGAGCCAAATGCTAATTATAGCTTGTTTGGTGGACGTGGTTTGGGACCTTCGTCTTATAAAATGCCAGTGGGATCTATGCCGTTCTATTTATTCGACACGTTTGGGAACAATTTTTTTTCTTTGGGTGCTATCTTGGTTGGGGTCAATCCCGGTTTTTGGAAACAAAACCCAGTGCAAGGTACTATTCCTTCACAAGGAGCGACGACTGGAGTTTTGTCCACTCAGTGTCTTTGGAATACTTAGCATGGATCAGTTCCCTCGCAAGGGATGCCGGTCGAGGGAAAACCCTTCCATGCCCAATGGAACCCCAGATAAGGTTCCATACCTATGGCCTTCAGATCGGCTGGGGCATCCCCTTCCAAAATCCTTGGAACATAATGCAGGGAGAAATCCCCGTGCACATTATGTCACCCAATTACAGGAGTTAGCTGATGATACCCCAACACACGCAATTACCCTATGTTGATCAAGGCCACAATTTCTACCAAAACCCTGGCCAACAGTCCAACTTTTCTTGGCAACCTGGTGCTAGTCACACTCTAGCACCCTCTTTTCCTGCAAATAGTACACAACCTAAACTATCGTTTCTAGAAACACTACATCTTCCAGACTTGTCGAGATTACTGAATGACCCAATTTTTCACGATCCACATTGGCCCTCCATGCAGAATAAATTTATCTAAGATATTCCAAAATTTGAAGGCAAGCCTGACGAGGATCCAGGTGATCATGTGACAACTTTTCATTTATGGGGCTCATCAAACTCACTAAGGGATGAATCCGTCAAATTTCTCCTTTTTCAATGCACCCTTATAGGGGGTGCTACAAAATGGTATATTGAGCTCGACCGCTTGATGTACTCTTACTTCAATGACTTGGCGATGGTCTTTTTGAACCATTTCCAGTTACCCGTGAGATACGCTGGTAGCACTGAATTGCTGGCCAACTTTGAGCAAACCAAGGCCGACCATATCTATGATCATATTCAAGAAGGGTGGTGTAAAAAGAGCTTAATTAAGGTCTAGGTCCCTCCTTATTTCTTATTTTAGTGGTTCCTGAAGTCTTTGGTGCCCTGCATATGCAAGGACATAGCGACTTCCAGAGTGTTTTCAGAAGAGGAGGCGATTATGAGAGCGCAATAGCTTGAACTGATCTACTCTCGGTCTGACATTCTCTATGAGATTTTTCCAGATGCCCCGCGGTCTATTCTCAATAAGGCAAAGAAAAAGTATGGACCCCATGATGATGGTATTGTGGGATCAGCGCAAACAAAGTCCACAAAACTGTTGTTGAATTAGTTGCAACAATTGTCAATACAACAAAATGTGGCCAACCAGACTCTGAGTTCGGCTTTCCCCCCTATCCATAAGTCAGACATACACAGTGTACAATCAAAGAACCCTAAGGCCAACCAAAAGCCTAAGGGAAATAAGAAACAACAGAATAAGAAGGGTAAAGGGGACAAAAAGCGTACCAATAATGCTGGCATGGGAAAAATGAATAAGAAGTCGAAGTATCCATGTAATATTTGCATGGAAGAGAACTCAACTCATCTGTTCCCTTGGCTTGCAGAAGCCCATAAGCTATTGGCACAACAACAACCTGTTATGTTGATGAACCCTTTTCCACAAGGGGAAAAAATGGCTCAAGATTCATCATCCTGGAGCACGGTAGTGGAAATTCAAGGACCCCCTGAACCTACCAATAAGAACCCCACCGCAAATATCTACATGATGAATGTTGAGGATAATATAGCGACCAGGGCTTGAGATTACATAACGTCATAATTTTTCGAGAAGGGATAAGAAGCCATGAACCCATTGACTCCTCTCCATATTGATAAGGCAGCGAGCGAAGCGATGAATCACATCCCAAAAGGTGCATTTAAGAAGGCTTTTCATAATCCAAATGTGAGGGCCTTCTAGAATTACTCCATTGTAGAGGATTTGGCACAAAACCCTTGCACGATGTCCACTTTGGAAGTCCTCCAGAGTTTCCCTTTATAGAGAAAATCTCTGTTATCCTCCTTGGGATCGATAGAGACTTGTAACCCGAGAGCGATCATTTTTTATCCAACCAACTTAAAAACCCGTCTTCCCTACCATGTTGCGTTTCAAATAGTAGTGGCTTACACCATGAAATATTTTACTCGAAATTTTTTCCGTACAGTGGTTGATGAGGGTTCCTCGACTTGTGTGATGTCGTTGGCATGTTGGAAGGCCATTGGCCAACCCAGTTTGTCTCCGTCACCCACATTCCTTACGATGTTTGACGATTGGTCATTCAAACCACATGGAATAATTCCTTCTTTCCCCATGTAGTTGGGAGGTAAAATTGTGTGTGTCGAATTTGAAGTGGTCGATGCGCCTATTGACTACAACCTGTTGTTAGGAAGGAGTTGGACTTATGCGATGCATGTAGTGGTTGCTGCGGTTTTTCGGGTCATGTGTTTTCCACATGAGGGATGGATTGTGACCATTGACCAATTGTGTTTCTCCCATCCTGACCCTTCATTGGGGGCTTCCATGATCCTGATGATTGATAATCTGCAGTCCGACATTGTTAACTTAGGTGATGATTTGTTTTCATAGTTGATGGGAACTTTTGATTACCCACCACCTTTCGGCGATGTCAAGCTTATATCGGTTGTTCCCGACCAACCTAGGGATGCAATTCTACAAGTGTCGTTATTTTGAACAAGTTACTTTAACGATCCTTGGACTCTACCTTCCCCATCGACCTATATGGAAGGGACAGGGCATCCTAGCATGGCCATGCCCTTGTCTGTGCATGAGGTTGTGTACAACATTGTCCAACAAATTTCGACCAACACTGATCCGACTCCCCCGCAGGAGTTAGTTCCAGTCGTCGAGCCTATCTGGTCTCAGGGTTCTCTTTCCACTCAAGATCCTTTAGACTTGGTCTTGGCCTTTGAAGAGGTGATTATCGAGGCATTGAATGGTCCCGATACACCTTGGGATGATCTACATCATAGATCTTACTTCCTTCCAGAGTTAAGGAGAATAGAGGCAGGAGAATTTGTTTCCACCGTGAATGGAGATAGTTCTTGTCTTATCAATCCTTTGGCTGTGAATGAAGTTTATTCTGAGGGTAATATGGAAAGTATCGCTACAACAATTCCAATAAATATCTACAAAATCCCTAGCATTGTGGAGAATGTTTTCGTCAGAGCAGATTGCTCCCTCGAAGAGATTTGAACTTATACTGAGTTATTCAAGGAATTCCACGACATTTTTTCCTGGTCTTACAAGGAAATGCTAGGCATTGACCCACAAATTGTCGAGCATAAAATCATGACTTATCTTGACACCAAGATGATATGACAGAAGCTTCGTCCGGTAAATCCTATAAAAGTGGCAACAATTAAGGCAAAAGTAGAAAAAATACTCAAAGTCAGTTTTATCTACCCATGTACAGTTGACAGAATGGGTGTTAAACTCGGTTCCGGTTAACAAGAAACATGGTATGATTCATGTGTGCATGGACTTCTGTGATTTGAACAAGGCATATCCAAAAGACAATTTTTTGACCCCGTTCATCGATCATGTTGTCGATGAATGCACCTAATGTGAGGTATTTTCATTCATGGATGGTTTCTCGGGATAGAATTAGATTCAGATCAAACTCGAAGACCAACATAAAACAAATTTTATTTGTCCTTGGGGCATGTTCACATATCGTAATATTCCTTTTGGCTTGAAGAATGCTAGATCCACCTTTCAATGGGCTATGTCGTTTTCTTTTCATGACCTTAGACATATAGTCGAGGCGTATCTTAATGATATAGTATCATGCTCTCGTAAGAGATCTTTCTCATCTTTCTCATCTTTGACTAATATTTGAACGATGTCACTACTATCAGATTCAGTTGAATCCTACCAAGTGAAATTTTTGTGTGATGTCAGGTCGTCTCTTAGGTTTTATTGTTTTGACAACACAGATCATGGTCAATCCTCTCATGGTTGAGGTGATAGTTCAATTGCCTCTCCCGTGCATGATACCCAACTTTCAAATCTTACAGGGGAAAGCGAACTTTCTTTGATGCTTTGCCATGAATTATGCCAATATCACTAAAGGGTTTATGCATCTCTTGAAAAAGGTAGTCCCATTCTGTTGGGACGAAGCTACACATCACTCCTTTGAAGCGTTGAAACACACCTTTACGTCTTCCCCTCTTTTCTGGCCTCCCGATTATAAAATAGATTTCTTGTTGTATTTGGCTATTGCAGAAACGACCATCAAAATAGTCTTGGTTCAAGAAGATGATTTCCTCGAAGAGAATGTTATATATTACCTTAGTCGAGGCTTTCTTGGGTCGGAACACAACTATTATCATGTTGAGAAGATTTCTTTGGTAGAAGTCCATGCTGTCCAAGGGTTCTGTCACTACATTTTTCTTCGCAATATCACTATCATTTCCGTTGTGAACCCTTTCTAATACGTATTAACACAATAGGTCATTGACAGAAAGATCAGTATATGGATTGTAATCCTACAAGAGTTTGACTTGGATTTTGTTTCCGCAAAATCCAAAAAGTCATTGGTATTTGTCGAACTCATTTCAGAACTTCCATTCGAGTTTAGTGATATCATGCCCAAAGAGTCGCCTATCAAGGGATATATTTTTCTAATCGCATCTTCAGACCCCTGGTATGGAGATATGCTAGTCTATCTACAGACTTTGAAGTGCCCTCTTCTTCTTCCCGTGATGATCGTCGACGAATTTTCCATTAGGCATGAAAATATCTTATACTCGATGACACTTTAATCAAGGATTCGAAGTGCTGGTTACTTCTGGCCTTTGTTAATCAAGGATTGTGTTGAAGCATTCAAGAAGTTCCACCTGTGCTAGATCTTTTGTTGGAAGATTCAGGCACATCCTCCTCCCATGTTTCCTGTCATTGCTGTTGGTCCTTTCACCAAGTGGGGGATTGATTTCACTACATGTCACCTGGCTTCAGCTAGGGGGCACTTCAGCTAGGGGGCATTGTTACATCATTGTAGCATTAGAATACTTCAAAAAGTGGGTCGAAGCTATGCCAACATTTAACAATGATGGTGAAACAACGACTCTTTACATTTTTAATCAGATAGTAGCAAGGTTTGACATCCCAAAGGATATTTTCACTGACCATGGTAGTCACTTCCAAAACAAAATGATGACTAAGTTAACGTCAAATATCAGGTTTAGGAAATAACATTTGTCACCTTATTACCTGCAAGCGAATGGTTAGGTTGAAGTTGTGAATAAGTCCCTCAAGACTATTCTTCAACGGATGATCAATTCTTCCAAGTCCAATTGGCATTTGATGTTATATTCAACGTTGTAGGCCTATCAAACATATGTGAAGAATTCCACTGGTTTCTCATCTTTTCAACTCATATACAGGCTGAAAGAAGTCTTACCTATTGAGTGTCAGATTCCTTCTTTAAAGTTTGCAGTGGAATTACTGTTGGACACTTCACTGCTTGAGGAACACCTACTATATCTCAAGCAGCTCGATGAGCATCATTGTGATGCAGCCTCAACCAATGAGGCTCATAAGCAACGATTCAAGTGTCAGTATGATCGATCTGTTCATCCTAGGATTTTCTTCGAAGGTGATCTGCTTGTCCTAGTCTATGATCAAGACAAAGATCCCCTGGGGGCAGGAAAGTTCAAACCCATGTGGTTCAGACTGTTCATTGTGAAAGAGGTCTTGAAGAAGGGAGCTTACCATCTGGTTGATATTGAAGGAAATGCCTTAGCGAAGCTTAGAAATGGGCTCTACCTCACGAATTATTAATCTTAGGTTGGTGACCTGGGTGACTTCCTGTACATTTGTATACCTTCTTATATAGTTTTTGTCTTTTTTGTTTTGTGGACGTGTAGTTATTTATGTCTTATTTTTCATTGTGGCAGATGTCAAGTGAATCAAAGGTGTTTTTTGGGTTCGTGGACGACGCTAGCCGACACACTCAGAGGCTTTCTTCCAAAGCTTGGGTGATTTTCACACCTGAAGGCCAGTTGCTATCTTCCAGAGGTATTTGTCTAGGTGATGCTACAAACAATGTTTCCTAATATAGTGCAGTGATAGTGTTGCTTCATGACGCTTTGTCACATGGCATTTCTCACCTTCAGGTCTACCTAGATGCTCAACTAGTTGTGTCCCAGTTAAATGGAATTTACCGCGTTTATGA
>ML779583.1:1041214-1083963 GCA_009831015.1 Picea engelmannii | reverse complement strand
AGTATCAACACAATGACGTTGGCCAAACGTCGAAATAGATGGACCCACGTTCGTGGTACCCCTACTACGTGAGGTTGCATGGAAGGCGGGAGATACTCTATCTTGACCATGGGTACTGTGCAAGTAAGGGAAGTGATTTTGCACTTCAATCATCTCAAAAATCTCTTAGCCTCTCCGGCAGGAGGTCCCCCTGCAACTGCTGGTCCTGCCTCTGGTTGAGGATGTCGTTGAGTCCTCACAAATTCCGCTGGGAACACTGGTCCCACATCTGTACATAGAGGATACACAAGAGTCAATACTCTCTACACATATAAAAATGATATATATAAAAAAAATTAAAAATTAAATAACTTTAAAATAATGTTACCTATATCTCCTCGCTCCTCTCCAGGAGGCATGGGTATGTCTGGATCTCTAGAGAAGTTGATCTCGACGTAAGGGTAGTCCTCGATTGCCAGAATCTGTCGTGCCCACCAATCGAAGAAATTTTCATCAAAGGCATCTATGGCCCTCCCCCCCCCCCTTTCATGGAAGAAATGATGCCCATCTGCATACCTCTAGGTAGGAGGCCATATGCCCCCATACCATCTCTCTGGGACTGAAATTGGGAACCCTCTCGAAGAAGAAGGAACATAAGATCGTATCAAATCCGAAGTTCTTGTTGGTACGTTACCGACACTCTGTCAGATATCTCTTCATGCATGTAAGCATGGTCGTGCTCCAATCAAATATATGTGCCTCCTGACACTAAATGAAGTAGTGCATGTGTTCCCAAGAGGCTTGATGTAGGGTTGCAGATCTAGTAATCTGCCCAATCAATAACAAGATCACTCGCAGAGTCAAACTAGTGATCTTATGGATTGACACCTGAGAACCTACCTTCTAAGTGCCAACTTTGTAATACATTTGGATATAATCTTTGATGTTGAAAGGTCCAGGGGGGAGTGTCCTCATATTTATTGGTTCCCCTCTCCTCGAGAGGCTAGTCAGGAAGTAAATGTCCTCCATCATAGGGGTCAGGGACTGACCCCTACGATGGAGGACATTTACTATGCCAATAATCAACGAGAGCGTTGAGTAATCTAGGTTGTGCCCTCATAAAAGGAAAATGGAAGAAATTCCATAGACCACACCATTTTAGCGCGACGATAGATATAGGGTCCTCTTCGACCAAAATATCTATTTCCTCATGCTCCCTCTCCCTCCAGTGGACATACATCCTGTTCCATGGAAAAATAGAGGAAGTTAGCTCTTGTATTTTTATTTTTTCAATGCTTGCAAAGGTGTACGTGGGCTGTATTGGCCACAGTCGCATATGTACACGAGCATATTGTTTTCTGCCCGAGCACATACATGGGATGTCCTTGGACAACCTGCGTACATGCAGGGCCGCTCTTTTTAGGAGAGCATGACCCCTCAAAAACCAAAATAAATGAAAAAATGAAGTATTGAAATGCAAGAGGGATGGTTTTGTACTTACTTGGTCCAANCACATACATGGGATGTCCTTGGACAACCTGCGTACATGCAGGGCCGCTCTTTTTAGGAGAGCATGACCCCTCAAAAACCAAAATAAATGAAAAAATGAAGTATTGAAATGCAAGAGGGATGGTTTTGTACTTACTTGGTCCAAGTAGAAGTTCATTTCATCCACTGAATCTCTCAGAATCAACTTTTCTAGCAAAGGGTTTTTTTCTCCTTTTGGTTAATTTTCGAATTGCAATGGTGAAAATGAGCTGCCAACGTCTATTTATAGGTTTTTTTGGCCTTTTTTTCCACTTTTTGACTCCCTTTGTCATTTTTCCTGGCTTGGTAATCATTTGATTCTGATTCCGAGTTTATTATTAGATGTTCCAGTACTCTTTTCCTTTTGGTTCGGTAACTTTTTTGGGGATGGGTCACTTTTTATCCTTTGAAAAAAGTCATTTTTTCCAACTTTTTTCATAAAATTTAGGATTTTGTTTCCACTTTCTTCATCTCGTTGTCTTTTTCTCTTTGCCATATGTTCGACCCCACTTAAGTGTGACACATAACCTTCATTTCTGCTCTAGAAGTGTCATAATTAGGTGGTAGAGCCTACCTGTACATGGATGCCCTAGGTAGATCCTTGCTGCATTTTGGCATCTATGTTGTCTGTAATGAATATAGGCTCGAGAGTCCTTGTTAGTCCTGTCATGATTACAAGATTAATCCTCATTTTTTTGATGCACCATAATTCTTGGCCTTACCCTTGGGACTCCCAAATGAGCATGCTTTGTTGTCTTTCAAGCTTACTTTAAAATTTGAAAGCAACATCCAACAAGACTATATTTATTCTTTTCGATCTCGTCTGGATTAACTAAGAAAAGTGTCCCCCTGGATTATTCTTTAAGCCCTTTTTAGACTCTCTAAACATGAAAATATTGCTGAGTGATCTTGTTGCTCTTCACGCTCGCCAAACTCAAATTTGAAGGCACATCTGTCTGGCGGTAGTTTACCCCTTTTTTGGTCCGGATGGCTAATTTCGCGAATAAAGCTATGCTATAGGAACTTCAGTTCGTTAGAAGAGTATTCTTAGGCATATGTTTAACCCTTTTTTGGGCTTGAGGGATTAAATCTTCGAAAAAGGAACATTCTCCTTGTTTTTGGTTTATTACCTTTTTCGAGCCTTGGAGATTACTTACGAAAAAGCAACCCCCATGGAGTCCATAATTAAGCTCTTTTTAGACTCCCTAAAATTGAAAAGATCACCAAGTGACCTTGTTCCTTCACACTTGTTAAATTGGTCCAGAAGAACATCTACTAGCATGAGTTTAACCCTTTTTACATCCTGTAGATTATAGCAGAAAAAGGTACGCCTCGAGAGATTCGTCTCACCGGGAGAGTTTTGCTTAGAAAATTTTACACTTTTTTGGGCTAAGGAGACTAAACTCAGAAAAGGGCCGTGAGTCCATAGTTAAGCTCTTTTCAGACTCTTTAAAATTGAAAATATTGCCGAGTGATCTTGTCTTTGTCACACTCGTTAAAATGGTTCTGAGTAGATGTCTTTTCGATGCAAGTTTAACCCTTTTTCGAACCAATTATACTATCTCCGAAAAAGGTACTCCCTGGAGTCTTCTTTTACGTTTTTTTTCAGACTCTCTAAATGTGAAAAAACTACCGATATTACCTTCTCTGGGCTTGTAAAAATTACATGGAAGGGGGGTCTCATGGTGTCTTTCTTAATCACATTTTCATCTCTGCATCTTTGGCCTAATTCCAGCTCCATGTTTCTCTCAATTGAACCTTTGAAGCATGCCTTATATGCAATCCTTGTATCACTTCTTGCCTCTTTGACCTGACACCTTGACCCATGGAGGAATTTTCCCCGAGTGTCCTTTTTCTGCACATGTTTTTTTTCTCTAAGCATTAGTATGTTCCTTGCGCTTGGAACTAGTATGCTTGCTTGTGACACTCATTCCTCGTTTGTAACATAACATTCTTTTAGTCTTTTTCAAGATATTAAAAAATTGAAAAAGAAAAAAAAAATATTCCAAAAAGAGGGGACGTGAAATATGTATTCTTTTTCAGCAGCACAGAGAGTCTCCCTTAGACAAAGCACATCCTTACGTTTTTTCGTCAAGAATTGCGATCTAATATGACCTTAGGAAGATGTTCTCACTACATAGAGTTGTATCCTCCTCCATTTGGTTACTCTTCCAAACACATGGAGAGTTTGCATTGCGTCCTGCATCGTGAATTTATGTCAATGTCATGCTACTTGAGTCTGATCATATTTCATGATTTTGTCCAAGGGAAGTTTCACTCAACCTGAGTCGACCTTTCTTCAGTTTGTCTCTTTACTTTCATGAGTTGGTCATCCAGAGAGTCCAATCAAGTCTAGATTCAAAATCGACGAAGTTCTCTACCTGATCATCAAGATCCTCATGTCTTTTCCTAACGAGCCGTCGAAGACCTCATGGTAGTGAGTTATACACTCCCATTATACTCCTACCCGAGTTTTGAAGATCTTGCAGTTGTTGCTCAATCTCTGAAGGCCTTATCTCCAGCCATAGGCATCACTAGCTTCTCGAAGACGAATACTATTCTTGTATATCTTCGATTGATTTTGAGATGTAGATCCATTGTATATTGCTCGCAGTTACTCTTTATATAGTTATATGACATGGATCTGCAGTGTATTTGATTGGTATCCATGATTTACTTCATCCCGAGCATGGGTATGCCAACCTTAGAGAGACAATTTTTGTTTTGCAGATGGAACCCCCGAACTCTGTTCCCGGGCTCACTCGATTTCATACATTGGTGAAGATATTGTAATGTATTTCGGCCATCAACTGCTCTTTTGACCTCACACATTAGGGGGCATATTTTATAGCCCTAAAATTCCATACTTATGCATACATGGCCTTGTCCCTCTTACTTGCTTATTTTGCCAAAGCACTGCTGAGAAGCTCTTCTTAAAAAACCATTTTTTAGAATATGTACGTGCCCTACACCATTACATCCCATGTACATATGCTTGTTTCACCACTAGAACTAGCGTACATACACTTGTTGCCCCATTACAGTCCGTGTATGCTTGCAAAAGTTGCAAAACATAAAAAAGTTGCAAGGAATTCGTTGAAATTCATGGGCTATTGGAAGTTTCCCAACTAATCCACCTGCTATAGCCCATCACCTAACCGAATAACCATCCTTTTTTCATATAAAAGGAGGTGTAGGGGTCTCATTTCAGATCCAATCATAATAACAATAAAACTCTGCCCAATTTCACTCCCTCTCCTTGCCCAAGATTTTGCTGCCTTTGTAAGATATTGCCTCAACATTCCCTCATCAACCCCTTCTTCCTCCATTCAACCCATTCCATTCCATTGAGGTGATCAAAAGTTTGAAAGAATAATTCCATGCAAGGTTCACTATGAGCATGGTAAAGAGGATCCCGAACCAGGTTCGCAGAATAGTGGACGACACAGATTGTAAGTTGTAATCTCTGTATGATGAATAAAATAATAACATTTTCCTGTCCCAAATGATGATGTCTTGAGTATTTTCATTGATTTATACTTAGCATTTAATATTTAACCCTAACTCATGAATAAAATATAATGCTTGTAGTCCTTGTTTTCCTATCTTTGGATGCAGGTCGGCCTTGGGAGGAGATGTGCATTCAGTGGAACTACCAAGCTTGAGAAGATCATCCCCATATGTGGGATCAAAGGTATAGTTACCCAATCTCTTCTCTCATTTTCTTTATTTACATTAGTTTTGGTATGTTTGGGGTAGTATAGAGAATTGATTAGCTTTTAGACGATTATTCGCTCTGTCTACATATTAAACTCTAGTGTAGTTAAAGGGGGGTTTTTCCCGCTAGCACCCATGAATACTTTACACCCCAAAATAATGTACACTCCTCCATGAGGGTGAGTGTAGGGGGGGTTACCCCCCCTGCGGGGGTTTGGGGGCAAAGCCCCTGAAGGAAAAATTGCCTTGTAAATGTATATTGTAATTTCATAGTAAATCTGGACCATTCATTATAAGGTCGCAGATCTAATGATAGAAGTTATTTTAGGGTTTTTTTCCCTAGAAGGCCACCCTCTTTTATGAGGGAAATGTATTATGGCTATGTATAATTGTGAATATTGTATTATGAGAGAGGATACTGTGAGATAAATAAGAGGAAGTTACAACGGGTGTGTTGTAGGTTGTATCCCTTCATTTGCTGGATAATAATAAAGGAAGGACCTGTAAATTTCTCTGGTGGACGTAGCCCACACTGGGTGAACCTCGTATATCTATGTCTTTATTGTATTGTGTATCTTCTGTGTTTTAT
This sequence comes from Picea engelmannii, assembly GCA_009831015.1. NCBI lineage: Eukaryota > Viridiplantae > Streptophyta > Pinopsida > Pinales > Pinaceae > Picea > Picea engelmannii. The sequence goes on along the minus strand of ML779583.1, from coordinate 1,078,151 downwards.
TTCTGAAATTTGTTTTATTTTATTGTTCCATGATCGTATTTTTCTAACAACTGGTATCAGAGAAAATGATAACTCGCAGGAAAAGAGGGTTCCCAGCTCGAGTGGGAGAAATGGCGGAATATGGAAAGTTTAGGGTCAAGAAATTTAACGACCAAAAATACCAGTTATGGAAGATGCAGATGGAAGATTATTTATATCAGAAGGATCTATTTCTACCATTGGGTGAAATAGCAAAGAAGCCGACGACCATGAAGGATGAAGAATGGGAGATTCTTGACATAAAGGCTCTAGGAACAATACAGATGATCCTGGCAGCGTCGGTGGATTTCAATATTTCGAAAGAAAAGATAATGAAGGAGTCGATGGATGCATTGGCTAAACTGTATGAAAAACCATTGGTGTCCAATAAGGTATTTCTAATGAAGAGATTATTTAATACGAAGATTTCAGAAGGTGGGTTTGTTGCTAATAATTTAAATGAATTTAATACGGTTACTAATCAAATAAGTTCTATAAAAGTGGACTTTGATGATGAGGCCAGGTCTCTTCTAATCTTGTGATCATTGGCAAAAAGATGGAATGTCTTGGTCATGGATGTAAGTAACTTTGTGTCTGGTTCAAACACTTTAAAATTTCATGATGTTGTTGGTGTTATCCTTAGTGAGTAAATGTGACGGAAAAGAAAAGGTGAGACATCAGGTAATGTATTAAACATGGAGAACATGGGAAGAAAAAAGGACAGAGGAAAGGGCTCAGGGAACCACATGAATTCTAGGAAGGGCAGATACAAATCCGCATTTGGAAAAATAGAGTGTTGGATTTGTGGGAAGAAAGGACATCTGAAGAAATACTATAGAGCTCCAAAGAAACAAAGAGATGGACAACAAGAGAAAAATCAGGAAGCAAATGTAACAGGTGATGTGTTACAAGATGCTTTGATTCTTTCTGTAGATAATATTTTTGAGTGTTGGGTAGTAGATTCAAGGGCTTCATTTCCTTCCACACCCCATAGGAAACATTTTCTATATTATGTTCAAGTTGATTTTGAGCAGGTTCATTTGGGTGTTGATGCACCATGAAAAATTGTTGGAGTGGGAAAGGTAAAAATAAAGAAAAGCAATGGAAACAAATGGTTGTTGAAAGAGGTAAGACATGTTCTAGATCTAAGGAAAAATCTAATTTCAGTAGGGAAGTTGGAAATTGAAGTTTGTATATCCATATTTACATATAATATGTGGAAGGTCACCAAAGGATCACTAGTGATAGAAAAAGGAGAGAAGGTAGGTACACTATATATATGTACTGGTAATACCGACTCTTCTATCTCTTTAGCTTCTACAGGAGTGGATACAACACTATCGCATCATAGGCTTGGACACATGAGTGAGAAGGGGATGCATATACTTCACAAAAGAAATTTGTTTTCGGATCTTAAACAAATTGATTTAGATTTCTGTGAGCATTGTGTTTATGGAAAACATAAGAGAGTCAGATTTCTCAGAGTTAGAAAAGAAAATAAGAGTGAAAGGATGGAGCTTCTGCATACATATGTATGGGGACCAACTCATGTATCATCTTTTGGTGGCTATCATTATTATGTTACTTTTATTGATGATGAAACTAGAAAAAACGTGGGTTTATTGCATTTGACAAAAATCTGATGTTTTTGATACTTTTAGGAAATGGAAAGATTTGGTTGAGAATGAGACAAGAAAAAGGTTGAAGTGTCTTAGATCAAACAATGGAGGTGAATATTTCAACAAGGAGTTTGATGATTACTGTTCATACCATGATATTTGTAGAGAGAAGACAGTTCCAGGAACACCCCAAGAAAATGGCATGTCAGAAAGGATGAATAGGATAATAATGGAGCGTGCAAGGAGTATGAGAATGCATGCTGGTTTTCCCTTACAGTTCTGGGCATATGCTTTAGATACTGATGTTTACTTAATAAAGAGAGGACCTTCAGTCTCTTGTGATGGTATAATTCCAGAGGAGGCATGGAAAAGTAAAAAGGTAAACTATTTTTTTTTGAAGACTTTAGGTTGTGAATCATTTGTCCATATTGATAAAGAAAATAGAACAAAGCTTGAGGCAAAATCCAAGAAGTGTACCTTTATTGGATACAATGTTAATGATTTTGGTTATCTCTTATGGGATTATGAAAATAAAAAAATCATTAGGAGTAGATATGCCATATTAAATGAGAAGGTCATGTACAAAGATCAGTTGCAGGGAAAGAAACAGGAAAAAGAAAAACCATAATACACAGTGCTTCAAGAGATCACTGAAAAATAAATTCCAAAGGAACCAGAAAATCAAAATGTACAACAACAGGAGCATCATGTACCTCAAACTCCTACACGTGTTGTTATAATATATACTAGGTTAAGTAGACCCCCTGAACGATACTCTCCTTCATTGTATTATTTAATGTTGACTGATTCTGGTGAACCAAAATGTTATGAAGAGGCAATGCAGGTAGACACCAAAAAGAAGTGGGAGCAATGAATGAAAGAGGAAATGGATTCCATGGTAAATAACCAAAATTGGGATTTGGTTTAGTTGCCTGTAGGAAAAATATCATTACATACTAAATGGGTTTACAAGTTGAAGGAAGAATATGGAGGAAAAAGAGGTACACGACTATACTTGTTGTAAAGGGGGTTGCACAAAAGAAAGGTATAGATTTTGATGAAATATTTTCTCCAATTCTTAAAATGACTTCAATTAGGACTATTTTAAGTCTTGTGGTAGTAGAAGATTTTCATATTGAACAATTATATGTAAAAGCAACTTTTCTCCATGGGGATTTGGAGGAAGAGATTTATATGTAACAACCACAAGGGTATGAGGTCAAAGGGAAGGATAATTTGGTATGCAAGTTGAATAAGATATTGTATGGACTAAAGAAAGCTCCAAGAAAGTGGTATGACAGAACAAGGTTATAGTAGATGTCATTCTGATCACTGTGTTTATTTTAAAAGGATAGAAAATGGAAGCTATATTATCTTTCTATTGTATGTAGATGACTTGTTTGTTTCAGGGTCTAATATGAAGGATATAAATGTGCTCAAGAATAAATTTTCTAATTCATTTGTGATGAAGGATTTGGGTGTCGCAAAGAAAATCCTTGGTATGAGAATAACAAGAGACAAAAAAAAATCGAAATTGACATTGTCTCAGGGTGAGTACATAGAGAAGGTGTTGGAGAGGTTTAGAATGCATAATGAAAAACTAGTTAGTACACCTTTGGCCAACCACTTAAAATTAATTAAGGAAATGTATCCCAAGACACATGAAGAGATAAAATACATGTCCAGGGTCCCTTATTCATCAACAATTGGCAGTTTAATGTATGCGATGGTTTGCACAAGACCATATATTGCACATGCAGTGAGAGTTGTGAGAAGGTATATGAAAAATCCAGGAAAAGAACATTGTGAGGTAATAAAGTGGATTCTCAGGTATTTGAGAGGTACTGCTACTCATACATTATATTTTGGAGGTTCAGACACTATTCTACAGGGATATGTTGATTCATATATGGCAGGTGATAAAGATAGCAGGAGGAGCACCACAGGGTATGTTTTTACTATAGGTGGAACAATAATAAGTTGGATTTCAAAACTACAAAAGGTTGTTGCACTTTCAACAATAGAAGTAGAGTATGTTTCTTCTACAAAGGCTAGTAAAGAAATGATTTGGTTACAGAGGTTTATGGAGGAATTGGGAAAGAAGAGGGAGAATATTAGGTTGTGCAGTGATAGTGAGAGTGCCATTCATATTGAAAAGAACTCAACCTTCCATTAAAATATTAAGCATATATAGCTCAGGTACCATTTCATACGATCCATCTTGGAAGATGGACATTTGAAGTTGCAAAAGACACACACTAGCCAGAATCCTACATACATGTTAACTAAGGGAGTAACCGGGGATAAATTGAGTTCCTGCCTGGTTTCAGTTGGTCTTCAAGCATGAATATGAAGATGAAGATGAAATATCAGGTACATGGCTACTTGAAAAAAAAATTCTCTACAAATCAGAAATGAAGATGAAATATAAGAAGACATGGTATGATGTACATCTGCTCTATCATTCCTTTCAACCCATGAGAAAGGTTGATAAGGCTTGGTTGTGATTAGTTCACAAAAAGAGGCCTTATAAACTATATCTTCCATATTCACATCACCACCATCAAGTACTTCAAAAGGAGTTGGATCCTTGTGTCTATTTGAGTTGTATGATGGGTGGTTTCCTGTAAAGTCAAACCATTAAAGAGATCAGGATATAAATAATAATAAGTGGAAGAATTGAGAGAATTAAAAGCCTCTCTAGAATAAGAAATATTTTCAGAAAGTGACTCCCTGAATGGTAGTTCCTCCTCATTACGAGCATGGGTGACTAATTTTGAATGGACATGCTCCACAGTAGGCATGGTTTCACAATCAATATGTTTCCCTCAAGATGGTTTTCCTCTCCCAAGTTAAAAGTATATTGTTGAGATAAAAGAGGTATGTATTGCATGTTTATTTCTCCTCATTGGGTGAAATGATCAATGTGGATGTCTTTACCCTACAAAATATGAGAATCTGAAATGTCTTCCAAAAAATATTCATGGTTAGAAGAGGGGAGAAAATCGAAAGAATCGTTAGAACAAAAAATTTCAAGAAATGATCCACTAGTAGTAGGAAAACATTCTTGATCTATCTTGGTTAAATTAGGAGAATTTGTAACATAAGGACAATTCAAATCAACAAAAAATAGTTCCATTTTATACGTGGGTGAGGAAAGATTCATTTCATGAATGTCTAGAATTTTTTTATTAACAAAATTATCAGCATTCAAGTTTTCCTCATAGCCTCCTCTTCCATCCCCTGTGATGGAAAATATGAGATAGAATAATGAGGGCCTGACATAACCATTGGTGTGAACTGAAGTGTCTCATTATTAGCATGAAAACCCTCCTCTTGGGCGGTTACAAAAAAATATGAACTTTAAGTCACAACACAAGATGTCTCTTTTTCGTCACAAGGAAGGTAAGGGGAATGGAGTGGTGGGAGGAGACATAGGTTTCTTTTGAAAAATAATTTTCGATATGATCTATATCCCCCATAGTAAATAAATATCCATACATATGAATTCCATCCAAACCATTAGCATTTTGAACATTTTCATTTAAATCTAAAACAACATGTAAAGAAACATTAGAAAATGATTTAGATTCTTCATCCACTGGCTCATATGTTTCACTAGCAATATAAACTAAACATGAAATAAAATCATTGTTAGAGGGACTATATTCCAAAGGAAATCTATAGAAAATATGGATAAATTTGATAACCAAATCTTTAAGAGATTCATCCTCATTCTTATTCAATTCTAATATCTCTGCACACAAATTATGATAACAAGAACTATCAAAAGCATGAAAAAATTCATGCATAAATTATTCCCATGTGTGAATAGAGGAAATAGGCAAGCTCTCGCACCAACTCTTGACCCGACCTGCAAATGTGAGAGTGAATAACTTGCAAATGATATTTCTATCAGTAATATTGGGAGAACCACAAAATTTCCATAAATTGAAAGCATGTTCAGATACAGAGATTTCACTGTTTCCATCAAATCTTAATTGCGACAAGAAATGTAAAATATTTCTAGGAGGTTTGGGAGGTACAGTACCAAAAACAAAACCTCCATAAAGGGATATGGGACAAATCCATTAGTAAATTAAAACAAAAACTAATAAGAATGAATCGACAAGCTCAACTTTTCATCTGACCCTCATTCTAGCACCATGTCCGTTGACGGGCCATAATGACCCATTTAATTAGATGAGGGAAAACACCCGATGACAGGTCCCAATTAGACCTACTCTCGTTTGGTCTAGTGTTTCCTGCGAGTTTATGGGCCTTGGTTCCACTCATAATTAAAATAAATAAAATGGGATAGACAACAGACTCCCCCCCAAAGTGTTCTAAATAATACTAAGGCTAAACTAACTAAAATCTAACTAATTCTAACCTATCCCAAGAGAAAAGCTAGAGGAATGAGTACAACGAAATAGAACATCATCAGAACTAGAAATAATTCATATATTCCAAGGATAAAGGAAAACAACAATGCTACAAATGCATAAACAAATAGTTTCACTATACATCTATAACACCATTTCTATACCCATGAAGAAACATGTGACATCATGAGTAAACATAACATAGTGCATAAATAATTCATACAACAAAATCCTATCTACTCAAGAAAAAGATAAATGCATGAAGAATAGTCTCTAGTACATCCATCAAAGCCACAAATTTATGAAATGCCTTCTGCTCTTTATTACTCAGAGATAATAGTACCACCCTTTGTTACAAAGGGCCAAAGTCCTCTTTCATTCAACTAGCTCTCTTTTATAAAACAAGAGAGAGAATTTTCATCTCTCATGACCATTTGTTTTGTTTTCCCCTAATTTTGTCTCTTTTACATTTCAAATTTATTTTTCATTTCAAAAATCTAAATGTGGGAGTTACAAATGGGAGCTGAAGATACTCCTCGATGGTTTTTCTCTCTATGGAATTTTACAAATGATATTCATTAAAAAAAATCATTGAATATGCTCATTGGTGTTATCTTCAGTTCCTCATAATATTCTAGTCATTTCTATATTTTTTTTGCTGAATGAAATCGTTCTAGATTATTCTCCTCCGTCTCATATTTCTATTGGGCCCTTTATGGTATGATTTTGTTTCCCGTATCCAGTTCTTAAGATATGATTGTTTAAAGTTTTCATATCCAGTTCTTCATCCAAATTTGGGTTTTGCCTGTGTTTTGAATTTTCAATCCATTTTCGCTTTCAATATTATATCACTAGCCATCCCAACCGATTCTTCTCTCCTCTATATTTCGATCGAAAGATTTCTAGCTTGATTTCATTACTCATAGCGCCAGATATGACTGTTTGAAGTCTGCACAATCCATTTTCCCCCAAAATTTGTGGCCTACTATTCTCTACAATTTCTAATATTTTCTGTTACTTTTCTTACCATAATACCTATTCCATTATTCCTCTACATGATACCTTTCCAACATGGTATCATGGGATCAATTCCAATACATGTAGCTCAAGATATGGCCATTTAAAAATTGCTTCCTGAATGGTATTTCAGGAGAGTTGGTTGGGCCCGAAAAATTGGTCGGGTCAGGAAATTGTGTCAGAGGAATGATGTAGGGAGAGTTGACCGGTGTCAGGAGATCAGTTTGGAGGAGCGACGTTAGGAGATTTTATCGACATCGGGAGATCAGGTCAGAGGATCGGGTCGGGAGAGTTGATCGAAATGGAACTAATCGGGTCAGCAAAATAGTTCATTGTCGGAAGATGTGATAAGAAGATCTATATAATTTTGGTATGGATGAATTTCGACGATGAATAGGGATCCAAGATTGAATGTAGGATCAATGGGTTAGGTGGCAGTTTCCATGTTAGTATCCATGTTAGTGCCACATCATATGGAACCAATGACATGGGACCACATGGATGCCATAGGGCAGTGATGTGGAAATGGTGATATTTGTCTTAGGAAACTTTGGGAGGCCAAAACATTTGATCTCGAACTCATATTTAAGTATGGTTACATTCGTTGGAAATTTATCGACTAGTAGAATCCAAATATTAGTTTTAGTTAGAGAAAATAATAGAAGAAAATTGAGGGAAATTTCATTAAATAAAGTGAAGGATAAAATGGAAAGATGATCAAAGGATTCCCCCACATGCATCTCAAGGTTAGAGAAATCATGAAGAAAATGATATCATATTAAAATGTTTCTGCAACCACAAAATGAGATCAAATCAATTATGCAATTAAGAGGACCTTTGCCAATGTATCAGAAACATTATATTTCCTTTCCTTTAAGAAAAATCACGAATACGTCTAGATTTTGAAGAACATGAAGACTAGAGTTTGATCAAAGGAAATCATCTATGATCTACATTAAATAACTATCATGACAACTATATGCATCTAATCTCTAGCACCTGGAAAGGATTAGTGACCTTATGAATCAAGTTAAGAGTTTTCCAATATGCGAGAGTATAAATATGAAGATGTTAAGCACCATATGCTAGAAATATTCGAATAAGTCATCTAGGGAAATTATTAACAACCTACATCAAACTCATTCAATACATGTACTATATCATCAAACCTTACATCCATATGAAATCATTAAACATTTTCTGTGAGATTTCATAGGATCCTTTTCCTTTTGCAACTCTTCTCACTTCTCCTTCCTTTTTTCCCACTCTATTTTTTGAATGTCAGTTGAGTGTTTGTGAATCTGCATTCATCATGCATATTTCTCACTTGATTCAGTTATCAAATTTCTCGATTCTTGTCATTTTTGACTTAGGTGTGGTCCAACCTTGGCTTCTACCTCACTTTTAATTTCTACTTTGACTTATCTTATCTAACGGATCATCCAGCCCCACAAAGTTGACCCGACTTACTCGCAATCGATGACGTTTATCATTTTTTAACTGATTTCATTTCTTTAAGAAATACTCCCAAGATTCTTTGGTATCTTTCCAGTTATCTTCCAATTTTTTTTCCCACTATTCTTGTCTTTCTCGCTAATCGGAGTTTGGAAGAGGTGCTTTTAGGGGAGGTCGATTTTCGATGATGTCGTTGGCTCCCTTGTCTAGGAGGAATTTATGCAACAAAGAGGGGACAATACAAAGGAACCTATTGTGTATTTCAATATAGAATTTGTTCTTGATAGTCCGAATGGATTCTCTATCTTCGACCGCTTGATCTTCGATATAGTCTGTTACAATCCTCTCAAACCAATCATTTAGATTTGTTCTTCCTCCGTTGATCATCTTGTGCATCATTTGTTCATCAAGAGTGAGTCTACACATTATATTGAGTGATGTATTCATACAGTGCTTCTGGTATGGCCTCCAAGAATCACTCATGTGTTTTTGAATAGAAGTGTGTGTTGGATTCTTCTAAATTCAGTTGGTTTCTTCGTGCATAATTTCTAATATAATTGTTATTTTTTTTCTCCCACCATTCGCGTATGTCTGTTAGAGTTAACATCTATGTGATCTTTTCTTTAATTCATGCCCGAGTTTAGAACTACCGGTAATGGAACCAATGTTCTAGTCGGGGAGAAAGTACGAGAAGTTAGTAGATCCTCACATAGAGTAATACATATTATAACATCATATATATAAGAACACACGCATACATATAGATATACACAATAGTGGGAGAACCATCAAATCCTTTTATTAGATGAAGCCAAAACAACCTCCATATTTCCATTACATGATGATGTATCTATCTCTCTCTCTCTCTCTCTCTCTCTCTCTCTATATATATATATATATATATATATATATATATATATATATATATGCTATATAGTTACTAGTTGGTTACATTATATGTCACATCTATCGGCTCTAATTGCCTATTCGAACGACTTCCCTAACTAACTACTATGATCGACTCGACTGGGGGTTCTAGTCAACAGAGCCGACTAGCCCCTACAATAGGGAGGGAGACCAAGAGGGGAGTAGAGAGAGAGAGATGTGGGAGAGATATCATAGATGTAGGAGAGAGAGGATATATAGTGGGAGGGAGGGGGAGAGAGAGAGGGAGGAGGGGGTGGAGAGATAGTGTGTGAGAGTGTGAGAGGGGGATATATCAACAAAGAGAGGGGGAGTATATAAGGAGTGTTTGAGAGCGTGAGAGGCAGGGAGAGGGAGACAAAGAGAGGGGATAGACATTTGTCTACGTCAACTCTRTGACAATTGATTCCATCATTTTTTTTCCCACTAAATGATAGGTTTAGCATACATTCCATTGATGTGGCATGTTCATTACGATGAGTGCTTTGTACAATACCATCTTGCAAACTMGTGATTTGTACATTATAATTTCCATCTTGTGATAACAATTTATCTATTGGATGCTTCATGAATGTTGAGTTTCGTGGGTTGGATTCACATAAATGCGAGGATGAGAGATTTGGTTAGGAATTCTCATGATTTTGTAAATTTTCCTCACATGCCATCAATGGATCTCCCTCTTCACAAATGAAGAGAGAATTCAAGAACCACTCACACATCTTACTTAGAGAGCCTATCCATTTCATGAAATTGGTGATATATATATATATATATATATATGTGATATGTGATATATGTGAGCCTGATCACATATATGTGAGCATGATCACATATATGTGAGCCTGATATATCACATATATGTGAGCATTCAATACACTCATTTTTCTTTCTATGAAACTCATCTAATTCACAAAACAATGCTTCCAATTGATAATTATCATGAGTAGCTAGGAAAATTTTCCTAAATTGTCTCTAGCCATGAATGGATTTGGTGGGTAACACCTTACACCAATATCTAATTAATCAATTGAAAATGAGGGAATATATCCTACATGCAACATCTTATTCAAGGTTTTACAATAATTTAAATTTAAGCCCACTCGCTTCACCAACACAAATATTTTGTAGAAGTTAAAAAATATGTTATTTATCTCAATCTTGGATAGAGGGATCTATCTTCTAAAAGGCCACTAGGTATTTGTTCCTTGGCCCTATACAAGGATCTCTATAATATCTATTTAGGGTTGTTTATCAGGATTCTCTATCTTTGGTGAACCTACAACAACAATAAACCTGTGAATTTGTCTGGGAAGAAATATATCTAGGATTCAACTTGATGAGTGAAAGGCCATCTCTTGGTTGTAACCTACACCTAATAACAACTATCTAGAAATGGTAAATAATATGTGAGATTCCTAGTGATTCAAAAACCACTATGTTAGGTCTCTCACTTTGAATAGCCTGTTGTCTCATGTAACCTGTAGAAAGACAACCTCTTCTAGTATTGAGAGCCACTACTTAGCTGAGTTGGGACTAACTTCATATGTCAAGTTCTGAAGATATGGATGCCTAAGATTTGTCTGAAAATGGAAATGTAGTGGTTTCCCAATAGGCTACTAAAATCACTATAAATAATGACCAATGTCTATATCAATTTGAATTGAAATTTAGTGTGATTACCATGAAACAACCAAGCCTACTCATTGATATGATACTAGTTTTGAATTTGAGGGCACCCTATAAATGTTTGTTAAATCTAGACTATGTTTTTCCATCATGCTGCTAGAAGGGGAAACATCATTAGCTACTGTATTACTATATTAAATCCCAACATAATCTAAAGATTTCATGAAATCTACCATGCCACTGTTTTCAAAACCTCTATTGGAAAATGATGGATCACAAATTTTTATAGCTACACACTTGTCAATATTGGTATCATTGGCCTCCTGGATTCTCCTCTTCCTTAGTATGCATTCAATTACAAAATTATTTGCCTCATGAAATTTAGTATGGTTTACCTCATGAAATTTCCTCAATATTTTTTGTGAACACTCTCAAAAGTACATTTCAGATGATTGTCTTGTGTACAATTAGTGATCGAGTTGTATATATGAGACATATACCACTCTTATTCTTTCATGATACTACAAACATTGTTTATATTAAGAGAAAATATGATCAACACACCAATAATAGATGTAACTATGTCGAAATATTATGAATGCTATCGATGTAAGATTAGGATAAATTTGGTGGCCATGGTGGTTAGAGAGGCTCTATGTATGTATAGATTGAAAAATCTTGTGAAGCTGACTCTATCTTGGTAAATCAACAAACCAAATCAACCAACAAACACTTTTAAATGCCCAGGTAATTAATCGATGGTACATGGAGCAAGAGGTGGCTCATACACAACATGTATGACCTATGTGCGGCCTATATGACCTCACCTCTACAAACAAATGGTTGTACGAACTATGCAAGACAACCAATATCCCGTGGGAGGAAGGAACTGCCGAGGTAGTGAAATATTTGGATCATGCAAGTGGGAAAATGACCAAATTATTCCCAATGACTTTAGAACATAGAGAGATACATTTTAATTGCTGAATATAAGGGCCTACAAATGGAAACTAAAGAAACAACTCTTTCATTGTGGCCTTTGATCCTGAGATGGAAAAAAATAGATGAAGACAAATTCATGGTTGTTGCATTCGTTGAGGATGTATGAATAACATGATTTCTAAATAAAAAACTTAGAGAAAATCCTCTTGAGACCATTAATGAAATTACAAGATGCAATTTAAATGTAAGGAAGAAACTTGTACACATAATTAACCCATGAAATGACCAGTAAATGAATTAATATGAATTAGAGGAGTATCAAACAAATGAGACTCTATCACAACAATACACACAACATCAATCACGGTGAAATCATAAATTTTACCCTATAAACCTAAATGGGAAAACCAACCTCGAATGGGGGGCTCAGTGTTTCATTTTAGCAATCTATGGTACAAGAAACTCTTGGCTCTCTATGCCTCTTACTCTCTTGGAAAAAGACCCATTGACAGTGAAATTCATGAGAAAAATAGGGAGAGTTGGGGTAAAGGGTAAGGTCAATAGAAATGAACCTTCATTTCCCCTCCTTTAGCCTTATTTCCTATTCATTTTTCTTCTTTCATTTAATTCTCTATTTTCCTCACTCTTTTTTTCCTTTTTTCCTCATTCCTATTTACATTTACATTTTCTTTTACATAGATTATCTAACCTTCATAAATTTCCAAATAGTCTCTTATAGGTACTAAGTCTTCCACCCATTCGTCGATTTGGATCCATTTTGGATCACACCTCCCCATTGAGAGGATTGTATCCAAAATCTTGAAGGAAACCATTCTAGATCAATGTACCTTTTGTCTACTTCTTTAGAATGTGGCTTTGAATTTGGATCCTAGAAACAAGTCTAACTCTTGCTCGTGGCTTTGGATATTTTCTATTGGCTTTGGTCCCTATCTATGGATTTGGATTTTCTTCCTATCTCACTTGTTCCCACAATGAAAAATTCTTCTTAATAACTCTTATCTTTGAGAAATCTCCAAATATGAACTCTACACTTGAAATCCATTCTTGTCTCCCTATCAATGTTGGAGACAATCTATCTTGGTAGCTAATAAAGATAAGTCAATTTTTGGTCTATGTTCAGTGTGACCCAAAATGCTATGCCATCACATATTAATCCCACAAAAGGAAGTGTAGATTTCATTCTCTTTCTAGGATGGTTTTCTTCCCAACATGGAAAAAACTCTCTAGTTCCTGCACATGATTGCAAGAACATCATGGAGTTATCAAGAAATACTCCAAAGGTAATTAACCTCCTTACACTAGTCTACGAAACATATTCAATAAGGAAAACTTCTCTTGGAAGATTGTAGGAAGAAATTTGATGGTGTGTCATTGGTTGTTGGCATAAACTCTCTTTCTTATTTGATGGTGATTAAGAACTCCTATGTTTTTATCTCTCCTTGGAAAAATTCTTCTCCTTTAATGGGATATGTAGGAAACTCTTCATATTGTATAATATTCACTCTTCACACCCTTATCTTATCGGGGTGGTTTATGAGGTGATGCTCTGGGTGAAGTTAGAACTTTTCTTCCCATTGTCCATTCATCTTGAAATTGTGGAAAACGTTCATGTTGCTACTACAAGGACTTCCTATCATACTCCTCCTCTCCATGTGCGTCTAAGTTCATTGTTGGATTAGAGAATGATTAGAGAAGTATTCTTTTCATTCCTCCTTGAAATCATTCATTATTTTGGCATATATCTTGCTTCTCCTAGAAATATGTCTAAAGGTGACATTTCTTCCCATAGAATGAACAAGACTTTGAGTACCAACAACTCATAGTTCTATGGCCTCTCTTATTGTACTAGTGACAAGTAGGGAATGTCTTGTTTGATGAAGATCTCTTGGTCCTCTTCTTCTTCTTTCCATGGCTAATTGGTTTTCCACTTTTTATGAGTGATTATGTAGGATGAGTCTTATATATATTCTCATCACCTCCCTTATTCAATCCACCACAAGAAGGATGAGGTGGTAGTAGGCTTCCACCTTTTCTTACCACAACTCTTTCTCCTAATGAATATACCAACTCTGGCATGTCTTTCACCTTAAAAAAATTGGTCTTCATGGTCATGGATTTCATTTCTACCATATAATCCTAGGCCTTCATGCTTGACCAATGGTGTAGTTATAATGGGCCTCAAGATGACTTGTTTTATTTTTTCTAGCCATTGTCCATCATAGCCCATCTTCCTTAGGATATTGGGCCCAATTCCATTGGTATGATTTTCAAATTCACCAAGATATTCTTGAGAAATGTTTATGGAAGTTGAAATGACTAGAGTGGTCTTTCTCATGGTGCTATATTTGATAGTGGCAATGGAATGGCCTTGCTTCTCGGTGCTCTTAGAAAACTACTTGGAGATTTTCCAAGGCCTCCTACTTCTCTACCAACTCTTGTTGCATCTGATCCATCATCTGAGTGATCCTATCTTCTTACCATCTATACAACTAATTGACCTTCTCTCCCAAGTGTACAATATTAAATCTATTCTTATCCCAATCTTCCATAACCATAGTGGGGGAGTATTGACATTCATCACATTGTTTCTTTATCATTGGAAATAGTTTGGTAGATATATCAAGGTTATTATCCATCTCTTCCATTATCTGGTTGAACATTTGTAATTTCTCCTTCAAGTGATCATTCTCTCCTTGAAGTTAAGTTTGTCTAGCCCTTAAATATTACAACTTTTCTTTCTTCATTTAACCATGTCGAGGTCTACAATGTCATATTCAAATTTATGGAAGCTATGTCATAGTAAAGGATGCAACTTATCTAATACCTTATGATATGTAAATGGGGGAATTATATCTTTCTTTCTTCACCAACATGGATCATTTGAAGAAATTTAAAAAATATGCTCTTTATCAAACATAGATAGTGGGCTTTGTCTTCTAAAGGAAACCATGCCTTTGTTCCTTTTCCTTGTACAAGGATATACATAATATCTATTCAGGGTTGTTTATCAGGATTCTCTAGCTTTGATGAAACATGCAACAATAATAAACCTCTAAATTTGTTTGGGAAGAACTTTGTTTAGGATTCAATATGACGAATACAAGGCCTTCTATTAGTTGTAACCTACACACAATGACAACTATCTAGAAATGGTAAATATTTGGTGATATTCCTAGTGAGTCAAAAACCACTATGTCAGGTCCTCCAACTCTGAATAGCCCATTTTCCCATGTAACCTATAGAAAGAATACTTATACTAGTCTTGAGAGCCACTACCTAGATGAGTTAGGACTCTATTCATCTGTCAATTTTTGAAGAGATGGATGCCTAAGATTTGTTTGAAAAAGGAAATGTAGTGGTTTCCCAATAGGTTATTGAAAGCACTGGAAATAATGACCAATATCTACATAAATTCAAATTTAACTTTAGTGTGACTACCATGAAATGACCAAGCCTTCTCATTGACATTATACCAACTTTGCATTTGGGGGTACCATATAAATTTCTATTAACTCTATACTATGTCTATCCATCATGCTACTATAAGGGGAAACAACATCATCTACTATATTACTATATAAAGGCCCAACATGATCTCAAGATGTCATGCAATCTTGTATACCATTGTATTCACATCCTCTACTAGAAAAAGATGGATCACAAATTGTACTAGTTACACACTTGTCAATATCAATATCATTAGCCTCTTGGATTCTACTCTTCCTTGGTCTGCATTCAATGGTAGCATCATTTGCCTCATAAAATTTAGGATGGTTTACCTCATGAATTTTCCTCCCATTTTTTTGTGAACACTCCTAAAAGTAAAATTTGCATCATTGCGTGGTGTACGCTTAGCGTTTGTGTTGTAGATATGAGATGGATACCACTCTTTTTCTTCCACGCTACTGAAAAAATTGTTAATATTAAGAGAAAATATGATCAACGGAATAACAATATATATAACTATGATGAAATACTATGAATGATTTCCATGTAATCTTAGGAGAAACCTAGAGGCCATGGTGGTTAAAGAGGATCTATGTATGTATATAACAATATTCCTTGAGAATCTATACCTATCTTGGTCGATTAACAAACCAAATCGACCAACAACCAATTTTAAATTCACAGGAAATTAATTTATGATCCAGGGAACAAGAGGCATCTCATAAACAACATGTACATCCTGTGTGTGTCCCATATGACCTCATCTCTACAAAAAAATGGTGATACAACCTATGTAAAACAACCAAAAACCCATCGGAGGAAGGAAGCATCCAAGTAGTGAAAGATTAGGTATTCCCAATGGCTTTAGAACACACAAAGATAAATTTTAATTGTTGAATACAAGGGGAAAAAATGGAAACTAGAGAAACAACTCTTTCCTTAAAGTCTTTGATCTTGAGATCGAAAAAAATAGACAGAGGTAAATTCATGGTTGTTGCATTCATTTAGGATGTATGGATAACATTATTTTTGAATAAAAACTTAGAAAAAATGCTCTTGATACCATTAATGAAATTACAGAATGTAATTTAAATGTAAGGAAGAAAATCATACATGGAATTAACCTATGAAATGACTAAGCAACAAATTAATATGAATAAAATTAGTATCAAACACTAGATATTCTCACAAAAATATACACAACATCAATCACTATGAACAAAAAAAATTTACCTTAGAAACCAAAATGGGAAAACCAACTTCAAAGGGGGGGCTCAATATTTCATTTCAACAATCTATGGTACACACAACTCTTGGCTTTCTATGCCTCTTCCTCTCTTGGAAAAATACCCATTTAGAGTGAAATTCATGAGAGAAATAGGGATATTTGGGGTTAAGGGGAAGACCAACTACCATGATCCTTCATTTCCCCTCACTCAACCTTCTCTCATATTCATTTTTTTATTTCATTTAATTCTCTCTTTTTTCTTTTTTTGTCTAATTCATCTTTACATTTACATTGTATTTTACATAGTTTATATAACCTTCGTAAATTTCCAAATTGTTCAGAACCATTTTTGATGCAGATGCGAGCTACCTCCTCCGACAAACTCCTCGCCCACTCACAGGATCGTTCTAAACCCCTCTTCGAGCCTAGTTAGCTCTTTGGACTCCCAATGGAATCCCTGTGAAAATACCCGATCCATAGGTCCTTCTCATTCACCCACACATTCTTCTGCACCTAACTGTGGTTGTCCCTCACTTAGTATCGGGTTTTGGGGTTTCGTCCTTCTTGATGTCAAGAGTCACTTTCCTCTCGAATCCTCGATCACAGATGAGCCAATTCATCGATGCGTGCCCTTTACGTGTCTTAGCCCCTTCTGGCTATGCCCTGGTCCATACGATCGCTTCCCATAAGACCACAGCCTTATGTCTTTCTGTCGGGGTTTTGGACTTCAAATTCCCGATGGGCTCTTTTTCTCATTATCCCTCCAGGCCAAGCTCTTGGTCCACGTGACCTTTATCTCACAAGACCACAACCTTGTGTCCCCATTGGGGTTTCAGACTTTTCAATGCAAAAATGAAAACGTCCTCAGGACTCGCGATTCCTCGAATCCCGACGCGCCCTTTAAGCGTTAGCCCTCCTAGCTAGGTCTCTGACCAATGTGACCACTATCCCCGTGACCTCAGTCTTATATTCCCGTCAGGGTTTCGGGGTTTCCAATGCCAAAATGCATTGGCTCGTGGGATTACCAATCCTTGAATCCCGATAGGCTAACAGCTGGCCCCCACACAACAGAGCTCTCCCCCTTCTCTAATCTGCTGACAGCTGTCTCCCACTCAACGAAGCTTTCCACTTTTCTGAGATGTTGACAGCTGGCTCCCACTCATCGGGGTTTCGCGGTTCACGATTCCAAAATGCAAAAACACCTTGTCACCGGGATCCCCGATATCCCGATGACCCAAATGCCGATCAATGACTTCCTGTCGAATTTTCCCCGGTGGCTCCGATTAATGCCACGCGTCCCTTCCAGAATGGACGGTCGCGATTTCTCCAGGATTTCGAGATATGAAATCTCTTTTACCTGAGGGGGCTCTTCGAGCACTTCCCTCCAGATTCACCTACCCTATTCAATTGCATTGAATGGGCTGTCTAGTTCGCTATCGGATCTAGATCTCAGCCAATACACACATTAAAGGCCGATCTTATCTACAACCTGCACAAAGGCATGGATTCCCAACTCAACAACTTAGACATTTAATTACATTGAATTCAGATTTAAATGAGGCTACGCCTCTCTTCAGCGCACGATTTGAATTTGATGGCGTGGCTGGCTGGCTGATGTGGAGAGATGCTCCTGCATCAAACTCCTCAGCTGCAAAATCATGAGCTCCTGCTCATGAGCTTCCCCTCTCAGCTGTTGGATATCCTACTGGATCCCAAACAAATATCTTGAGCTTCCCATCTTCTCCATTCTGCTGCTGCCACTGCTTCTATGCTGCTGCTGCTGCTTCTTCTCTTCTGCTCAGCTTCTCCTCGCTGGAAGTCTTTGCTGACCCCAACATCAGCCTTCTGATCTCCTCGATCACTTCATCCAGCTACTCCAGTGGCTGGTTCTGTTCATGCAGTCTCCTCAACTGCAAAAAATTTTGGCACATGAGAAGATCACCATGATCTCTCATGCCTCCTTCATCCATTTCCAAATTCCCCTGTTGGATGTGCACACCCTACACTTTTACCCTCTCTTCCAGGGATTCTATCTGTTCCCACAAATCAACAAATAAAATGATGTATGCTCCTTCTTCCTCTGCTTCTGCAACCTCCCTTGTTGCAGTCTTTTCAGCTTCCTGGCTGAAAATATTGAGCCATTCCTCAGAATGCTCATCATCCTCTTCATCTGATCCTTCGGCTGTCAACTTCAACGCTACAACTTCCTCAGCTTCTTGTTTGAAGTCATTGAGCCATTCCTCAGAATGATCACTCTCTTTTCCTTCTTGGGCAACTTCCAAAGTCTTCTCCAATTCCTCTTCTTTCCTGACAGTCATCGTCAGCCGTGAATGTTCTGCTGCTGTTGCTGCACCTGCAACACAGACTTTTGCCTCCTCCTGGGAAAATGGTAGGAATATTCCAATTCCCTCAATCATCAGAATATCATCCTGATCTTCCTCCTCTTCTGTCAGCTGCACATGCTGATCCAAATCTATCTTTGAGCTCACCTGCTCTGTCAACTCCCCTAGATGATTCCAACTCACTTTTGAGTTTATGAGACCCACAGATAGTCTCATCTGCTCTGTCAGCTCCTCGGGCTGATCCAAATTCACTTTCTCATCCCTGCCCACCTGGAAATATGGGATGTTTCCACTGCTTCCCTGGCAGATTATGAGATCAACCGATCCCATCTTCATCAACACTCGCTGAATTGAACTCACCTCTGAGTCCATGAGACTTTCAGACAGTCTCGAACTTTCATCTCTTCCCACCTAGAAATCCGAGATGCTTCTGCTTCCCTTCTGGCAGTCTTCGAGATCCCGCAGTGACCTCTTATCATTGCCCAGCTAGCAATGTGAAATTCCATGGCTGTCCTCCTGACAGTCCGTGAGACCTCGCAGTGATATCAACTTGTTTCCCTCTTGGAAAACTGGAATTTCATCCCTACCCTCATGGCAGTTCTTGAGATCCTCAACTGATCTCATTTTAGTTTCAAAATCGTTGAGACCTTCCCCGGTCTTTGGTTCGCATACCTGAACCATCTTCTTATCCTGTCACAGCTTCAATTTGAGCCTCGCTATTTCTCTCTTTATATATGCGAGCTCTTCATCTATATATTCTTGGATCCATAGCTCTTTCCTCCCACCATACCTACGACCTTCAGTAGCCATGTTGCTGCCTCTGTTTGCCTTCCTGGAAAATCTGCTGTTGTCACTCCGCACTAAGAGTTCTACCAACTTCATCCTCCTACAGTATCTCTGACTGTCTTCTCGACTGCTGCCTACCTGCAAACAATCCTTACAGAGTCTCTAGTGCTCTATCTTCTTTCACCTGAAATATACAGATGAATTTCCTGCTCTGATACCACTTGACGTGTATTAGAGTATTCTCTTCCTCTTCCTGCCTGAAATATACAAGCAAGATTCAAGCTCTGATACCACTTGACATGTGTATCAGAGTGATTTCTTATCCCCTGCTTCTCCCTCTGTCTGAAGTATACAAACAGAGACAAGCTCTGATACCACCTGACGCAGGCACGAGCTACCTCCTTCGAAAAGATCCTCGCCTACTCACAGGATTGTTCTAAACCCCTCTTCGAGCCCAGTTATCTCTTTGGACTCCCAATGGAATCCCTGTGAAAATACCTGATCCACAGGTCCTTCTCATTCAGCCACACGGTCTTCTGCACCTAACTGTGGTTGTCCCTCACTCAGTATCAGGTTTTGGGGTTTCATCCTTCTTGATGTCGAGAGTCACTGTCCTCTCGAATCCCCAATCACCGATGAGCCAATTCACCGATGCATGCCCTTTACGCATCTTAGCCCCTTCTGGCTATGCCCTGGTCCATACGACCACTTTCCATAAGACCAAAACCTTATGTCTTTCTGTCGGGGTTTTGGACTTCAAATTCCCGATGGGCTCTTTTTCCCGTTAGCCTTCTAGGCCAAGCTCTTGTTCCATGTGACCTTTATCTCACAAGACCGCAACCTTGTGTCCCCATCGAGGTTTTAGACTTTTCAATGAAAAAATGCAAACGTCCTCAGGACTCGTGATTCCTCGAATCTCGACGCGCCCTTTACGCATTAGCCCTCCTAGCTAGGTCTCTGACCAATGTGACCACTATCCCCGTGACCTCAGTCTTATATTCCTATCGGGGTTTCAGGGTTTCCAATGCCAAAATGCATTGGCTCATGGGATTACTGATCCTCGAATCTTGATAGGCTAACAGCTGGCCCCCACACAACGAAGCTCTCCCCCTTCTCTAATCTGCTGACAGCTGGCTCCCACTCAACGGAGCTTTCCACTTTTCTGAGATATTGACAGCTGGCTCCCACTCATCGGGGTTTTGCGGTTCACGATTCCAAAATGCACAAACACCTTGTCACCGGGATCCTCGATATCCCAATGACCCAAATGTCGATCAATGACTTCCTGTCGACTTTTCCCCGGTGGCTTCGATTGCTGCCATGCATCCCTTCCAGAATGGATGGTCCCGATTTCTCTGGGATTTCGAGAATTATGATGTCCCAACTCCTTCAACCTCAGGGACTCCGATTTCCCGATGCCGAATATCTTGACTCTCTTCGGATTTCTGACACTTGTCTCCCCAAACGGACGGTTCAGATTTGTGTTGGGGTTTTCAAAGTGGACTTACCCGATCTCCTGTCCACGAGAGTGTCAATGTACTGACTCCCAATGCCTCGATCTCTTCCACGTGTCTCCACCCCAATGGACGGTCCAGATTGCTTACGGGGTTTCATGACTTATGATGTCCTGGAAGTTTTGTCCTCTGGACTCATGAAACACCGAACTCCGATGTGCCAAAATGCTGACAAGCGCTCGATCTCCACCACGTGTCTCCGCTAACAGACGGTCCAGATCTTTGTCAGGATTTCGAGACTTGTGATGTCCCGATCTACACGACCTCGAGAATCCCGATTTCCCGAGTGCCGATATCCCGATGGATCCACCTCTTGTTGGGATTTCTCCTCCTGTTCATGAGGACTTAACTCCCTTGCAACTTCTGCATATCCGACGACTGTCGACGATCCTGAACCAGATCTAACGTCTCAAATCCGTTCTCCTTCCCTGCGCTCCTCCAGAGGCTAAACTCTGATCATCTTCTCCCGATCCAATGGCTGACGAGATTTTGTGTGAACATCCAACGATCCACAATATTCTGGGCTTGCACATTGGAAACCCAGACTTGGGAGGAAAATTCAAATTCCTCAAAGGCCTCGACCTTTGCCTTCTCTTCCTCTGCAAACTCCACGACTTTGAGTCTTGCCAACGCGTGTAAAAACGCTGTTCCTCCTGAGCTCTTCTTCAAATCCTTGAAGATTTGATCTCTACCTCCTGTAGAGTCTTCTCATGCACACGCAGGTGCTATCCCTCTTAAGCTTCTACAAACGCTCAGACCCCCTAAGGGATTTTATCCTTCTTCTCTCTCTCCCACAAATGGAGAAGTATGGATGCCCTCCTGGCTATCCTTTTGCCTCAAGCAACTTCTTAATGAGCCTTCTGGGTATTCAGTAACCCCGTGAAGATCCTTCAGTGGATACTTCCTCTGAATTCCAGAACTCAAAGAGTTCTCTTCTTCCTATTCCTATCTGCACACTGACTCAAATGCCCACCTAGCAGAGTGTCTTTCTTTCAGAACTTCCAACAGTTCTGTCTCCTTCTCCTGTGCACCTAAGCACTTGCTCAATGCCCACTTGGTAGAGCTCTCAGAATCCTCAGTGATTCTGTCTCTTCTGAACTCACAACAGAGTTCCTCCAACTGCACTTTGTGCCTATGCTCAATTCCCACTTGGCAGAGCCTTACAGAACTCCTAAGAGATTCTGTCTGCAACTGTGTCTTCTCCCACACAACCTTGCCTCCTTAGGTGTTCGGTAACCTCAAAGGTCTTCCTCCTGAGTTGTTGACTCCAGCTCTTGTGCCTCATCACGCCTTTTTCTGAACCCCGCAGTGTTCAGAAGTGCATCAGTGCACCGGTATTCAGAGTCCACAACACTCTATCACGCCCTCCTGGCATGAAACCTCAAAGACCCTCAACTAAAATCACACAAAATCCCTGCAAATGCTTAAACATACATACATTCACAACATATAAAAGAACATACACATACATCCACATAACACATAAGATATGCAGGAAAAACTTCTTCTGTTTCTATTAAAATGGCAAATGCCTGTATTTACAAAGGTGTTCTCGAGCTCTCGCTGGCTCTTCTCTTCTCTGCTCTACATGCAGATCCTCACGCAACTACAACTACAACTCAAAATGAGATATGAAATCTCTTTTACCTGAGGGGGATCTTCGAGCGCTTCCCTCTAGATTCACCTACCCTATTCAATTGCATTGAATGGGTTGTCTAGTCCGCTATTGGATCTAGATCTCAGCTAATACACACATTAAAGGTTGATCTTATCTAGAGCCTGCACAAAGGCACGACTTCCCAGCTCAACAACTTATACATTTAATTACATTGAATTCAGATTTAAATGAGGCTACGCCTTTCTTCAGCGCGCAATTTGAATTCGTTGGCATGGCTGGATGGCTAGCTGGCTGACGTGGAGAGATGCTCCTACATCAATTTTGGATCACAATTCCACATTGAGAGGAATTTTTGTCTACAAAATATCGAAGGAAACCATTTTGGATCAATGTGCCTTCTATTTACTTCTTTGAAATGTGGCTCTTACTCTAGCTCCTGACAATAACTTTGACTTTGGATCTAGATATAGCTCATGGATTTGGTCCCTAACTATGGATTTGACTCTATTTCATGGATCCCTAGTTCCCACAATGAATAAGTCTACTCACTTACTCTTAGCTTTGAGCAATATTTAGATCCAAACTCTCAACTCAACACTCATTCCCATTTCCCTCTAATTATTGGATACAATCCATCTCGACAACTAGTGAAGCTAAGTTGAATGTTGGTGTATGTTAAATGTGACCCCAACACTCTATGCCATCACATATTAAACCCACAAAAGGAAGTGTTGCCTACCTTCTCTTGCTAGGATCAGTTTCTTCCTAGCATGGAAACAACTCTCTAGTGCTTGCACATGCTTGCAAGTATGTCATGGAGTTATCAAGAACTCCTCCAAAGGTCATTGACCTCCTTGCACTAGTATCTAGCACATCTTCAAGAAGGAAAATTCTTTTGGAAGATTGTAGGTAGAAATTGGATGGTGCATCATTGGTTGTTGGCATGAACTCACTATCCGTTTTTATGGTGATGTATACCTCCTATGTTGTTATCTCTACTTGGAAAATTTATTCTCCTTGAATTAGAGATACATGCAACTCTTCATATTCTATAATCTTCACTCTCCACACCCTTATCTTGGTTTTGCGGTTTCTTGGGTGAACCTTTGGATGAAGTCACCAACAATGGTGGAAAAAGTTCCCATTTGTGCTATGAGAATTGCCTATCATACTCCTCCTCTCCGTGTTCCTATAGGTTCATTATTTGATTGGAGAATTCTTCTTTCCATTCCTCATATAAATCCATTCAAGCTTGCCGAATATGGATTTATTCTTCTATAAAGATTCCTAAATATGGACTTTCTTACCACATAATGAACAAGCCATTGAGTACCAACAAATCACAATGCTATGGCCTCTCTTCTTGTAGCAGTGAAAAACAAGGGATGTCTTTTTTTTATGAATATCAAGATCTTTTCATTGATTCCCTTCTTCAATCCACCACAAGAAGAATTAAGTGGTAGTAGGATACCACCTTCACTTATTGTTTCTCTTTCTCTCGATGAGAGAACCAACTTCGACATGTATTTCACCTTCACAAAATTGGTCTTCATGGTCATGGGTTTTTAACTTCTTCCATTGCATCCTAGGATTTCATGCTTGATCAACAATGTAGCTACAATGGGTCTCAATATGTGTTATATTCTCTTTCCTATCCCTTTTCCATAATATCCCATCTTCCTTAGCTTAGAACCAATGCATCTAATATGTTTTTAAAATTCACCAAACTATTCTTAAGAAATGTCTATGGAAGGGGAATTTACCAAAGTGGTCTTGGTAATGGTGTTGGATTTGGAAGTGGAAATGGAAAATTGTTTTACTTCTTAATGCTCTTGGACAACTACTTGGAGATTTTCAAAGGCCTCCTTCTCCGCCAACTCTTCTTGCAACAAAGCTATAATTTGAATGAGCCTATATTATTTATATCTATCTAACTGAATGAAATTCTCTCCCAAGTGTACAAGATGAACTATGTGCTTATCCCAATCTAGCATGACAACATTGAGGGAGTCTTGGAATTCATCAAATTGTTTCTTTAGAATTGGAAATAGTTTGGAACAGGTCTCAAGGTTCTTTTCCATATTTTCCAACCTTTGAGCATTTGGACATTCTCCTTCAAGTGATAATTCTATTCTTGAAGATGAGAATTGTTGGCCCTTAATTCTTGCAACTTTTCTTTGCTTACTTTATCCATGCTGAGGTCTACAATTTTCTCTTCAAAGTTATAGCGGTTGTGTCATGTTCAAGGATGCAACAACTCTGATACCATATAATTTGTAAATGAGGGAGTTATATCCCACTCACTTCACCAACATAGATATTTTGTGGAAGTTACTTTTTGTTTCTCTATCTCAGTCTTGGAAAAAGGGATTTGTCTTATGAAAGGCCAATAGGCCTCTATTCCTCTGCAATATACAAGGATCTTTGTAATCTCTATTAAGGGTTTTTTTTTAGGATTCTCTAGTTTCGGTAAACTCGTAACAACAATCAACCTCTAAATTTATTTGAGAAAATATCTTTCTAGGATTCAATTTGATGATGACAAGGAATTATGTTGGTTTTAACTTGCACATGACAACCACTAGATAATAATGGTAAATAATAGGTGATATTCCTAGTGAGTCAAAAACTACTATGTATAAATAAATTATTGTCCCGTGTAACCCATAGAGAGACAACCTATACCAGTCTTGAGAGACACTACCTAGCTAAGTTGGGACTAGCTTCATCTATCAAGTTTTGAAGAGATAGATGCCTAATATGTTTTTGAAAAAGGCAATATAGTGATTTCCAAGTAGGCTATTGAAATCAATGGAAACAATGACCAATATCTACTTCAATATGAATTGAAATTTATTGTGTTTTCCATGAAACAACCACGCCTACTCATTGACATCAGACCAACTTTTCATTTGGGGTACCCTATAAATTTATGTTAAATCTAAAATATTTCTATCCATCGTATTTCTAGAAGGGAAAACATCATCAACAACTGTATTACTATATAAAGGACCAATATGATCTAAATATGTCATGGAATCTTCCATGCCATTGGCTTCACAACCTTTATTGGAAAAATATGGATCACAAATTGTACTAGCTACACACTTGTAAATATTGATATCACTAGCCTCTTGGATTCTCCTCTTCCTTGGTATGAATTCAATGGAAACATGGTTTTCTGCATGAAATTTAGTATGGTTTACCTCATGAACGTTTCTCTCATTTTTTTGTGAACAATCTAAAAGGTGCATTTCACATCATTGTTTTGTGTACAATTATATGAGACATATACCACTCTTATTCTTCTATTCTATTGCAAAAAATTCTTATATTAAGATAAAATATGATCAACACAATAACATAATATATAATGATCCAAAATACTCTGAATTATTTCCATGTAAGCTTAGGGGAACTCTAGTTGTCATGGTGGTTAGAGATGCTCTATGTATGTGTAGATTGAAATTCATTGATATATCAACCTTATCTTGGTCAATGAACAAAGAAAATCATTCAAAAACAAATTCAAAATTCCGAGGAAATTAATTGATCGTACAGGGAGAAAGAAGCGGCTCATACACAACATGTACGATAGGTGTGTGGCCTGTACAACCTCATCTCTGCAAACAAATGGTCACATGGCCCATTTAAAACAACCAACAACTTTTAAGGGGAAGTAAATTACCATAAAACGAAGGATTAGCTAAGGTAAGGGGGAAAATAACCCATGTATTCCCAATGACTTCATAACATAGAGAGACAAATTTTAATTGTTGAATACAAGGATCGAAAATGAAAACTAGAGAAACTACTCTTTCATTATGGCCTTTGATCTTTAGATGGAAAAAAATAAAAAAAGGTAAATTCATGGATATCGTATTGATTGAGGATGTATGAATAACATGTTTTTTAACAATAACTTAAATAAAATCCTCTTGAGACCATTAATGAAATTACAACTTGCAATTTAAATGTATGGAAGAAACTCATATGCATAATTAACCCATGAAATGACCAGGCCACAACTGAATATGAAGCATAGGAGTATCAAACACATTAGATATTTTCACAACAATACACACAACATCAATCACCATGAACATAGAAATTTTACCTTGGAAACCTAAATGGGAAAACTAACTTCAAATGGGGGGCTAAATATTTCATTTCAGCAATCTATGGTACAAATAGCTTTTGGCTCTCCATGCCTATTCCTCTCTTGGAAAAAGACCCAGTGAGATTCAAATTTATGAGAGAAATAGGGAGATATTAGGTGAAGGGGAAGGCCAACAATCACGACCCCTCATCCCTCCCAACCTTCTCTCCTATACATTTTTATTGTTTCATTTAATTCTCTATTTTCCTCTCTTTATTTTTAATTTTTTGTCTCATTCATATTTATGTTTACATTTCCTTTCACATAATTTATCTAACCTTCATAAATTCATGAATTTTATCTTATAGGTACTGAGTCTTACACTCATTTGTTGGTTCATGTCCATTTAATTTAAGAACTCACTTGGAGAAAGGGACCAATTAGACATTCCTAGACACTGAAATGGAAAAATCTCTAGATATATCACAACTACCATAAATTATTTTAATCTTTACTGGTTAAATATTGTTCCAGCATTGGTTTTATATGCCTTTAATGCAACTAAGAATGCAAATGCAAGTTGCATCTAGTCTATCACTAATGTAAATTATCTAACCCCATCTAATCCCAACTAGGAGAAACTAAAAGAACTGATTTGACATGAAACAAAAGGAAGGTATAGAGTGTTGGAATACTGAGAGGTGCGAGTTAATTAGTATTGCCCTTTTTAAACAACTAGCAGTTACTTTTTATATTTTATTGATTATCACAATGAATCAACAATGAATTGTATGAAAAATCAATTATATAGATATATTTAACAACAATTACAAGTTTGATAAAGAATAGCGAAGGACACCAATCCTCTTTAGAGCACCAACTCTAGGAAACACCAATCCCCTTCTTCAGGGCACCAACCCTAGGAAGCACCAACTCCCTCGTCTTTAGGGCACCAACCCTAGGAAGCACCAAATCCTTTGTATTTAGGGAACCAACCCTAGGAAGCACCAACTCCTTCGTCTTTAGGGCACCAACCCTAAGAAGCACCAACTCCCTTGTATTTAGGGCACCAACCCTAGGAAGCACCAACTCCCTTGTATTTAGGGCACCAACCCTAGGTAGCTCCAAATCACTTATCTTTTACAATTTTCTTAGTAAGGATATGAATCCTTCCATACTCCTCCCTTCCACCCTCACTACATAAGTATCTTCAACTTTCCTTCCTGGAATCTTCTTCAGCTTTTGATCTTCTGTTTTGGACTGCAAAGACACTTTCTTCTCACCACTCTTTCTCATTTATATATTCTTCAAAACAACGTGAGTGTTATGCATTGTGTACCTTTGTTTGGAACATCCCACCTCTTCATTTAACTTAACCATAATAACTATTTTATCATTTTTTCCGTGAAGTATTTTCGTAAATTGATCATAGTTATGGATCAATTTCATCCTTTTAACTTGATCCCAAATCTCTTCAATTATTTTCAGAAACTGAGTTCTACAGAGGAGCTTCCTTCAGACCATTACATGTGTCCGAGTGATACAAAACCACATGATTATCAACTTAGCAATGTATTATATTCTTCCTTTTTAATCTCTTATTCCATATGACCAATGGCGGTGACCAGATGCTAGGCCAAACAAGTGCTTGAGTTCTTATCAAATCAACAGTCACGATTTAATCCCCTGATGAGATGTATGAAATTCGGGACTTCGAAACTTCATCATTCGGGACTTTAGGATTTCAAATTTTCAATTTTTCGAATCGGATCGGACGGTTTATTTCGTGGAACCATATCAATGGTCAAATTTAATCCTTACACTCATCCTTTCACTTCTTTAATATGACGGCTAGGACTCAATCAATAATTGAGATGGATGACCACCATTTACTCTGGGACTTCAACTATTCTACTTACACTATCCTTCCACTGTAATATGATCAACGATTGAGAATACACCCGAAGTGATCTTTAGATTAGATGACTCGTGTCCACTTCGAGACTTTGACATTGAGGACTTCGGGACTTAGGGCATCTACTGGTGGTGAAAATCGTGAAGTAAAACTCCTGGAGTGACGTAACTTTCTTATGTAACTTGATGATGCGGCACGAGCCAAGTGTGACTCATATTTGTGATTTGAAAGTACCCAAAATGTCGATTTTAACTTGACACTTGTCATTATCTGACTGTGTCACATGTCCTAGCTGACGTGGTATGTCACATGTACTTGCTGATGTGGTATGCTGACATGGTCTGTCACACATCCTTTCTGAGGTGGTCTAGTGACGTGGTCCACCACATGTCCTTGCTGATGTGGTCTGTTGACGTAGATCTCCCGATGTGACACATATTCATCTCTTTGATCTAATGGTCAGAATAATGTTCGAAGGGTATTTCAGATCGACGACTAAGAGTGACTTCAGACTTTCGACTTTCGAGACTTCGGGTATTTTGATATCTCAACTTCACAATTCTTCCGAAATGAGATTCCTGAAGCCTAATCTCCTCACATCTTTAGACCCAAAGTGAATGATGTTCATTTGATCAAGATGTTAGATCGATGACTCGATCTATTTGTGATGCTACTTTGCCTTGGTTTAAATCCAACGACCTCCATCTTTGCTTATCCTATCCTTCCACTTAATTGATCCAACAACTGATGAAAATTCGGGTAATCAAGAACTCAACCTTTCTTCTTATCTTGTCCTTCCACTTAATTTGATCCGACGATTGACGAAAATTCAGGTAATTGAGAACTTCATCCTTTCTTCTTATCCTGTCCTTCCACTCAAAAGTGATCCTATGACTATCGGGTATTCGGGTATTCGAATTCTCAACCCTTTTTCTCCACTTATCCTATCCTTCCACTTAAAGTGATATAACGATCATGAAGACTCTTGAAGAACATCAATGTTCAAGGATGATTGTGGAACCACAACTTGCGAGTTATTTAATTTTTCACCCAAGCTATGCAATTTGAAGTTATGCATTTGTTGGTGAGTCAACCACAATCGTCGATCTTTGAAGCTATAAGATCTGATGGTCCTAACTAATTGTGGGATTTTCAATAGCATGATATTTAGTTATTCTTTCGCTCTTCGTAATGTATCCCTGCCGTAGATCTGGCACTTGCACAGCCGACGGTCACGAATTAAAATGACTTAATCTAATCGTTTGTTGGATCAATCACAGTCGTCGATATTTGTGTTTATGATATCTGATGATCTATCCCAATTGCGGGATTGGAACTAGTGATTCATTTAATTCTTCTTTCACTCTCCACAATTCATCCCCGTCGTTGATCTGGCGCATGTGTATCAACGGTTGTGATCTGATCTGATCGTTGACTGTTCCTCCAATGATTCTTTTGAGATTCATCGCACCGTCTCTTTTGATCTTTGATATTCATTCGCTAACCCTCCTGAGATTTTATCTCAACATATCATCCAACTGTTTGACATCAATTATTATATGCTAACTTTTATACTGTTGATATCAATGATAATTTGTCATACCAAATTATCATCACATCAATGACATCGACTATTGACATCAATGACAATACATCAATGACACTATGTCCAACAATATTCGCCTTTGTCATTGATAGCAACACACCAACTTCATACAGAGTCTCCCCCTATGATGATGCTTCTCTCCTCTGAAGTTACTCTTCCCCTTTAACATCAATGGCAAAGGATTTCTCCTCTTATGATCTGTCTTTCTATATGCTACTGATCAATATCTGAACTCTGGTAACTCCTCCTCCAATCATGATCTATCTTCCATAACTGAATAACTACCCATGTTTCTCTTCTCTCTCTGCCCCAGACTGTTCTCCCCATTTGTTTCTAAAAGGGTAGTTCTTCTTGACAAGATCTCTCCCCCTGTCATTTCTACACGATGCCATGTATACCACTGTCTCTAAAATTTTGTTTTCCAGTCTTTTCATTTTCAGATTTGTACTTAATATATCTTTCATCATCACCACTGTCTTGGGTGTATCCCAAACCAGTCTTGTTGTTTGGTGACCTTTGGCTACTGATAATTTCATCCAAGATCTTTGAACTATTTCCAAAGTTTGACCTCTTCTTTTCTTTCTCAAGTTCACTTTTTAGCAGCTTGATCTCAACTTCTAGTTTCTCACATGCTTGTTTTTTAACATTAAGTTGTTTTAAAATGATTTCTTCAGTTTTATTAGTTTCCAAGAACTGGGACTTCAAATGACCAATGGTCTGTTCTGACTCCTTGAGGGTTTTGGAAACTTCCCTCTCTCTTGATTTAGTAGCTTCTTTAATATCTAGAAGATCTCTTCTTAGCACCCTGTTTTGTTTTTTTGTTTTTCTTAGTTCTTCAAATACACTAAGGATTTATTCTTCGAAGTTCCCTTATTTTTCATCTTCTGAATGTTTATCATCTTGAGTTTTCATTCCCATAAACAAAAGCTCTGAATCTTCATCTTCACTTATGTATGAAGAGTTGATATCTTCTTTAGAGTAGAAGTTTTTCTTTTTCTTATAAAATTTCTTCTTGTATTGGTTTTCCTAGTTGTGAACTTCTTCATCATTTTCCTCCTGTATGGGATAGGGACATTTGTTGGAAAAGTGTCCAATTCTTCCACAATTGAAACATTTGAAAGGTAACTTTCCTTTATATTTTCCAAATCCTTTCTGGAGTTTCTTTATAAAGTTGGCCTCTTCTACATCTGATATATCTGATAACTTATCATTGGTATTTTGATCTTGCCTTATCTTTGTCTTAGATGCTTTAAAGGATGTTTCATTTTTTGATGATTTATAATTCCATGTTCTCATTTCATATGCTGTAAAAATTCCATAAAGATGATCAACTGTGAGTGTGCTTAGATCAGTTCTATCTTCAATTGTAGAAATCTTTGCGTCATATCTCATAGGTAATGATCTTAGTAATTTTTTCACAATAGGTTTATCTTCAAGTTCTTCTCCTGCTGCTCTGATTGAATTGACCACTTCATCTACCCTATGAAAGTATTGAACAATGTTTTCTTCTTCTTTCATTTTCATCTTTTCAAATTGAGTTTTATAGGTCTGTAGTTTGGCTTCCTTGACTTTGTCATCTCCTTCATATACAACCTCCAACTTGTCCTAGATTTCTTTGGCTGATTTACAATGCATAACCTTCACACATATGGAATTAGTCAACCCTCCTAGAATTCCATTAAATTCTCTTGAGTTGTCATTATAGATTTTCTTGCCTGCAAAATATTTGGGTGGAGCAGTTGGTGCAGTGTAACCATATTCAACAAATTGCTAGATATCAAAACCAAGAGCCAACATGAAGTTTTTCATTCTTACCTTCCATAGAGCATAGCCTCCTCCATTGAACAATGGTTCTTTGTTGTTAGACATTCCCTCTTGTTGATCCATCTTCAGGATCTACCTTTCAATTGTTAGACTGTGATGAAAGCACATGATTTGATACCAATTGTTGGAATACTGAGAGGGGGGGGGGTGAATCAATATTACCCTTTTTCAACAATTAGCAGTTACTTTTTATATTTTATTGATTATCACAATGAATCAACAATGAATTGTATGCAAAATAAATTATATAAATATATTTAACAAAAATTACAAGTTTTATAAAGAATAGAGAAGGACACCAATCCTCTTTAGAGCACCAACTCTAGGAGATACCAATCCCCTTCTTTAGGGCACCAACCCTAGGAAGCACCGACTCCCTCATCTTTAGGGAACCAATCCTAGGAATCACCAACTCCCTTGTATTTAGGGAACCAACCATAGGAAGCACCAAATCCCTCGTATTTAGGTCACCAACTCCCTTGTATTTAGGGCACCAACCCTAGGAAGCACCAACTCCCTCATATTTAGGGCACCAACCCTAAGAAGATCCAACTCCCTTATCTTTTACAATTTGATTAGTAAGGATATGAATCCTTCCATGCTCCTCCCTTCCACCCTCACTGCATAAGTATCTTCAACTTTCCTTCTTGGAATCTACTTCATCTTTTGATCTTCTGATCTAGATTGTAGAGACACTTTCTTCTCACCACTCTTTCTTGTTTATATATTCTTCAAAATGGAGTGAGTGTTATACACTATGTCCCTTTGTTTGGACCATCCCACCTCTTTGTTCAACTTAACCATAATCATTGTTTTATCATTTTTACCGTGAAGGCTTTTCATAAATTCATCACAGTTATGGATCAATTTCATCCTTTTAACTCGATCCCGAATCTCTGTAGTTATTTGCAGAAATTGAGTTCTGCAGAGGCGTTTCCTTCAAACCATTACATGTGATCGAGTGATACAAAATCACAACCTTATCAACTTAGCTACGCATTATATTCTTCAATTTTAATCTATGATTCCATATGACCAATGGTGGTGACCAGACGTTAAGCCAAAGGAGTTCTTGAGCACTTATCAAATCAACTGTCATGATTTAATCCCCTGATGAGATGGATGACAGTCGGGACTTCAGGACTTTGGGATTTCAAATTTTCAAATTTTCGAATCAGATCGGACGGTTTGTTTCATGGAAACAGATCAATGGTCAGATTTAATCCTTACACTCATCCTTTCACTACTTTAATTAGATAGCCAGGACTCAATCAAGCATTGAGATGTATGGCCACCATTTATTATGGGGCTTCGGCTATTATACTTACACTATCCTTCCACCACTGTAATATGATCAACTCTTGAGAATACACCCAAAGTGATCTTGAGATCAGACGATTTGTGTCCACTTTGAGACTTTGGGACTTAGGGCATCTGCTGGTGGTGAAACTCATGAAGTAAAACTCTCAGAGTGACGTAACTTTCTTATGTCACTTGATGACATGGAAAGAATCTAGTGTCGACCACATGTCACTCAAATTCATGATTTGCAAGTACTTGAAATTCTGATTTCAACTTGACACTTGTCATTATCAGACTGCGCTACATGTCCTGGTTGACGTGGTCTGTCACATGTCCTTACTGACATGGTCTGCTAATGTTTCCTGCCACACATCCTTGTTGAGGTGGTCTGCCACATTTCCTTGCTGACATGGTTTTCTGACGTAGATCTTCCAATGTGACACATATTCATCTCTTTGATATAACAGTCATAATAGTATCCGAAGGGTATTTCAGATCGACGACTGAGAGTGACTTGAAATGGATTTCAGGAATTTGGGTATTTCGATATCTCAACTTCACAATTCTTCCGAAGTGAGATTCCCAAAGAGTAACCTCCTCACATCTTTAGACCTGAAGTGAATGATATTTTTTTGATCAAGATGTTAGATCGATGACTCGATCTGTCTGCGATGTTGCTTTTCCTTGGTTTAAATCCAACGACCCTCCATCTTTGCTTATCCTATGCTTCCACTTAATTGATCCGATGGATGACAAAAATTTAGGTAATCGAGAACTCAACCTTTATTCTTATCCTGTGCTTCCACTTAATTTGATCCGATGGCTGACAAAAATTTGGGTAATCGAGAACTTCAACCTTTCTTCTTATCCCATCCTTCCACTCAAAAGTGATCCAACGACTATCGGGTATTTGGGTATTCAAATTCTCAACCTTTTTTCTCCGCTTATCCTATCCTTCCGCTTAAAGTGATATAATGGTCGTGAAGACTCACTAAGTAGATCAATGATCAAGGATGATTGTGGAACCACAACCTGTGAGTTATTTAATTCGTCACCCAAGCTCCGCAATTTGAAGTTGTGCATTTGTTGGTGAGTCAACCACAATCGTCGATATTTGAAGCTATACGATCTAACTATCTTGACTAATTGTGGGATTGGAAATAACATGATATTTAATTCTCCTTCTTCTCTCTGCAATGTATCCCTACCGTTGATCTGGTGCTTGCGCATTCAATGGTCACGACTTAATCTGATCATTTGTTGGATCAATCACAGTCGTCGATATTTTTTATTTATGAGATATGATTATCTAGACCAATTGCGGGATTGGAACTAGTGAGTCATTTAATTCTTCTTTTTCTCTCTGTAATTCATCCTCATCGTTGATCTGGTGCATGTGTATCAATGGTCTTGATCTGATCTGATCGTTGACTAGTCCTCCAACGATTCTTTTGAGATTCATCATGCCATCTCTTATGAGATTTCATCTTCATTTGCTAACCCTCCTGAGATTTTATATATGCATATCATCCAACTGTTTGACATCAATCATTATATTCTGACTTTTATACTGTTGATATTAATGAAAATTCCTCATACCAACTTATCATCACATCAATGAAATCGATTGTTGACATCAATGAAATTATGTCCAACATAGAGGGTTGGGATAATAATCCATTTCTATCATCAATACCAAACCCAACTTGTTAGGAAAACATATAGAAAGTAAAGAGTAATGTACTTATCAAGATAATGCCCATAAGACATGACATTAATTCATGAGATGTGATAGTCATCCTCATAAGAAACCAAGGAAGTCGTGAGAGGAAGGAATAATGCACAACCATTGACAACTTCACAAGAGTAATAAAACATGGGATAAATATGACCTCTTTACAAATGCACAAATATTGCTTCAATTACTAGTAAAAAGACTTGTTTGACATGAAATCATTATACATAAATGAAGAAAATACATACAAAGAGTATGGAGAATATCCTACCTCTATTGTTTGCACAATAAATTAAGCGTTCTCTAATGATCGAGGATAGCCTATGAATCCT
This sequence comes from Picea engelmannii, assembly GCA_009831015.1. Classification (NCBI taxonomy): domain Eukaryota; kingdom Viridiplantae; phylum Streptophyta; class Pinopsida; order Pinales; family Pinaceae; genus Picea; species Picea engelmannii. The sequence goes on along the minus strand of ML779583.1, from coordinate 1,042,396 downwards.
GAGAATCATGCCCAACAAGTTAGCAAAGTGTATGATAAACAAACATGAACATAGTTATCAAGAGAATTCCCATATGCCACAACACTCATGAGATACAATGTTCATCTTCACAAGAAACTGAGAAAGCGGTGAATGGAGAGAATAGTCCACAACCATCAATAAATTCACAATATTATAAAGTACAAGATAACCATGTCATTCTATTCAACATATGCAGATAACTTACAGTGTCAAAACAAGGATTTGTTGCAAGAGTGCAAATGTCTCTTTTATAGAAAATTCTAATAAACTTTGGCCTTATATTTTCTTAACTCTTGTATTTTTACCTTCATAGCTCTTGGATTTGTAATCTTGTTGGTTCAATATACTTCACAAATTTTTTCTCATTCTAAATTGAATCAGAAACATATTTACAATAATAATAATAATATGGAAATTACAATATTTTCACCCAACCATTATTTCTCTGTTATTTATCTTTTTGCTCATGCAATCTTTCTTTCCGATTTGTCCTTTCATACTTGCCAAATAAAATTGAGAACTTGATCATATAGTCTTTATCATTCATGTTTTGGATGGAAATAACTTCTCCCTTCATTCTTCCTTTTTTTTCTTTTAGAGCTTGATTCTTTTCTTCTTGATTTTCCTTTTTAGATTTGCAATTCTTTCTCCTTGATTTTTCCTTTTGCGTTTTCCAAATTCTTTCTCCTTGATTTGTCCTTTTGCGTTTTCCAAATTCTTTCTCCTTGATTTGTCCTTTTGTGTTTTCCAAATAAAGTCAGGAGCATGAACATAGGCCTATTTTCTTATTTTTTTTGGAACTTAGGAAAATTCATCTTCATGTGAGTTTCCTTGGATCAAGAATATTTGGTCTCTCTCTCATCTCCTTGGATTTTCAATCTTTTTATGATTTGTCTTGTTAAGTGTCTTCTTTTAAAGTTTCATGTGGATTTATTCTCATTCAATTTAATAACTTCAATCAAATAGTAAAAATATTCCTAATACAACTATGAATAATTCCTTTTTGTGCTTATCCATGCATGCCATTTTATCTCTAAAGTGTTTTTATAACCCTAAATTTTGTTAAGAACCAAACATCAATATAGCATAGAAAAACCTCAGGAAAAGTACTCAACGCCTTGAAAAAGAGATAATTTCAGATAATAAGCCTCTTCGAGGGGG
>ML779583.1:1026264-1038268 GCA_009831015.1 Picea engelmannii | reverse complement strand
GTTTCCCAACTTTCCCACTGCCTATAGCCCGTCACCCAACCAAATAACCATGATTTTGTCATATTAAAGGAGGTGTTGGGGTCTCATTCCAAAGCCAAGCACAAGAGAATTTAAAATTTTCCCGTTTCACATCCCCTCATTGCCCCAAGAAATTGCAGCCACCTTGTGAGATTTGCATCAAAATTTCCCATTTTTTCCTTTTTCCTCCATCATAAGCCTATTCCATTTTCCTAGAGAGAGGTTGAGAGGAGAAAGATACATGGAAGTGTAGTTGGAGCTTGGTGAAGAGGAGACTAGACCAGGTTCGTGGAGTAGTCACCGATATTGTTGTAAATAAACAGTGTGATATCAATAAAATGAATAATTTTTATGTTCCGAAATATGATGTGTCAAATCTTTGTATTTGATTTATGCTTTATTCTAACATCTAACCCATGATTTATATATGAGATGCATGTTTGTAGTTTCATGTTTATCTATTTGTGAATGCAGGTCAGCCGTAGGAGGAGTCTTGCAGTCAACAAAACTATCAAGCGCGAAAGGATCAACACCGGATGCAGAGTAAAAGGTAAAGTTACCTGATATTTTCATTTTGTATTTCGTGTATGAATGTGGGGTATATTCGGGGTAGTATAAAAAGTAGGAGACTTTCAGACAGTTAGATCTGCCTACATGTTGAACCCTAGTGTAGTCCATAGGGGGGTTTTCTCGCTATAGAAGAACTGGCGACCATACTGGGGAAGCCTTTAGGGTTTTAGGGGATTTTTTTTGGGTGTTTAAATTGGTTTTATTACCTTTTTTGAGTTTCTGTAAGTTGCTGAGTCTTTAAGGGATTCTGGTCACATGTTGGTGCCATACTAGTTCTCCCTGCTCTGTCAGTATGCTTGTTGTTTTTATTTTTTTGAGAAGTTACAGAGGTGTACGTGACCTGTAGTGGGTCTGCACGTGTACATATGCACCCTGCTTTTAGACAACCCTCGTACATACACAGGTTGCTTAAGTGTCAGTAGCGTGCATGTGTCAAGAAATTTTTTCTTTAAGAAGAGGCAGTCAACCTCTTCCTTGATTGAAGTCATACTTCTCAGGGTTTTCTTGTCTAAGTACAATGTCTCTGTAGTTACATTCACAGCCTGGGTTTGATGTTAGTTTGCTTATCTTTTTAAAGATTTCTTGTGTTTTCATTGAAAGGGTTTTAGATGAGTCTGTGAGTCTTTGATCAACCTATTTGGTGTTTTCAGTGACTCCCTGCGATCCGCAGTGGACCAGAAGTCATTTTTTGGTATTTTCTTGTTTTTTACTTTTTCTCTTTCTCTTTCTTTAAAGAAATATAAAAAATATTTATTTCGAGTTTTCTTGTTTGAAGCATTTCAAAAAAAAAATAAAATTACTTCATTTCTTTGTTTGGTTAAGTAGTTGGGTTGATTATTTTGCTTGTTAGGAAAAAGATTTTTTTTCTTAAGTTCTTTACTGATTTCTTAGAACATTAAGTAGCTCGTAGTCGAGTGAAATTTCATTTTAGGTTTTCCTTTAAAATATCTTAGAAAAAGTAGTTATGAAAAGTTGGTTAAAGAGTTAGTTGCAAATATTTATTTGTCAAATAGAAGTAATTTTTCTTTCAGTTTCGTTTATTTCTCCTTCGTCTCTCAAAACAAACCACTAGTTTCATTGTCGTTTCCTTGACTTAAAACAAGCCACTTAAAATTAACGCTAATTTAAAATCAACTAGACTTTATGTTTGTCGGGTCAATCAACTAGTCTAGGCTAGAGCCTTGAATTAGGTTGGAGAGGAAACTCTTCAAGGTTTAGAAACAAACATTAGAGTCAGAGCTAGGGAGCGTAAAAATTCCAGTAACGTGAAATTTATCCGAGATCCCCCTCTAATACAGGGGATAAACACGAGGTCGCGTACGAAAAGGTATCAGAGATAACCCCTCCAAAGCTAGACCAAGTGTAGTAGGGAACACATATAGAGGACTTGTCGTGGGATTCTGTCGATCGCATTTGCCATAGATCTTCGTGGATATCAAATCTGTTTGAGGTCTTAAATTGTCTTCCAGACCAATTGCTTTTGATACCCTTGATAGGTTTCGGGCTTGATACCTTGCTCATTGCGGTCCACCCGACTGTCGACTGTACCCGCTTAGTGATTGTTCACAAGATGGAAACCTAGTTGCCTTTATTCTAGAGACTTACACAGGTGACTGCGGGGGTATACCACGGTACCTAGGGAAGATGTCGGGCCATGATTTGTAGAGTATACCCGGAGGGTTCTTTTGTGTTCGAGTTCCACTTGCACCGGTAAGTTTCTCTAGTGTTGGCTGGCGTAACTATTCTTCCAACTAGTTAGTGGGTTGCTTTCTTTATCTCATAGGAACATTTCTAGTGTGTGCTAGTTTTCAATGTTATTAAAATACTTACCGTGTCACTGATCTTTTCACAAAGTGGATGATGAAGAGCTTCATCGGTTGCGAAGGCTTCAGGGCCCTATCACCGGTTACATTGGAGCCACCACCACCACTGTTACAGCGAAGACTTGACCAGCAAGGGTCATTTGAGGTGACCAGGCTGCATGAAACTATGCCTAAGCCATCCCTGAGAGGATAACACTCAAACCCGTAGGAACCAACCTTTTATGAAATTGGAGCAGAATCTCTCAGGCCTGTTAATTATCCGATCACTGATTTGTCGACGCCAATTTTGGTACAAGTTGTCCCTCCAAGGGTAACACATCACGAGCATCAGATGGTATTGCAAGAAATGATGGAAACAAATGTTGCTACTTCATCTGGGAGTCCTCACACTCCCTCAATGACTACCACCACTGGGGGCATTCCACCTCCTAACCCACCTTTGTCAGTCTGAACCACCATGGTCTCAACTGACTCTACTTTGGGTAGTGGTCCAATTCCATATATGGCAGTGATCACTACTCTCTTCACCCAGAGTGCGACGGGCCCTCCGTTTTCATACGGGATGCATGAATTTGATACGAACTCTGTCCTCACCTACTCCACCCTAAATACCTTGGGTCTAGGGGTAGGGAGCTCAAATGCTCCTTTCCAAGGGTGCATGGGGGGCACCTCATCCCCCTATAACGCTATCCCTTATGGCAGGGGTCATATACCTCCTTTGTCCCCCTCGCTCAACGGTACTCCCCAATAACCCGTTGGGCTGAACATGAACTACAACTTGTTTGGAGTAGGAATTATAGGACCTTCTTCCTACACCGCGCTGGTGGTTTCAATTTTGTTCTCTTTGTTCGATGAATTTGGTAATAATGCATTCTCGTCAGTTTCCATCTCGGCCGGGGGCAACCCCAGTTTTGGAAAAAAGAATCCTGTGCAGGGTATTATTCTTACACAGAGGGAAAACACAAGAGTCTTCTCCTCACAGGGACTCTAGAATCCATGGTAGGGATCAATTCCCTCTTCAGGGATTCTAATTGGGGGAAACCCCTTTCATGGTGAATGGAACCCTAGGCAAGGCTCAATACTTATTCCCATCATATCGACATGGGGAAAACCTTTCTAGAATCTTTGGAACACAACGCAGGGATAAATCCGTCCAATTATGGGAGTCAGCCGATGATGTCCCAACAAATGCAGTATCCATTCGCTGGCCAAGGCCATGGTATTTACTAGAACCCTATTTAGCAGCCCAACTTTTCCTGGCAGCCTAGTGCCAGTCAAACTCCAGGATCCTTTCTTCTTGTACATAGTCAACAACCCAAACTACCATTTCTGGCAACATTACATTTGTCAGACTTGTCAAAGTATTTAAATGACCCAATATGTCATGATCCACGTTGGCCTCCCATGCCAAAAAAGTTTCCCTCGGACATTCTGAAGTTCGAAGGTAAGCCTAATGAAGATCCAGGCGATCACGTGACCACTTTTCACCTATGGTGCTTGTTGAACTCACTGTGAGATGACTCCGTACAGTTGCATCTATTTCAACACACTCTTATAGGGAGCCGCGAAATGGTACATCGAGCTCAACTTCTCAAGATACTCTTACTTTAGCAATTTGGCAATGGTTTTCCTAAACCATTTCCAATTACCTATGAGATACGATGCTGACATCGAATTGCTAGCCAACTTTGAGCAAACAAAGGCCGATCATATCTTGGACCACATCTAAGAATGGCGACATTGGAAGAGTTTGATAAAAGTACCGGTTCCACCGAATTTCCTACTGGAGTGGTTCCTTAAGTATTTGGTACCTCATTTATCCAAGGACGTTGCAACATAAAGAGTGCTTTCTGAGGAAGATGCAATAATGAGAGCTCAATAGCTTGAATTGATATACTCTCAATCTGGTTTACTCTACAAAGTTTTACCAGATGCGCCGAGGTCCATCCTTGACAAGGCCAGACACAAGTTTGGAACACATGCCGATGGTATAGTTGGTTCAACACAAGAAAATCCCACTGATTAACTGTCAAATCAATTGCAACAATTTTCGATACAACAGACAATGGCCAGTCAAACCTCTAGTTTGATTGCTCCCCCTACTCAAACGTTGAACATTGTTGGCCCTTGACCAAGTTTTGGGAAATCCTTGGTCAAGTTTGACCTATTTTGGGACTTAGAAAGGCTGTCGAAGGAGGAGCGCAAGACGAAGTAGATATCGCGAGATCTCGACCCTTTTTGGGTTCGTTTTGGGATTTGGGATTATGTAATGGGTATGGGATGTTGGCCCATGGGTTTACCCATATTTAGGCCTATTTTGTAAATTATAAATAGATGTCTAGGCAATGTAAGGGGAGGCATATATGCATATCTATGTGATATTGGGCTAACTGCTAAGTATGGATTATAGATTCTTTGTGCATACAGTGTGAGACTTGCAGAGCTACGTGCAAGTAATTATAATAAGGCTTAGTATTGTACCCTATCTTGAAGAAGGAGGATTTGGCAGAGTGCGCGCAGATCTCTTGTCTTCTGCAGAGTAGGATTTTGATGCTATGTGCCTGTACGAAGCTTGACAAAGATAATAAAGAAGAAGAGTTGGTGGACGTAGCCCAAGGGTGGGGGTGAACCACATACATGCTATTTTTCTATGCTTTGTGAAATGTCTCGATGTGTTTATGTCTTTACTTGCTAAGTGATTTGATATAGATAGATAGATCTGTTTATGCTTTATGCTAATGCTGTATATGGATGTAGATCTGACCTATGTGAATGTGCTTAGTGCTTAAATCTACTAGATCTAATCTACCTCTCTATGAGAAGTTCTTAGATACATCAGACCTAAATGAATGATGCGATGCTCTGTTTTATTTGTGGAGTAAATAGTGGTTAGATATTGATGAACTATCGGTGCTAAGTGCTTTGTTAAGTATTACAATCACATATCTATGCCCTAGCTAGGGTTGTAGACACCTAAGTCCTGCAACAACCCCTTCCTCTACCGAGGGCGAGACTTCATCTGCTTCGCAGGTGTTGCCGAAAGGGCTGGTAGTTAGGGTTTTGTTGGTGCATTGTTGTAGCATTGAACCCTGGGTCTGCCCTCTGCCAACAAATGGTTCCGTTGCTGGGACCTGAAACTGTGATTGCTGGGAACTAAGGAAGAAGAAGATTTGTGCAAAGATCCATCCTGAAACTGTGAAATATATGTGCATATATTTGTCATTCTAGTGCACAATATTCTACTTGATTTATAAAGCTATGTGCTAAAGAAAGAAGCCGATCTGAAGAAAAGAGGTTAGATTTGAAGAAAAGAGGTAAGGTCTAGAAGCTTTGTACTTTGATAAAGGTAAGAATAGTGAAACGATTTAGATCTAAAAGCTTTGTGCTCTGTAGAAGTAATATAAGTGCAAACTTTTGTTTCAACAATATGGATCTAGGTATGTTTGATAGATTTTGTTCTAGCTTGAAAACTAGGGCAGTAATAGATGAAAGAAGGTTTGACATGCATAGATATGATAAGAATAGTGAAAAATATGTTATACCTATGTATAGAAATAATGTTGGGACTAACAAGTGGATGCAGGATCTTAGAAATAAATGTTTGCAGGTTAGCTACTATGATCCTAGCGCGTAGTACATAAAGAGATGGGAATCATTTAAAAGAAAGAGAAGATTAAACCTTTGTTACAGTTGCAGAAAACCAGGACATATTGCCAAGGAATTCCCTGGGAGAAGACCTAGTTGTCTTTTTTGCAAAGCTATGGACCATGAAATATTGGATTTCCCTAGAATGATTGATAAGATTGAAGGAATGAACATGAGACAAGAAAACCCTAAGGTAGATTGAGAAACTATGATTATGGAAAAACCCCATAAAGAATAAGAGAAGTATTGCTACAGATAAAAGAAACCCTGAATGACCACCGACATGTCATCTTATCTGAGATCTTCAAAGAAAAAAAATGCCTTGAAAAAAGAATAGGAGACTTCGACATTGACTATGTTCTAGATGAGGAAACACGGGTGAATATCATGATAGAAAGAACTTGGGAATTTTTAAGGAAACCTACTATGAATCCTTCATTGGGAGGAATAGGTCTATTTAGAGGAACGCTGATAAACCTATGTGGAAATCTCACCCAAATACCTATGAATGCCAATGGAACTTCGACAGAGGAAGATTTTGAGATTGTTAAATTTATTGAGAACAACACCCCATTTACCATGTTACTAGGAATACCTTGGATTGAAAGAGGTCAGGCCAGAAGGAAAGAAGAAGAAGAAGTTTTAGAGTAGAAGAAGAAAGAGTTAAAAGATTTCATGACTAGAAGGATCGCACACTTGATTGAAGAATAGGAGAACAGATCGAAGCTATTTAACACCAGATACCCAGATGTCAAAGTTACAAGAACACTAGAAGACCCACAGAAGATTGAAGTATCTATTCCAGATAAAGAAGAAGTACCACCATCGAATCTTAGGAAAGACTCTCAACACTGCAAAGTGACTATGCCAAAAGTAGATAAGTATCAGAATGGAAAAAGGCATACCGAGATGAAGCGAACTGGGAAGAAAGCTATAAAACAAAGTAAGAAGAGAGCTAATATTGACAAGTTACAGAAGGTTCCAGAGGGAACTTCGTAGAAGGAAAATTTGCAAAATTGGAACTTTGACGGGATAATAGAACAACGTCACATGGCACTTCGCCAGGGCGAAGCAATATATCCATTGGGAACGATATAACCGTTTGGCTGACCTCCCAAACAGGTAGAAAGGCATTTATGGTTCATCACCAGACTATTGGACTGCATTGTAATGGATAGAAAAGAGTTAATGAAGGATTCTCACTTGTTGCAAGAGATCCATTGCCAAGTTATCTATTTATCTCGTTGTGCCATGTACCAAGAATTTTTTTTCTAACCGTGAATCTAAGCCCACAGACTCATTGATTTTACATAGTGATCATTGCGCTATTGCCATATATCCTATTGCAATGTCTAAGTTAATCCTCTAAACCGAGATTTCCAACCCCGAGCGTGTATGTTAGACGAGTTCAGCGCTGCAGAAAAAATTGTCGAAGAATTTCTGATCAACCTCATGACTGAAAGAGTCATGTCGATGTCTGCAGGTGTACACGCGTCATCGATGAGAGGACTGCAAGCCTCTTCGTCTACTGATCACAACACCATATCATCCCAACCCTCAGTAGAAAAGAGAAACAAGCACAAAGACGACCTAACCAATGCAAAGTTTATTCCATCCATATTGCCCGATTACATCCCGCGTCTGGATGGTGCGGTGAATCATGATAGTGTACCAAGAGATTTCGAGTACACCATAGTTACTGCGTAACTCACGAAGGGGATACACACAGTTCGAATAGAGAAGGACAAGATCATATCATTGAAGTTCAGTGACTTCAACCTCGGAGATCACAAGATCTATGGTATTCTTGCCCCATATAAGTACCTAACTAGAACAAAAGGGAAGAACTCAAATATCATCCCTTATTCGTGGACGATGAACCTCACGTAGTCCACCCTGTTGAATGTCTTGAAGATCCCACACTTCGGAAGACATCAGGAAGTCAATGCCTATGTCAAGCTACTACTGTCGTGTTACCATGGCAGATAATTATGGCTAGACCACCACATTACAGTTGACCCAACGCTGATCCAAAGGATCACATGCCTGAGTATGCAAGGACCTGACCCGCAATATTTTTATCCAAGAAAAGCCGCAGATCGTGCACTAGCATAGAAGATCAAAGATACATATGGCGACGTTGAGAAGGGAACAAGAGGCTACAAGGTAGCTTCCTTCCAGAGTGGCATAGTGCACCTAGCATGTCAACTGATAGCTGGAAAGCTGGTAAGGAATAACTGACCTACGCAGCTCACCGACTTTGTCATCGACCTCGCAGGGAAGTGTGCGGAAGGCCTACAGATGAACTGGGTGAAGTACCTAGTTAAGCAATTGGAGTTAGATTTCCGAGAAGCACAGGATCAGGGTTATGAATTTAATTTCAGCTGGCTCTTAATCCTCATTGCATTTGTTTCCTGGGAGATGCCGGAAGGTGCAACCTTCCCAGACATAGATCCGTTCGAACCACTTGGTGCGAAGTTCACTGCCCTGTGGTATTCAAGTGATATGAACAAACAGTGGTAGTCGAATGCTATGTTTCATACATATTACTTCCAGCTAAAGAGAACCATTGAATCCGAGCCTCGCATGACTCCAAACACCTTACAGAGGTTCCGACCCCTGATGAAGTTTAGTGCAAATCGACACTTCACCTACATTATAGAGTGAGTAGATGAACATAAAAAGCAGCTCCAGTCATATTATAATCTTATAGAAGAAGACCTTGAGGAAATCACTAAGGAATGGTTCGCTGACCTCCTTATCCCTGCCAACCCTACAGAGATATCTAATATTGACAGCCCATAGGACACTCATAAAGAACATAATACACCTGGAACCAGCAGGCAGAAGAAGACTAAGGAGGTCCAAACTTTAATCAGCACCATAGGAAAGACCGCTTCAGTGTTACCTGACTGAGGGGGTGATGACAAAGTAGAAGATGAATGGAAGCCTAATGAAGTAACACTGCCCAGAGACGAGGTTGACCCCTTGAAGAGTAGGAAGGTTTTCCCCCCGAAACATTCTTCCCGGAAGAAATTGAAATCCACCATGACCAAGATGCAGATTGTCCTCACGTCCGATGATTTTGACTTCATCATAGCAGCCCTAAACGATGCTTCACTGGAAATAGAAGAGAAACAAGGAGCGAAACAAAAAGAAATGTATGATAGAATTGAATTCAAACTTTGAGGGGTACAACAAGCCCTTCAGTCTAGCCACGCAGTATCCATTGTGCCTCTTCCATTGGGAGAACCAGAGTTGGGAGATGAGCCAACTCAAATCCACTGACTAGCTGATACAGTCGAAGCTCGCCTTCGCCGAGCACAAGAGGAAATAGAACAAGCCACCCAGGCTTTGGTGCAAGTACAAGGAATACTTGTAGAACAACAACGAGCTGCAGAATAGGAAAATATTTCTCTCCAAGCAAAGTTTGATGAAGAAAAATAATAGATACAACAAGGAAAAGAACATTTGATCGTGGAGAAACTCGAAGTGAAAGAAGCGGTCAGCATAACACTTCGCTCTATGACAGTCTTAGAAATAAAGGCAAAGAATTGAGTCACACATCAAGTAGAACATCTCTCAAAAGCTATCCAACAACTACAACAATGCATCGCATACTTAGAGCTACGTATAGTTCCCGAGACCCCTCAGGATGTGAGGGATCAAAGATAAGCAACTGCTCAAAGAGCAGTTGAGAGAATAAAATACCTTGTTATAGAATGTAAGCAATGCACTGATTGTAGTGCCCAGACCTATGAGAAACTCACGAAGAATCCATAACTGAAGGCACTGGAGTTACAAATCCAAGAGGCGAAGTATTAAGCCGAAATGATACAGGCACAACTGAAGCCCCTATCAGTTGTGGAAATAATGAAGCGATCCCAAGAGAAACACACTTCCCAACAACATATCCACACTATCCAGAGAGGAGTTATGGAAGTAACTCAGAGGCTCCAAACTGTACAATATAAGGCCTACCAATTGTTCACAAAGGTCGAAGTCCAAGGAGAAGAACTGGAGCAGGTTGTCACTGCAGCTGAACACTGCCTAGATGGACCTGTGAACGAGGTAGTCATCAAAGAGTTCACTGAATAGAAGGCCGTAGCACAACAATAGGTCGAAGTAGCTTGAGTCAAGCCTGAGGCTTGTAAAGCAGAACTACTTGGATCAGAGTGACTCAGGACGAGCCATAGGTGAGTGTTGGGGGCCTGTTGGCCCTTGACCAAATTTTGGGAAATCCTTGGTCAAATTTGACCTATTTTGGGACTTCGACAGGCTATCGAAGGCGGAGCACAAGATGAGTAAGAGATCGTGGGATCTCAACCCTTTTTGGGTCCATTTTGGGATTTGGGATTATGTAACAGGTATGGGATGTCGACCCATGGGTTTACCCATGTTTAGGCATATTTTGTAAAGTATAGATAGATGTCTAGGAAATGTAAGGGGAGGCATATATGCATGTCTGTGTGATATTGGGCTAAGTGCTAAGTATGGATTGTAGATGCTTTGTGCATACTGTGTGAGACTTGTAGATCTATGTGCAAGTAATTATAAGAAGGCTTAGTGCTGTACCCTAGCTTGAAGAAGGAGGATTTGGTGGAGTGCGCACAGATTTCCTGTCTTCTGCGGAGTAGGATTTTGATTCTATGTGCCTATACGAAGCTTGACAAAGATAATAAACAAGAAGAGTTGGTGGACGTAGCCCCAGGGTGGGGGTGAACCACATACATGCTATGTTGTTATGCTTTGTACAATGTCTTGATGTGTTTATCTCTTTACTTGATAAGTGCTTTGATATAGATACATAGATCTGTTTATGCTTTGTGATGATGATGTATATGGATGTATATCTAACCTATGTGAATGTGCTTAGTGCTTGAATTTTCTAGATCTAATCTACCTCTCTATGATAAGTGCTTAGATACATCAGATCTAAATGAATGATGCGATGCTCTGTTTTATTTGCAAAGTAGATAGTGGTTAAATATTGATGAACTGTCAGTGCTAAGTGCTCTGTTAAGTATTACAATCACAGATCTTTGTCCTAGCTAAGGTTACAGACACCTGAGTCTTGCAACCACCCTTGCCTCTACCTCGGGTGAGACTTCACTTGCTTCCCAGGTGTTGCTGAAAGGGCCAGTAGTTAGGGTTTTGTTGGTGCACTATTGTAGCATTGAACGCTAGGTCTTCCCCTGTGCCAAAAAACATACACAATGTGCAGTCAATGAACTCAAAGGCCAACCAACAACTTGATGGCAAGAAAAAATAGTGAAACAAGAAGGGTAAGGGGGATAAGAAACCCACCAATAATTTTGGCGAGGGAAACATAGATAAAATAAAGTCGAAGTATCTATATAACCTTTGCATGGAAGACCACCCGACTCACCTGTGCCCTCGACTTCCAGAGGCCCAGAATTCATTGGCGTAGCAACAACCTACTGTGTTAACAAACCCATTTCCTCATGGGAAAAATTTGATTCAAGACTCTACAAGAGCGGATGGGGGCAGTCAGGGACCCCCTATGTCTTATAGTAATCCCTGGGTAGCGAACGTTTATATGTTGAAAGGTGATGATTTCATAGAAACTAGGGCACATGATTACAGAAAGCCAGAATCTGCTGAAAAGGGTTAAGAAGCCGTAAACCCATCCATTCCTCTCCAGATTGAGAGAACGATGGGAGAAAAAAAGACATGCATCCTGAAAGAGTCGTCCATGAAAGATTCTCACAATCCAAATACAAGGGCCACTCATAACTACTATGTGGTGGAGGATTTGTCACAAACCCCTTGCTTGAAATTTACTTTAAGGATGGAAATTTATTTTAAAATGTAGAAACCTTGGCGAATCTTACTAATCCTTCATATGCCAACTATAAATGATTGGCGATATTTTTGTAAAAATATTCAAATTTCTAAGGATTTTATATAGTTTTTATAAAATTTTG
>ML779583.1:1010159-1020881 GCA_009831015.1 Picea engelmannii | reverse complement strand
CACTTTGGCGTCCATGTCGTCATTAATGACTTTAGGCTCGGGAGTCCTTGATTAGTCATGTCTTGATTACAAGATTGATCTTCATATGTTTGATATGTCATCACTCTTGGCCTCACCCTCAGGACTCCCAAAAAATGAGTCGTCTTTAAGCCCTTTTCAGACTCTCTAAACATGAAAAGATTGCTAAGCGATCTTATTGTGCTTCATGCTCGCCAAAATAAAACTTGAAGGCACGTCTGTCCAATGGTAGTTTACCCCTTTTTTGGTCTAGATGGTCAATTTTATGAACAAAGGTATACTCTAGGAACTTAGGTTCACTAGAAGAGTATTCTCAGGTATAAGTTTAACCCTTTTTCGGGCCTTAGGGACTAAATTTACGAAAAAGGAACCCCCACAGAGTCCATAGTTAATATCTTTTTAGAATCCCTAAAATTGAAAATATTTTCGAATGACCTTGTTCCTTCACACACGTTAAACTAGTCTAGAAGAACATCCCCTACGAAGTCCATAGTTAAGCTCTTTTCAGACTCCTTAAAATTGAAAAGATTGTCGAGTGACCTTGTTCTTTCACACTCGTTAATTGGTTCAGAAAAACATCTACTGGCATGAGTTTACCCCTTTTTCCAGCCTACAGATTAAGGAGGAAAAAGGTACACCTCGGGAGATTCGTCTCGCTGGGAGAGTTCTCCTAAGTAGATTTTATACTTTTTCGGGCTAAGGAGACTAAATCTAGAAAAAGGTTGTGAGTCCATAGTTAATCTCTTTTCAGACTCCTTAAAATTGAAAAGATTTCCAAGCGAGGTTGTCTTTGTCACACTCATTAAAATGGTTTTGAATAGACATCTTTTCGGTGCTAGTTTACCCCTTTTTTGAACTGACTAGACTACCTTCGAAAAAGGCACCCGAGCGAAGTCTTCTTTTATGCTTTTTCAGACTCTCTAAAAATGAAAAACCATCGATCTTACCTTCTCTGGGTTTGTTAAAGTTACATTGAAGGGGTTTTTCATTGTGTCTTATTAATCACATTTTCATCTCTGCGTCTTTTTCCTAATGCCAACTCCATGTTGCTCTCAACTGAACCTTTAAAGCATGCCTTGTACACAAGGCTTGTAGCACTTTGCCTCTGCGTCTTGACACCTTGACCCATGGATGAATTTTCACGAGTTTCCTTTTCCTGCACATGTCTCCTTGCTATGAGAATTAATGTGTTCCTTGCACTTGGAACTAGTATGATTGTGACACTCGTTCATCCTTTGTAACGTAGCATTCTTTTATTCTTTTTCAAGCTCTTTAAAAATATTGAAAAAGACAAAAAAATCAAATATACCCCAAAATGAGTACGGGAAATATATTTATTTTTATGGCAACACAATGAGTCACCCTTGGACAAAGCACATCCTTCCATTTGTTCGTCAAGATTTGGTATTTAATATGACCTTAGGAAGTTTTTCTCGCTACATAGAGCTGTGTCCTCCTCTGTTTGGTTATTCTTCCAAACACATGGAGAGTTTGTGTTGCCTCCTGCATCATGAACTTATTTCAATGTCATTCTTCCTGAGTCTGATCATTTGTCATGCTATTGTCCAAGGGAATTTTTACCCAACCTGAGTTGTCCTTTCTACAGTTTGTCTCTTGACCTCATGCTCGACCATCCCAAAAGTCTAATCAAGTCTCTGTTCAAAATCATTGAAGTTATCTTCCTAATCACCGAGATCCTCTTGTCTGTTTCTAACAAGCCGTCGAACACCTCTGAGTAGTGAAGTCGTACACTCACATTACACTCCTACCTGAGTTTTGTAGATCTTGAATTTGTTTCTTGAGCTCTAAAGGCCTCATCTCCAACCATCAGGCGTCATTGGCTTCTTAAAGATAGATACTATACATGTATATCTTTGATTTTGAGATGTAGATCCGATGTGTTTTTCTCCTAGATACACTTTATATAGCTATATGACATGGATATGTAGTGTATTTGATTGGAAACCATGATTTATTTCATCCCGATCATGGGTATTCCCACCTCGGAGAGACAATTGTTATTTTTGCAGATGGCACCTCCCGAACTCTGGCCCCACGCTCACTCGCTTCGTAAATTGGTGAATATTTTGTAATGTATTTTGACCATTAGATGCTCTTATGACCTCACACATTAGGAGGCATCTATTATAACCTTGAATTTCTCCATACATGCATACCTGACACTTGGCCCTCTTACTTTCTATTTTTTCCAAGCCATCACTGAGTTGATCTTCTTAAAAACACTATTTTTGAAGATGTACGTGCCCTGCACCATTAATTACCATGTATGTATGCTTGCTGCACCACTACAACCCATGTACATATGCTAGCTTCATCACTACAGCCCGCGTATACTCACAAAAGTTGCAAAAATTTAAAAAGTTGCTAGGAATTCGTTGATATTACGGGCTATTGGGTAGTTTCCCAATTGTACCACCGCCTATATCCCGTCACCCAACCGAATAACCATAATTTTTTCATACAAAAGGAGGTGTTGGGGTCTCATTCCAAAGCCAAGCACAATAATAGTGAAACTCTTCCTATTTCACATCCCCTCCTTGCCCCAAGAAATTGCAGCCACCTTGTGAGATTTGCATTAGAATTTCCCATTTTTTCCTTTTTCCTCCATAATAAGCCTATTCCATTTCCCTAGAGAGGAAAAATATACGTGGAAGCACAGTTGGAGCTTGGTGAAGAGGATCTTGGCCCAGGTTCGTGGAGCAGTCATCGATCTTGTTGTAAGTAAACATTGTGATATCAATAAAAGGAATACTTTTTCTATCCTGAAATATGATGTGTCAAATCTTTGTATTTTATTTATGATTTATTCTAACATCTAACCCATGATTTATATATGAGATGCATTTTTGTAGTTTCCTGTTTATCTATTTGTGAATGCAAGTTAGCCGTGGGAGGAGGCTTGCAGTCAACGGAGCTATCAAGCGCGAAAGGATCGACATCGGACACAGAGTAAAAGGTAAAATTATCTACATGTTGAACCCTAGTGTATTCCATAGGGGGTTTTTCCTGCTATAGCAAGTGTTCTTCCTCCACTCTTTCAAATTCTACAATATCCACTCTCAGGAATCCATTGAAGGATGGTTGCAAAAAAATGAAAATTTATATTTGATTAGTCTCTTTCATATCTAGACATTGAGTGAATTTGTTTGAAAGTTGAAAATATGTAAGATTTATGAAGTATGAATACTAAAAAATGTAGGATCAAACCATGAATATCCTTCAATGGCCCTTGGTAAAGACCATTCTTCAATCTTTATTTTGAATATTGTTTCTTGATCAAACTATAAACTTATGAAAACTACTATGTATTCTTCATGGAAAAATAACAATTATGGTTTCCTCTTAAAAAAAACAAGCTCATAAGCTTTTCAAAACTTGTTTGGTTTCTTCAATGTGCATGACAAAATTGATTCAATGAGATTTTCTTGAAGGTATATTTATACACAAGAACAAATTCTTCATTGCATAAGAATGAATATGCATGAATACTTCAAATCATTTGTACATAAACATGAAGAATTCAATGCACAAGCATGAATGCTTTAAATCGACCATGTATTCTCTTTTAAAAAACAAATAATTTACTATTTAATGATGCAAAAAGATGTCATTGCAAATTGGCACATGTTAAGTGCAACAACAATATGAAAATGCCATAAAGTTTCAAATACAAGTTCACTAAAATTGGTTTCCATGTTTATGCAAGTTGGCAATCAAATCTAGGGAATGGTGAAGCAATGGTGAAATTGAAACAAATTATTTTAAATGCATAAAAGCTTGTGTTGGGACTCCAAAATGTCATCCAAATTCACTTTCATTTCCATCATTTCACCCTCATTCCATAACACTGTACCTCCATAACCCTACATTAATAACCATTTTCATAATCATCTGGGGTTTATCATTACTATTTTCCAAAGTTATTTATTTCAAGTATTTTAACATAATTTGTGATTAATTATTGGGAAATTAACATGTTTTCATATGAATCTAAAAGTGTTATGAGTTTTGTGATGTTGTAGGCCTCCTTGAAGCTTCTGGAAGGATCTTATTTGGCCACCTAACCACAAATTCGAATTTCAAATTCCATCTCATGAGGATTTGTGGAATATTTGAAGACGATGTGGAGCACATTCAAAGGAGAAGAATCATGGAAGTTTTGATAGGTGTCTTGTATCAAAACTATAAGAGAATTTGGAGAGGATTGTATGTTGTATTTTTAGGAGAATGGTTGTAACCACAAGAGATAATTGTGGATCTAGGAGAGATTAGTGGATCGACATATATGAGTTAGGTATCTTACCTTTTGTATAAATAAGAGTGTCTTCTCCTCTCAAGGGTACTCAACTAGTGAATTAGTGATTAATTAGATTATTGTAATCCTCTTCTTTTCTTCAATAAAGTTAATGAGTTCATTTCCAACATTGTGAGTTGATTTCCAATATGTGATGATTGCTTGATGTGCACGTTGAGGAATGGAGGGCCCCCATCAACCACAATGAGAACATCTTCTCTTTTTCATTTGTTGTAGTTAAATTGTTCAATTTTCATTTCTGCAGATTGATATTTAGTTAACCAAAGTTTGATATATGTGTGGGATTGTTAATTGATATTGCCACAGATAACTAAGTCAAAGTCCATCTTTCCATTTCATGAGCTTGTAAATGGACAAGTCATTATCTGAGCAAGATCTTTTGAGTGCATGATTGGTAAGATTTTGTTTGCAAGTTTTGATTTTTGGATTTTTAATTGCATGCATGGAGAATGTTATTTAAAAAAAAAGTGTGAAAACCAAGCATCTTGTTATTGATTGTTTCTTGATTGAACTATACTCATCATACATAGGAACCTATCTGTTATCGACACATAAAGTGTATCAACTCTACTGATTATGAATCCTGGTTGATAATTTATGTTTGGACCTGGTAGGTCTGCATAAAGTGGTATCATAGAATGAAAGGCTCTAAGAATTAGAGTAGAGGTAATTGTATCTTGCAAGAATCATGCCACCCAGAAGGGGACACTGAGAGAGAAATGTAGCAATGAAGGAGTTGTAGTTGGTGTTGAAGTGCATCCAAGTGAGGATGGAGGCCATGGAGATATCTCAGAGAGGAGAGCCTGACATAGGAGATGTTATTGAGAGTGAAGATACAAGCTCTGATGAGGAGGTAGAGGAAGCACCAAGAGAAGAAACAATAGAGGATAAACTATTGATATTGGTCACAAAGGTGGGAGCCAGACCAAAAATGGAAGTGCCCATGGATGAGGGTAAATTGAATGTAGAAACATTTCTTGATTGGATCAATGTAATGGAAAAGTATTTTTACTATGAGGAAGTGGATGAAAAAAAGAAAGTCAAGCATGCAGTGACAAGACTGAAAGACCATGTAGATTTATGGTGGGATGAGTTGAAGGGAGATAAGAGGAGGAAAGGTAAATCTAAAATCAAGAGATGGAATAAAATGGTAGCTAAATTCAAAGGAAAATTCATTCCTAAGGACTACCAATCGATTTTGTTCATACAATTGCAGAATTTGAGGCAGAAGTCTATGACAATGAAGGAATAAGTTGAAGAATTATATAGGATGAATATCCGGGTGAGAAACATAGAAGAGGATGATGAGAAGGTTTCTAGATATATATTAAATGGACGAAGGTATGGTATTCAAGATGAGATCAACCTTTTATCTCTGAGAATAGTGGAATATGCTTAACAATCATCCCTAAAGAAAGAGGCGAAATTGGCCAAGAAGCAGAGCCAAAAGTACAACAAGAGGAAAAGATCATCCAATAGTCCTTTCATACTTCAAAGAGAGAGGCATGAATATTTAGCTGTTAGTTTCCTAGAGGAGGATATTCAAAAGGTGGAAGATTCTTCTCAAGAGGCCGAGGTAGAGGTAGAGAAATCAAGTGTTATACTTGTGGGAAAACATGACACATGTCTTGGGATTTTCCTGAGAACAAGTCAACAAACCAAATAGGAGCTCACATTGCATAAGCTAAGGAAGAGATAGTGAGTACATAAGTAAAAGAAGAAACTTCTGAGATGGATGAATCATTGATGTTGAAGAGTATTTTGATTAAGGAAGAGAAGGAAACCCATGAACCAGTGAAGAGAAAGAGTGTATTTATGACCATGCGAAAATAAAAGGGGAAATGTTGCAAAGTGGTCATTGATAGTGGTAGCACAGAAAATATAGTTTCCACAGAGATGGTGGAGAAGTTGGGATTGCAGAGGATGGCACATCATACTCATAAATATTTTCCTAGTTGCAAAAAGGACATCATATTCTGGTAAGTGAATAATGTAAGGTAGAAATTCAGATTGGTTGTTATAAAGATGAAATTTTATGTAATATCATTCCCATGGATGTCTGTCATATTTTGTTGGGAATACCATGGAAGTATGATAGGAGAGTTGTCCATGATGGAAGGAGGAAAAATTATACTCTTGAAAAGGATGGACACAAGCATGTATTATTTCTACTTAAAGATGAAGGAGCTAAGTAAGATGCTGGTCCAAGTGTGTTGTTGATGAGTGGAAAGGAGTTTCTACAAGAAGTCATGAAAAAAGAGGAGGTATAGTTTTCTTTGATTGGTAAGCGAAGAATAGTTTAGATGATTTACCTATTGAAATTCAAGCACTGTTAGATGAGTTTGTTGATATCATTTTTGATGAGTTTCTTAATTCCTTGCCACCCATAAGAAATATTATCCATCACATAGACTTAATTCTAGGAGCAAGTCTAAGAAACAAAGCTTTGGATTGTTGAAAGAAACGATCATTGAATAACCTATTTTAGTTCTACCAATTTTTCATAAACTTTTCCAAATCAAGTGTGATGCAAGTGGGATGTCCATTGGTGTTGTTCTAAGTGAACCTTATAAGCCTATTGCTTATTTTAGTGATATTTGGAATGATTCCAAGTAGAAATACTCAACCTATGACAAAGAGTTCTATGCAGTGATCCAAGCTTGAAATAAATGGAGGCATTATCTAATGCCTACATAATTTATTTTCTATACTGATAATCATGCTTTGCAGTTTACAACTAAGGAGGAGAACCTGAACTAGAGACATGCCAAATGGGTAGAGTTTATGTAGAACTTTACTTTTGTTCTTAAACATATCAGTGGGAGTGATAAAAAAGTTTCAGATGCTTTGAGCAAGAGGTGTTTGGTTTTACAGGAATTCCAAGTTAGTACTTTGGGATTTGACCAAAAATTCAAGGAAGCCTATGAAGCATTTGAGAACCTAGTGATCAAAGATAGAAGTCCTTGGTTAGAGTATATAATCCAGGAGGGATTGATGTTCAAAGGAAGTCAAATGTGCATCCCAAAATGATCAATCAGGGATAACTTGTTGAAAGAGAATCACACTAGAGGTTTGGCTGGTCACTTTGGGTACGATAAAAATTATAATCAATTAAGTTCTTCTTATTTTTGGCTAGGTATGAGATATGATGTTAAGATATTCTTAGAAAGATGTAGGATTTGTAAGTATGCCAAAGGAAAGAAACAAAATAAAGGTTTATATCATTTGTTTTACATAGCAAGTAGACCATGGGATGCCATAAGCATGGATTTTGTCTTGGGTTTGCCAAAAACTCAAAGGGGAAATGATTCAATATTTGTAATTGTGGATAGATTCTCTAAGATGGCACATTTTGTACATTGTTATAAAACTAGTGATGCAACACATATTTATAATTTGTTTTTCAAATAAATTGTTAGATTTCATGGATTTCCCAAAAGTATAGTTTTAGATAGATACACTAAATGTTTTGGACATTTCTGGAGGACGTTGTGGACAAATATTGGAACCAAAATTTCTTTCAGTTCATCCTGTCATCCAAAAACTGATGGGAAGATAGAATTAGTAAATATGATCTTGGGAAACGTATTGATGAGTATAGTAAGTGGCCATAGAAATCTATGGGATAATATTCTTGTGCAAGATGAGTTTGCTTACAACGACTCAGCTAACAGAAGTATAGGTATAGTCCATTTCAAATAGTATATGGTATGCACCTGATGGGAATTTATAAACTTAGATATATGAGAAAGGCAGAGATGACAAGTGGTGATGCAGAGGATTTTTCTAAAGAAATGCAAATGTTGCATGAACAAGTCAAAGGGAAGCTATAGGACAACAACCAAAGGTAAAAAAATATATATAAATAGAAGGGAAGCTAATTTCAAAGTTGGATATTGTTGGTTACTTGGGATGACCCAGGTTCTAATCTAAAACAGGTTTCTAAAAAAAATCTCAAAACTATCGACTCTCCTGGTAAACTAGAAGGCAACACTATGCACATAGTGCACAAGACAGTCTCACCCAAGATAAATTTATGGGGGACTACATTACTTAGGTGTTTGTAGTCTAGGAATGAGTGGGAATAATGTTTATATTCTTTCCCTTATGCATCATCATCATATAATTATTCATCTACTTCTATGATTTATTCATCATTAACTTATGCATGCATGTTGTTATAACTAGATTTAACCATTCATTCTTTACGAAGTTGTTTGCCGGATAATCCACAATTGGTGTCATTTTTTTTTTTTTTTTTGTCAACGTTTCGAATCCGAATCTGGATTCATCATCAGGACTAATCGTAAAATAATGATGATTAAAAGAATAGTAAAATAATTCATTAAGAACACATCGAACACAATATTTTACCATGGTTCTCCCCCTCTTGGGGCTACGTCCACAAAGATCTATATTCTCTTCTCTTTTATTTATTCTGCTGCAAAATATGCATTGCGTGCATTACATATTCAATATTATAATAAAAATTAGGGTAAATAACCTCTGGGAGGATTACTAGATAACACCAGGATCCTCAATCTATGACTTTACCCTAAAATCTAGCTTATTCCACTCTACCACAATCACCATACAAAACTCACAATAATCAATAACTTCTGAACCCCTATCCTAGACCTCCTAGGTCTTTATTTATACTACTATACTGGCTTATATCTGTTACAATCAAAATCCCTAACCCTAACATGGTTATTCTTGTCTTCATGCATGCCATGTTAATTTTCTTTATGCATGCTTCTTTTCCTTTTTTTTCTGCATGCTACTTTTCTGCCTCCTAAGGCGCGCACTCCAAAAAGATACCTTCTCTTCCAAAATTAAGTTTGTGCCCAAAATAGATCCTTCTTATCAAAATAGGCCTACGCCAACATGCCCCCAAAAATGACATGTGGCTCATCTTGAGCCACTCAGGTGGTGTGTGCTCCCGGTACAACCTTCTCCAAGATGTGGAACGTTTCTGCTAGTTCCTTCCATTTTTCTTTCACCTGCGCAACTTTATCTGTTAGTGCCTTGACCATATGTGTTGTTATATGTTCTTGTAGAAGTGTTGTGCTCTATGAATGTGTCTATGTCATCCTTTTGTTATATTCATCCATCTCCATAATTATATGTGTTGCTTGTTCTTGGAGGGGCTCCAACTATTCTTGTCTTGCTTGCTTATTGATATGTGCAGTCTTTAACTATGTCTTCAGGGTCTTCATCTCCTATGTGCCCTTCAATAATTTAGTAATGCTCATGGTTTTATGTTGATGATTCAATTCCTGCATGGAAACATTGATTTTATCCTCTTTCTGGTCCAAATGTTGGACCTTTTCATCTTATTCGAAAGTGGTACAAATTTACACAGTTTTGTCAAACAGTTATGTGACTTCCTTGTCCTCTCTTTCCATTTCATGTATATGGAATGTCATTTATTTTTCTCTCTTCTCTCACACCTCAGGAGTAGTTGTAGGATTAAGTTTTTCTTTTAGATCCTTGATCTCCTGCCTATATCCCTCAATTGTCTGCACAATGATCTTTATCTTTTCATATGCGCTCCTATCTAATGTTTGCACACTATCTGGAATGCAATTGTATATAGTTGTTAGCCCCTCATATAGCTTGTCATTGCATTATTTTTCCTCCTCCTTCTCTGAGGTCAACTGGCCATAGGTGATATGTAATATCTCTGTGACCCCCCTACCAACTTCCAAGTTGGTGGAATCTACGGGGGCTCTGGATTGTACTTCCTGCATTATACTAGCCTGGAGTCCGTATAGTTCTTTGGTGGGTATATGTGCCATGACTACCTCAAAGTGGTCAATGTCCCTCATGGGTTTCTACATGGTCTCTTCATCAATTTTGACCATCTGTTGTGTGACTATGAATGTATCCCTGCCATGCACTACTGTATGAACTGTATCATCTTTTTCTTTCTTCACAGGGGGTCACTGTGTATTTTCAGGTTGCTTCGCTGTGGCCTACGACACTGTATGAATTTATAACTGTTGTAGAGTTTCATGGAATTCTATGAGTTTGGCCATGATCTCTTCTCTTTGTTATTCTACAGTGCAGACCACATCTCCCCCCCTATCCTATACCTTGTCCACCATGAACTAAATATCATCCTCTATTAAGGTGATGACTTGGCCCTCCTTGGTGCACTTCATCTTTTTGCACATCTCATCCACCTGCACTATGGTTCTTTTTGTGTGTGGGGTTTTTTCCCAAGTTGTTGTCTCTTGTGCCCCCTCCTCACCGGCCTGAGATGTGTCTCCCTTGTTCCCATCCTTCTAAATGTCTTCCCTAGGCACCATTGCTATCCTCTTTGGCCTCTTTGGCACTGTGTTGCTTCTAGAAGCCTAAGTGCA
>ML779583.1:952006-992350 GCA_009831015.1 Picea engelmannii | reverse complement strand
GGAAGGGCCAATAAACGACGCAACGATCCAGGAGTTCACTGAGAAAGAGGATGTCACACCATAGCAGGTCAAAGTAGCTCAAGCTAAGCTCGAGGCATTCAAGGTGGAATTGATCAGACTAGAGTGACTTGGGATGAGTCACATGTGAGTGTTGGGGGCATGTTGGCCCTTGACCAAGTTTTGAGGAACACTTGGTCATATTTGACCATTTTTGGACTTCGACAACTTGTCAAAGATAGAGCGCAATGCGAAGCGGTGATCATGGAAGCTAGACCCCTTTTCTTGGGTCCTTTTTGGGTTTTTGGGATAATGTAATGGGTATGGGATGTCGTCCCATGGGTTTACCCATGTTTATGCCTATTTTGTAAAGTATAAATAAGTAGCTAGGCAATGTAAGAGGGAGACAAAAAAGAAGATAAGTGTTAGTAAAGGCTTTGTGTATACCGTGTGACCGACTTGCAGAGCTGAGTGCAAGTGTTGTAAGTGCTGAGTGCATGGATTGTAAGAAGGCTCTGTGCTAGATCTACTTGGGGAAGGAGGATCTACTTGGGGAAGGAGTACAAGTTTGAGCTTTGTGCTGTAACCAGATTGGCCAAAGATTATAAAGAAGAAGAAGACTTTGTGGACATAGCCCTAGGGTGGGGATGAACCATGGTAAACCTGTGTGTTGTGCTCTGTGCTTCGACCTAATGTGTTGGTCTCTTTCCATGTGTTGTGCTTTGATATGATTATGCTATGTTCTTTTCTATGATATACTTAGATAGATCTACTTTTCTTTGTGCTTCTTATATGTATGGGTGTATATCTGACATATATGAAAGTGTTGAGTGCTAGACCTATTTTTCTGTTGCTAAGTGCTAACTTAACCTAGTTCTAAGTGAATGTTGTGGTGCTCTGCGCCATCTACGGAGTGCCATGAGGGTTAAATACAGAAGAATGATCTATGCTAAAGTGTTTTCTAAGAGTTAGAATCATAGATCTGTGTCCCAACTAAGGTTGTAGACACCTGAGCCTTGCGACCACCCTTGCCTCTACCTCGGGTGATACTTCATCTGCTTCGCAGGTGTTGCCGAAAGGGTCAGTAGTTAGGGTTTTGTTGGTGCATTGTTGAAGCATTGAACCCTGGGTATGCCCCTATGCCAACACATTCGTGTACTGGTCTTCTGATCTTGGCTTCTAAAACTCGTTAACCAATAGTTTTTTCACCTCTGTGACAATATTTGGTATTCCTTGTGGACTATTTACATCAAGGCTCATGTACCAGTCCATCATGCAGTCTCTTAGTGTGATAGCTAACAAAAAGAGATTTGTATCCTCATATGTGATCTTCTTTTCTTCCCAGATATTTTCAGATATGAATAAGTTATTTTCAGAGTCCTCTGATGCCTGTCCCTAGAAATTTGGTAATATGATCATGGGATCTTTTCCTACCATTTTGAACTGTGTTGAACTACTACCTCTACACGGTGTAGATAATTGATGGTTACTTCCTAAAATTGCTCCCCCAGTTGATTTTCCTTGATTGTAACCCTGTCTTATTGCTCCTCTTCCACTAAATTTCGGTTGTCTAAACATTATTTTTCTTTCAGGTGTATTAGTCACACATGGGGTTGTAGGTTCCACATCGACGATGATCTAGACCAGAGTTTTTCCTTCTGTTCCTGACCCTTTACCTTTTTTTTCCTTTCATATTTTTCATGCAAGATTTCCTCAATATACTCCGCAATCTATAGATCCTCTACCCCTTGTTAATTTCTTTCCAATCCCTCTTTGTAGGATATGTCCCTCTTCTTTTTATTCATCTTATATTGGTAATATCTTTCGCTACACGTATTCCCAAAATTTTCCATTATCTACTTTTTCTGGTCTTGTTCCATCATGATTGGGTTCATGGCCTCCTTCTTCTTTCCCTTATCCATCTCTTTGTCCATCTCTCAAGCTCATGTCAGTGCTTCCCCCCTTCCCCCATGCACAAAGGGAAGTCTAGCTATATGATTCCATGGTCATCACACATTTTTCATACCATAAAATCTTAAGTGAAGTATACATTGATCTGATGCACCTACCTCTGGGTCCCTTAAGGAAATCCTGCTATGCAATAGTTTAGTAATTCGTGGTATCTACTGCAAATTCAGTGATAAAACCTACAACAATACTGTATAACTAGAAATCTATTGCATGAGTAAATTTGTTATTAACTTGTTGTAATTGCACGATCTCCATAGGATGCCACTCTAGTTGTCTGATCCGATTCATAGCGTGATTTTCCTTCAACATCAATAACTACTCCCACAAAAGATGTGGGAAATCACAAAAAAATACCTCATGCAAGTCGCTAAACATGAATTTGTCGATATATTTGCGTGGTGTCAACTTAGGGTTTTTTCTGTCCTTCTGTGCAAACTTGAGTTCCTTTGTCCTCAACCATGTTTCAATATCCACCTTCATTGGATTACATGGCCTGTACATTCCCTTCTATGCTTTCATCCTCCATGATTTTCTTCCACATATCCTGTCCACTCAATCTTTTGCAGTTCTAGCTGGAAAAAAAACCATTTGTTGGTTACTTGGGCTGACCCAGGTTCTGATCTCAAATAGGTTTCTAACAAAACCCTCAAAACTATCAGCCCTCCTGGTAAACTAGAATGAAACGTTGCACACAGAGTGAACAAAACATTCTCACCCAAGATATATTTATGGGGGAATAAAATTCTTAGGTGGTTGCATTCTAGGAATGAGTGGGGATGGTGTTTATATTCTTTCCCTTATGCATCATCATTATCTAATCATTCATCTACTTCTATGATTTATTCATCATTAACTTATGCATGCATGTTGTTATAACTAGATTTAACCATTCATTCTTTAACTGATGATTAATATAATAGTAAAATCATTCATTAAAAACACATCGAACACAATGTTTTACCGTGGTTCACCCCCTCCTGGGGCTACGCCCACAAATATCTGGCTTCTCTACTCTTTTATTTATTCTACTACAAAATATGCATTGGATGCATTACATATTTAGGATTACAATCAAAATGAGGGTAAGTAAGCTCTGGGAGGCTGACTATATCATGCCGGGCTCCTCATCTTGTGACCTAACCCTAAAAAACTAGCTTATTCGACTCTACCAAAATCACCATACAAAACTCACAATAATCAATAACTTTTGAACCCCTAACCTAGACCTCCAAGGTATTTATTTATAATAATCTATCGAATAAAACCTAACCCTAACATGGTTAGGCCTGTCTGCATGGACGCCATGTTTATTTTCCTCCTGCATGCTGCTTTTCCTTCTTTTTCTGCATGTTGCTTTTCTTCCTCCTAAGGCGCACGCTCCAAAAATAGACCTTCTCTTTCAAAATTAGGTATGCGCCCAAAATATATCCTTCTTCCAAAAATAGACCTACACCAACAAAGATCAATTTTTGACACATTTTAGGAGATCGATTTTCCCAAGGAATGAATATAACAAGTTAAAACTAAAGAAGATAGGATCCTACATAATTTTGTGAAAAATTCCAGCTAGTGCCTATGAACTTGAGTTACCACATGATATTGGAATTTCACCAATATTCAATGTTGCAGATTTATATCCTTAAAGAGGACATGAGGTAGAGGATTTTTATGATCAAGGGAAGTTTGAACCATTTCAGTGGATGAAGCATTTACCTTCAACAAAATAGTTGCATATGGAGAAGATTCTTGATTAAAAAATTGTCAAGAGGACAAGGAAACATTATTACTATGAGTACTTAGTGAAATGAAAAGATATTTCAAAAAAATTTGTGACTTGGATGAGTGATATAAAGATCTAGAAACATGCCAAAAAAATTGAAGACCTCATGGACATGAGTCTATGAATATTTTCTTCCCCGAGAATCTGATGCAAGAGCATCAATCATGTTAATTTTAAGATTAATCTAGGAGGTCAAATCCATTTAACAAGGGAGTTGGTTCCAAATTTTTTAATAATTGTACGATATATTTTTATATATATCTTCGTTAGGTTAGTTTTGATGGGTGTTGAGTTTGTTGCTAATTTTTAGGAGTGATTTCTAGATTGGGGTTTTGTTGAGGATAGCTAGGAATTTTTTGGTTTGTGAGCTACCCAAGAGCTCAAAAATATATTTAGTGTTTTGTAATGGATATAGGTTGGCATGCATGTGGGTGTGTGGGAAAAGGTCCAAGAGACAAAGAAGGAACTTAGTGTATTGTTGTATCAGTCTATTCCCTGCAAGAATTAATAAAACTCTTGGTTTTGTGTGTTGTTGTGGTTTTTTGTGTGGGTGCAATTGAAATTTGTTCATAGTATTTCTTGAAAGAGTGAAAGGTTTTTTTTTTTTATAGTGTAAGATATATGCATAGATCACGTCCCAAAGTGGAGTGAAATACATTGAAATACTTATGTTTTTTTTTTTTTTTCATTTGAATGATTGACTAATATTTGATCGGGGGTGACAACTCACAGAATTAACGGTCACAGTTTGATCATTGAGACTCGACAATCGAGACCTAAAAACTACAAAGGATTTATACTAGCGACAATGAAGCATCAGATCAACAACTAATACTCCAATGGAAATATTCCATAATTGATGATGAATATTAAATATGAGAACAAGAATCGACGACTGAGATCAATAGGAGTGTTTTTTATATTGTTGGAATTTGTCTAGAAATATCTATACTCCAACTCCACACGCTGTTGATGATGACTCTAAGATCATCGATGATGATAGAATTGGAAGCTATGTCAATGAGGAATTTGTTGATGAGAAAGTGTTGGGTAGGTTAGATAGATCGATGGTGGGGATTTAATAGAAGGATAAGATCGATGAAGAATTGATAAAGGGATATTAGCGAGGTTGAAATGAATCGACGATGTTGATTTGATCATTCAAATATGTGTCAACGATCCAGGATGATGGAGATGGGTTCCCATGTTGTCGGGACTGCCATGTCATCGGGCCAACTGATCCTTTTGTATGTTTCTCCCTAGTAAAGTAGCAACAATTATATATACACTGTCGAGACAACTATATCATTGGGGAAGTTGGGTGTGTGTGTTTTCTCCCTAGTAAGAATGACAATGAAAACAACTTTAACCTAGGTCAAGTGCTTGGTCGCGTGGGAATAAAGGCTTAGTGCCAAAGGGGAAATAAGGATCCTGAAATAAATTTTCTATTTGTGCACATCACATAGTGGTTCAGAACTTTGTTAGAGGAAGGATCTAAGGCCGATTAAATATTCCAAAGCAGTCCAAGTTTGAAGAAGTCAACGGGGATTGTTTGAGAACCCTGAAGAAAAAGGAATTTGGACCTGGCAGATCCACATCAATTGAGGTCTCCAATTGGAAACTTGGAAGGACTTCTGTATTTTGATGTCTCTAATTGGAAAATATATATCCCTAAGGCCTCCAATTGGAAACTTGGAAATATTGATAGTCTCTTGTTGATGTGTTCTCCTAACACCCATCAACTAGGTGATTGGAGTGCATATTTGAACTTATGAATATTTCAAATGGAGATCATACTTTTCATATTTAGAGAGTTCCAAATAACCTCTTCCTATTGATCATGAAGAAAAAAACAAGTTTTAAGAATTTAGAGTCAGTTTTAGTATTGCAATTCTTCTTCACGAAAGGAAAACGAGGATGGTTTCTCTTTTGACCAAAATGATAAGAAAACAAAATGATACTAAAAAAATGAAATTTATTTTTTCCATATTTTCACTGAATATACCTATGTGTCAGCTTCATCCATCATTTAATGAAATCTAAAACATAGGTCATATTCCCAAGATATTCCAATTTTCTCCCACATTCTACAATACCCCCAACACTTAGTCATTTTCAGTTGCCTCGCTTCTTTAGGAGGCCATAACTTGAGTTGTTGATGTCCAAATTAAGAAACCAAGAGATTTTTGGAAATATGGAGACATGAAGAAAAATTTGGAATTGGTTTCCATGGATCAAATGATAGTTATCACACTCTAAAAATTAAAATACAATCATGACTATTTCTATCTTGGTAACAAAGTATTTTTGAAAAAATGGTTTATTAAAAGGACTTTATGAATGTCTAAAGTGTGCCCTAGCAGAGGGAAAAATATCAAAGTTCATATTTATCAAGTAGATTTTCATTAATTGCACAAAAGGGAAAAATCCCTAACCCTAAATCAATTCCAAGAGGATGAAGAGAATATTATAAAAGAAGATATAAAAGGTATTCAAGGGTTTCAGTGGAGAGTTTGCAACAAGTAGATTTTTCCTTCAAATATTTTGTGAATTATCCTCCTTAACTTTCTCCCTTGTCTTTCTTTCTGATCTATTATTTCCATTAAGTTTTACATGTATGTTTGGTAATAGGAAGAACTGGGTCTGATCAACTCTTTCTTTAAATTCTTCCAGTCATTTTTCATGATATTCTAGGTCCAAAAGAGCAAAATCCTTGCTTGTAAACAAACAAATGCAATTTTTTTCAGTTTATCTAATTGTCCTTGAGATGTTATTAAAGTCGTTTCATCCCTCTGTTTAAGGCATTGTTAAACTTGTTACAATTGGGATATTATTATTAATTTCTCCTTCAAAGATCTATTCAAGTGTCAAGTTGTTTTTATGAATCTAAGTGGTAGATGTATCAATGGATTCTTGGGTATATGATGCTTTAAAAACTCATTTAATATTAACAAAGAAGTCATGTAAAATTCTTAGATGACTTGTCCATTTCATTTTCCTTTCATCTTGGAAAGTCATAACTACTTCTGGATTCACATTATTTTATGAGGAAGACAAAATATCTGTTGAGAGAAAACCTCATAGATAAAATATTTTCTAGTTATATTTACTCCCTTTTATTTCATGATTAAGATGATGTTCTTAATAAATAAATATTCTAAATGAGAGCTTTATTGGAATATTTGTTGGGTTTGTTTTGTTTAGAACTCACCCATTGCATGTATCTAAGGCCATAAAACAAATCTTCGACATACATAAAGAGAGGAGAACCACCTATATAAAAATGAGGAGAGTCTTTCTTGTTCCCCACAAGATTTTCTCTCAATGTTGGTAATTTTGCCTGGATTGAAAAAGTTATCAACACCTCTTTGGTGCCCAATTTCACTCAAATCTTGGAAGACTTATCTATATAGAAGGAAAAGTGAAAAATTGTTTGGAGAATGAAAATATCCATTTATCTCTATTGAAAACACATTCCCTTAGCCATATACTTCATTATACATGATTGCTGATTCAAATTCATACAAGATTTGGCTCTTTGGTGGTCACTGGGAATGATTTAGTCTCCAAAAAAATTATTATTTCTCATGCTCAAAATTAAGTTCAAAAAATTAATTGTAGACACCTCAATACTATTATTAGGATTGATCATTAAAATTAAGATCAAAAACACTTTGGAGCAGCCCTGGAAACATTATAATTTTTCATTAATTTGAATGTGAGTGAGGGACCCTTGGTTTTTAGGATTTATAAATATTTAAAAAGAATACATTTTTTAATCGATGTTTTCATAGCTGCAAACCACACAATTGGATTCCATTTATTTTTTTAAAATGAGGTCTCTATTTTTTTTGAGGTTAAAAACTCAATGAATTTTGATGCCAACTGGGATCATCATCAAGAACCTAGATGAAATATTTTAAGATTCTCACATGATAGCTAATGATTCACATTGTCATATAAGTATTGTTTGAGACTGCAATATCTTGCGAAATCTTCAAGTCGACGCTGAATTGGAGGATTCATTGTTTTTAAGCAGGTGAATTAGAGGTTTACATTTATGATTAACTATGTGGTTAGTTTTTGAGGATTTTTCAGCTAAGGAATAATTTTGAATCCTATTCCATTTTAGGTCAGTGTTGTTTTCCTTGAGTCTAACTTTCATGGATCTACTCATTAATGATAATTGGAAACCTCTAATTTGTTGGGTAGTGGAAGCAAAAAAAATCATTTACAAGATATATTAAACATGCATAAAACCAAGAACATCAATCACACAATTGACATAGTGATTTATGTGGAAACCCAATGCGGGAAAAAACCATGGGCAATGATATTCGGTATTCTTATTATTCAAGGGACAATTACAATAGCCAATATCAAGCATATAATCATCCTCTCCTCACACACACTCTGTTCTACACACCTCACACTCCACATCACACTATCACCTCTATGGGTATGCTCGTATATATAACATCTATCACTTAGTTACACAAACTGATCATGAATAGATCAGATAGTTATGCAGACAATTCATAAATAGATTACACAATTTACAATGAGTGAATATATGCACATTCTTTATTTAGTTGAAATACATGTTCATGTGAGAGCATGAGGAAATGCATTGACATGTTTCCAACAATCTCCACCTTGACAACAATTTACCCGATATATCGTGCCCTTAATTAATTCATCACCTTTTCTGTAATCCAAGAGAAGCCAAAAACCATCGTAGCTTCTCTAGAAAAATTGGTTTCGTAAACACGTCTGCAGAATTCACTTTTGTATGGACCTTTTCCAGATCCACTCCACCTTCATCGATAACCTATCTTACAAAATGGTACTTAACATAAATATTCTTTGTCTTACTGTGATATGCTAGATTTCTAGCCAAATGAATAGCACTTTGACTATTGCAAAACACTTTCACCTTGTCTTGCATCCTTCCAAACTCACCCAACAAACCTTGTAACCAAATTGCCTCCTTGCATGCATGTGAAGCAACCATATACTCTGCCTCAGTAGTGGATAAAGAGACTATGTTTTGAATCTTTGACATCAAACTAACAGATCCTCCTGCAAGAGTAAAGGCATATCCTGAAGTGGATCTCTTTTTGTCCAAGTCACCTGCAAAATATGAATCTACATAACCACAAATTGAATCTATGGAACCATCATAGGTGATAGAATAACTTCTTGTGCCTCTAAGATATCGAAGCACCCATTTTACTACTTCCCAATGCTCTTTTCCTGGATTTTCCATGTATCAACTGACAACACCAAATGCATGTGAAATATATGGTATAGTACTCACCATCGCATACATCAAACTTCCCATTACATTAGCATATTGTACACGAGACATATAATCCTTTTCTTCATCATTACTAGGACATAAACCTGAAGAAAGCTTGAAATGGGAAGCCAAAGGGATCTGTATGGGTTTCACATTATTCATATCAAATATCATAAGTTTTTCTCCACATACTTCTATTGTGATAACCACAACTTACCATTTTTTCTTGTCTCTCTATATCTGCATGCCTAAGATTTGTTTTTATACTCCTAGATCCTTCATATCAAATTCCCTAGCCAACTGAGCCTTTAACTTGTTGATTTCGACCATGATTTTTCTTTCCACAAGCATATCGTCAACATATAACACCAAAATAATGAACATGCCATTTTCCAACTTTTTAAAACACAATGATCATATTCACTTTTTGTAAAATTCAGGCTCACCATGAAGGAATCAAACGTCTTGCACCATTGTCCTGGAGAGTGTCTCAAGCCATACAATGACTTCTTGAGTGTGCAAACAAACTTATTATTGCAATCCTGAAAAAACCCTTCTAGTTGTTCCATATATATATATATCCTCGTCTAAATCTCCATGTAGAAATGTTGTTTTAACATCTAGCTTCTCTAACTTAAGATCAAGTAAATCAACTAGTGCTAACACAATACGAATTGAAACAAGCTTCACAACTGGTGAAAATATATCATGAAAATAAATACCTTCTTTTTGAGAATACCATTTTTCTACCAATATTTCTTTATACCTTTCGACTTTATCATCAACACCCTTTTTTTCAGTTTGTAGACCCACTTGCAGCCGAAAACCTTCCCGTCCTTTGGAAGTTCTACTAGGTCCAATGTTTTATTCCTCTCTAAGGCATCCATTTCTTCTTTCATAGATTTCTTCCATTGAGCACTTTCATATACCTTAATTGCTTCCTAAAAACAACTAGGCTCTCCATCAATAGAAACCAAAGCCACAGATGAAACATAATCGACATACCTTGTAGGAGGATTCCTAACCCATGAATATCTCCTTAGAGATGGTTGAGTTATATCCTCATTTTCCTGGATTTTTTCTTTATCTACATCTTCTGCTTCTGGAAATTCTTCATGCTCCTCCCTTTCTGAAGATGAATGCGGTTCCAACTAAATTTGTTGAACTTGTGGCACCTGTTCTTTTCTCACTTTAACATCTACCAGTTCTAATTTAAGAGTGAGATTCATCAAATACTACATCTCTGCTTATGATAAGTTTGTGGGTAGTAGGATCCCACAATATGTACCCCTTAACTCCATCACCATAAACAACAAAGACATGTTTCTTTGATCTAGGATCTAACTTAAAACGTTGATCTTTAGAAATAAGAACATAAGCATCACAACCAAATATTCTCCTATTTGAAAAATCACACGAATGACCTGTCCATACCTCTTCTGGAATATTACAGTTTATTGCAGTTGATGGTGACTGATTTATGAGATAGTATGTTATAAGAACTGCTTCTACCCACAATTACTACTGCATCTTCGCATTATTGAGAATGCTCCTTTCTCTCTCTAGGAGAGTCCTATTCGGGCGTATGACAACACCACTCTACTGAGGAGTATAAATTGTGGTCTTATGTCTTCCGATCCCAACTTCCTCACAATAGTTATCAAATTCCACAGATGTGAACTCACTTCTATTATGTGTCCTTAAACACTTGATTGACCTGTCAGTGCTCTTTTCAACCAAAGCTTAGAATTACTTAAATTTATTAAATACATCAGCTTTTATTTTAAGTAAGTGGACCCAAACCTTTCTAGAGTAATCATCTATAAATGTCACAAAATATGATGTTTCTCCAAAATAAATTGTAGGGGATGCTCCCCAAACATCTGAATGAATGTAATCAAGGATACCTTTTCTTATATTCCTTCATGTTTTAAACTTCTATATACACTGTTTTCCAGAAATATAATAATTGCATAAATTCAAATTCAGAAACTTCAAACGTGGAAGTGACTTACGATCAACCAATGCCTTAATCCCTTTCTTGATCATATGACCCAAAGGTTGATGCCATAAACGAGCAGAGTCCCTTGCATATTTAGATTCTACCACTGCTTGATTTACTTATGTCCTTCCTTCAAGCCGATAAAGGTTCCCGATCCTATTTTCCTTCATGACTACTGAGATGCCTTTGGACACCTTCAGTACTCCACCTTGAGTTGTACACTTGTAACCAACATAATATAGAACTCCCAAAGATATCAAGTTCTTTCTTAGTTCAGGAACATGCCTCACATTTGTTAATGTTCTTACAGAACCATCATGCATTTTAATTCAGACACTACCAACTCCAACAATTTTAAAATAAAAATCATTTTCCATAAAAAAAACACCATCATCAATAGATTGCTAAGTTGAGAACCAATTTATATGAAGACACATGTGGATGGACGCACAAAAATATAACAACCAATGCCGATGTTGATGTGAAACATCACAAGTAGACAATACCTCATTAACCATACCTGAACTAGAACTAGAACTTGTTTATGCTAAATTAGCTTCCTTTGCTTCTTTTGTGGAGTCCTCTTTGGATGCATTTTGTATTTTCCAACAATCCTTCTTGAGATGCCCAGATTTTCCACAGAACCAACATTTATTCTTACTCTTCTTTCCTTTTGACTTAGACCTTGATGTACCCCTCTGATTTTTCCCTCTTTTTGTAGATTGACCTTTGACCACCATTGCTTCTACTATTAAGGTTTCTTTACTGGATCTTTTCCTCATCTCCTCAGACAACAAAGCTCCCACAACATTGTCATAATCAATGACATATGTTGTGCTAAACCGCATAGTTGTGACCAAATGATCCCAAGACTCAGGCAATGAACACAGTAGTGTAAGTTCCTTGTCCTCATCTTCATACGTTACGTCCATACTAGATAATCGACAAATCAAAGTATTGAAAAAATTCAAGTGATCATCAATTTTCATACCTTCTTTTATCCACAAGTTGTACAACTGCCTCTTTAAGAAGATTATGTTCGTTAATTTCTTTTTCATATATAGACTCTCCAGTTTTCTCCACAAACCTATTGTCGTGTTCTCTTTAATGATGTTAAACAACACTTCATCTTCCAGACACAAACAAATAGTACTGAGGGATCTTGCATCCATATCTTCCTAGTCCTCTTCTGTCATGATTGTCGGTTTCTTTGTCTTTCAAACCAATTGTTTTTGCAATCCTTGTCACACAAGAAGATATCACATATTGATTTTCCATAGAGAAAACTATTCATACTGTTGGCCCTTGACTAGGTTTTGTGGAAACGTTGGTCATGTTTGACCAATTTTGGGACTTCGATAGGTTGGTCAAGGATGAAGCACCAGGCGAAGTAGAGATCGCAGGATCTTGCCCCCTTTTGTGGGATTTTTGGGTTTAGGGTTTATGTAACGGGTATGGGATGTCGGCCCATGGTTTTACCCATGTTTAGGCCCCATTTGTAATGTATAAATAGATATCTAGGGGATGTAAAAAAGGGGGAGATTAGTGAAGAGACCTAACAAAATCGACTTAGTGTGAAGCTAGAGGCTTTGTGCATACTATGTGTTAAGACTTGCAGAGCTAAGTGAAAGTGATTGTAAGAAGCTGGTGTGCAGACTGCATAAGAAGGATTTGTGCTGTGACCTAACTCGGGGAAGGAGGATCTGGCGAGGTGTGTATAGATCTCCTATCCTATGCAGAGTGGGTCTTGTGGCTCTATGCATTGAATGAAGATAACAAAGAGAAGAAGAGTTGGTGGACGTAGCCCCACGCTGGGGGTGAACCACGTATATCTTGAGTTATGGTTGCTTTGTGTGATTAATGTGATTTATGCTTAGTGTTTTCATCTTTATGTATGTTAGATGCATCTGATATAGTATCTTAGTGTTTAGTAATGTGAATGAATGCTAGATCTTCTCTATTTCTATGTGCTAAGTGCTTGGGTGTGTTAGATCTTGTTGAATACTGTGTTGTTCTGTAATTAGGGTTTTACTTGCGATGTGAATAAGGATTAAATGCTAATGAACGTTAACATCTAAGTGCTATGTTAAGTATTGTAATCACAGATTTTTGTCCCAGCTAGGTTGCAGACACTTGAGTCCTGCAACCCCCCTGCCTCTACCTCGAGTGAGACTTCATCTACTTCGCAGGTGTTGCCAAAAGGGCTACTAGTTAGGGTTTTGTTGGTGCTATGTTGAAGCGTTGAACCTTGGGTCTACCCCTGTGCCAACAAATGGTTCCGTTGCCAGGACCTAAAACTGTGATTGCTGGGAACTGAAGAAAAGAGAAAGCTCTGTTCATAGATCTGTTTCTATAGTGCACAATACTGTACTTGACTTGTGAAGCTCTGTGCTAAGAAGGGAATCAGATCTGAAGAAAAGAGGTAAGATCTTAAATCTTTGTGCTCTAATAAAGGTAAGATAAGTGAAAAAAAAAATTGCTTTGAAAGAATGGATCTGGGTATGTTTAATAGATTTGGTCCTAGTATGAAAACTAGGGCACAAATCGAAGAAATAAGATATGATATGAATAGATCTGATAGAAATAGTGAAAGATATGTTATTCCTATGCATATAAAGAATTGTTGGACTAAAAAGTGGATGCAGGATCCTAGAAATAATTTTTTGCAGGTCCATCACTGTGATCTCAGTGCGTAGTACAGGAAAGGTTGGGGATCATTTAAGAGAAAGAGAGGATTGAATCTTTTTTATAGTTGTAGAAGACCGAGACATATTTCTAAGGAATTCCATGGTATAAGTCCTATTTTCCTTTGTTGTAAAGCTACTAGACATGAAGTTTTGGGTTTCCCTAGAATGATTGCTAAAGTTGAGAAGATTAACATGAGACAAGAAAAACCTAAGGAAGGTCGAGAGAGTAAGAACATGCTAAAGAACCAAAAAGAATCAGAGGCTATATTATTGCATATGAAAGAAACATTGAATGATCACAGAGACATTAGTTTATCGGATATTTTAAATGAGAAAGAGTGCATAGAAGCAAGAATAGGAGACTTAAACATAGACTGTGTATTGGATGCATAAACACAGGTGAACATTATGACAGAAAGTACTTGGGAAATATTAGGAAAGCCTGTTATGGTTCCTTCACTGGGAGGAATAGGATTGTTTAAAGGAAAGGTAATAACTCTATGTAGAAGAATTTCCCATGTACCTATGATTGCTCATGGAACATCGACATAAGAAGAATTTGAGATCATTAAGTTTGTTGAGAACAATGACCCCCTTGCACTTTTGTTAGGAAGGACTTGGATTGAGAAAGATCAGATCCGAAGGAAAGAAGAAGAGGAAGCTCTAGAACAGAAAAAACAAGAATTAAGGGATTTCATGGCTAGGAGAATAGCACGCTTAATAGAAGAACGAGAGGACAAGTCGAAGCAATTGAGGGCCAGAGACCTAGCTATAAAAGTTGAAATAACACAAAAATACTTAGAGAACTTATCCATACAGGAGAGTAGATCACCTACTCCAGAAACAGT
The DNA here is from genome assembly GCA_009831015.1 of Picea engelmannii. NCBI lineage: Eukaryota > Viridiplantae > Streptophyta > Pinopsida > Pinales > Pinaceae > Picea > Picea engelmannii. The sequence goes on along the minus strand of ML779583.1, from coordinate 977,763 downwards.
AAGAAAATAAGTATTATCCTTGAACCTTGTGAAAGATCCTCAACAATACGAAGTTACTATGCTAAGAAAGGATAAGAAAAATAATGGAAAGAGGAATCCAGAGATGCATATCATAGGAAATAAAGCTAGAAACCTCAATAAGAAGAAAGAAAAGCTAGAAAAATTGCAAGAGGTTCTAGAGAGGACTTCGCAGAAGGAAGGCTTGTATAAATTGAACATTGCTGGAATAGCAGAGCAGAGCAGATTGGCACTTCGCCACGGCGGAGATATATGACCGTTGGAGGCGTCCCGACCATTAGAATGATGCTCTAGAATGGCTAGAAACACAATTATTGTTGGAAATTTCACCATTGAACCATTGGGACCGCGCCATAACAGATGGAATTACATTGATTGAGGCGTTCCTACCCATCATAAGAACTCGTTACGATGTTATCTATTTAACCCATCGCATGTATTATCATGGACACTTTTTCCAACTGTGATTATTCGAACCCACAGAGATCTAATTATCACCGTGCAATGCTTATTGAGACCTCACCATTTTTTCTTCTACCTTGATTATTTTTTCATTGACCTGAGATGTCAGATCTCGAGTGTGTATGTCTATGTCGGGTGACTTTAGCGTAGTAGAGAAATCCATCGAAGAGATTCTCATAGACCTCATGGATGAGAAGGTCATGTCCGTAGGACCACAAGATTCACCGACAAGAGGAGTGAAAGCATCCCCATCGGCTTCACGTTGATCTAGGCTCTCCCAAACTACAACAGAGAAACAAACCAAGCATCATGATGACTTGGTGAATGAAAAGCTCATCCCATAAATCCTGCTTGACTACATCCCACCTCTAGCTAGCATGGTGAGTCGTGACAGTGTCCCAAGGGACTTCAACTACACAGTGATCATCACGTCCCTCTCGAAGGGGATACGTGCAGTAGGGATACAGTTGGAGAGGATCCTAATGCTTAAGATCAGTGACTTCAACTTGGGAGATAGAAAAAATATGGAATTATTGCACCACACAAGTATTTTAGCAAGAAAATAGGGAAGAAGTCGAAGATAATTCCCTAGCCGTGGACTATGGATATCGTGAGGTCCACCATTCTTAATGTAATGAAGTTACCACACTTCAGCAGACATCAGGAGGTTAACGCGTGTGTTAAACTCCCACTTTCGTGCTTCCATGGAGGTTACTTATGGTTGTATAGGCACATCAGAGTAGATCATACGTTGATCCACCAGATCACCAGATTGAGCATGCAAGGACCAGACCCACATGACTTTTACCCAGGGAAGGATGCAAATCGCGCCTTAGCACAGATAATAAATGACACCTATGGTGATGTGTAGAAGGGGAAGTGGGGCTATAATGTATTCTCCATCCATAATAGCACAGTGCGCCTAGCTTGCCAGTTGATCATTGGTAAGATTGTTAGGAAGAACATGCCAACGTAGGTCACGGGGTTTGTTGTCCACCTCGCAGGAAAATGCATTGAAGGGTTGCAAATGAATTGGGCGAGCTACCTTGTCAACTAGTTAGAGAAAGAATTCCGCGAAGCTCAGGATCAAGGCAATGAGTTTCATTTTAGTTGGTTTTTGATTCTCATTGCCTTCATTTCTTGGGATATGCCGAAAGCAACGACCTTCCCAGAAATTGAGTCGTCCGAACCAGTAGCTGCCAAGTTCACTACGCTATGGTATTTGAGTGACATGGTGAAGCAATGGCAGTCAAACATGGTGTTCCACACCTATTATCTGCAACTGAAGAGGGCCATTTAATCCTTCCCTTGCATGATGCCGAACACTCTACACAATTTCAGGCCAGTCGTGAAGTTCCGCGTAGACAAACACTTCATCTATATCACTGCGCGTGGAGATGAACACACATAAGAGATCAAATCCTATTACAAACTTACCGAGGAGGAAATGGAATAAATAACCAAGGAATGGCCTGTAGAGTTCCTTGTACCAGTCAAATAGACAAAATTGTCCAACCTCGACCTCATCGGAAGTCCTGTAGTCACTTGCGAAGAATATAATGCACCCAACAACAATAGGGAGAAAAATAAGCAAGAGGTACAATAATTGAGCAACCAATCAAAGGAAACTACACCATATTCACCTAAAGGGGGAGGAGGTGATGAAGTATACAAAGAGGAGAATGAAGGGGAAGAAGAAAATCAAAATCTTTGTGAAGTAACACCGCATAAAGATCCCCTTCCAGAAGCATAAACATCCAATAAAAGAAAGGGTTCCCTGATGAAACCTTCATTGCGGAAGAAGTCAAAAGCCAATAAACCTCCATTCCACACTGTGCTCACGGTGGATGATATTGACCTCATCATCATCTCTATATTAGATACCTTAGAGGACATTTTGCAGCGACGCGAAGCCAAACATGAGACAATGTTTGACAGGATCGAGGGAGAGTTCAAAGGGGTACAACTGGCTTTTTATTCGAGCTGCACAGTGTCTGCTGCGTCGTTGTCAGCAGGGGACATAGAAGTAGGAGATGAGCCTGCCCATCTACGCATATTAGCAGACTTGACCGAGGCTCACCTTCGTCGGCTCCAGGAGGAAACATAGTAGGCCAAAAAGGCATTAAAGAAAGCAAAAGAAGAATCCATAGAGAAATGTCGGATTGCGCAATAAGAAAAAGATGACCTCCAGGTGAAGTTTGCAGAGGTAGAGTGCAGATCCAGAAGGAGAAAGAACATATGCTTGTGGAGCAGATGGGAGTTAAGGAAGAAGTCATTAGAGCACTTATCTCTATGATGGGCCTAGCACAGATGGAAGAAGAAACCACTGAGAGCTAGGTGGGGAAGCTCGCTGAAGCCATTCAGTAGCTCCAAGAACGAATAGAAAAACTGGAACTACAAGCCGTGTTAAGCACTCTGTAGGAAGTGCGAGATCAGAGAGAGGAAAATGCCAGGAGCGCAGTTGAAAGAATCAAGGCATTGGCCTTGGAATGTAAGCAAATTAGTAGTCGAAGTGTGCAGACCTATGATCACCTTGCAGAGGACCTTGAACTAAGGACATTGGAGTCATAGCTCCAGGAGGCAAAGCAACAGGAAGCAACAGTGCAAGCATAACTGAAGCTACTATCACCGGTCGAGAGGATGAAAAGGTCATAGGAACAATGCACCGTTCAACAACAGTTCCATGCCATCTAGGGTAAAGTCATGGAAGTGACCCAGAGGCTCAAGCCAATATAGGATGAATCTTGCACACTTTTTGAGGAGATTAAAGGACAAGGTGCACAACTAGAACAAGTATTCACCATAGTAAAATAGAGGCTGGAAGGACCGGTGGCCGAGAAATTTATTTAGGAGTTCGCCGAGAAGGAGGCTCTGGCGAAGCAGCAGGTCGAAGCAGCTCGAGCCAAGCTCGAGGCTCTCGAAGAAGAGTTACCCAGATCAGAGTGACTCAGGATGAGTCACAGGTGAGTGTTGGGGGAATTTTGGCCCTTGACCAGGTTTGTGGAAACGTTGATCATGTTTGACCAATTTTGGGACTTCAACAGGTTGGTCGAAGACGAAGCTCCAGGCGAAGTGGAGATCATGGGATATCGCTCCCTTTTGTGGAATTTTTGGGTTTAGGGTTTATGTAATGGGTATGGGATGTAGGGCCATTGGTTTACACATGTTTAGGCCCCATTCATAATGTATAAATATATATTGAGGCAATGTAAGAAAGGGGGAGATTAGTGAAGAGACCTAGTAGAATCAGTTTAGTGTGGAGCTAGAGGCTTTAAGCACAATCTGTGTCCCAATTAGGTTGCATACACTTGAGTCCTGCAACCCACCCTGCCTCTACCTCGGGTGAGACTTCATCTTCTTCGTAGGTGTTTCCGAAAGGGTCGGTAGTTAGGGTTTTGTTGGTGCGTTTTTGAATCATTGAAACTTGGGTCTACCCTTGTGCCAACACTTACCGCTGAATTTCTCCACCTCAAACTTAGAACTCCTCACTTTCACCATTAGCAAAAAAATCCAAAACCACCACTTATAAAACTAAGCCCTTTTAAATATGAAGGAATAATGGTATGAACCCCCAAATAAATGTTAAATAAAAAGGTTTCAAAACACAATTATTTAATGCATATTCCTTAAAACCCTTTAAACATCCACCTTTATTCAAAGTTCACCTCCAACCTTTATTACATAATCAATTCTCCGTAATAAGAAAAAAAAGGGAGCTCACCTTTATTAAAGCTCACCTCCACCTTAAATATCTGGTGCTTAATGAAAAAGTCAATCATTCATACCTTTGCAAAAAACTTCAGTTTATACCATGAATTTCATGGCATGCAAAATTTTCCTCTTTTTTTTTTGTTTTTTTGTTTTGGTTTTGGATCGAAGTTTGAGAGCGTTGGCATGCCTCTAACACTTCCTAGGGAGTGTCGATGATCTCATACTCACTCAATCATTCCTTCTTGCACTCGCAGGAGACCTGTACACAATTCACCTTGGCTTTCCTGCGACACCTACTCAACCTACTCTGATACCACTTGTTGGGAAGTGAAAGAAAAAAAGAGAATTAACAAGCAATATTAAACACACATAAAACCAAGAACAACAATCACACAATCAGAACATTGATTTATGTGGAAACCCAATGCGGGAAAAAACCACGGGCAATGATATTCAATATTATTATTATTCAAGGGAGAATTACAATATCCAATCTCAGACATACAATCATCCTCTCCTCACACACACTCTACTCTCTACACACCTTGCACTCCACATCTCACTATCACCTCTATGGGTATGTTCGTATATATAACATCTATCACTCAATTATACAAACTGATCATGAATAGATCACATAGTTACACAAATAGTTCATAAATAGATTACACAATTTACAATGAGTGCATGTATGAAGATTCCTGATTTAGTTGAAATGCATGTGCCTGTGAGCGCATGAGGAAATTCGTTTTCATGTTTCTGACATAATTCACTTGATTAAAAAAAACCAAGCCTCCAATTTAGTGTCGACTTGCTGATTTCGAAAGATATTAGAGTCTCAAACAATATTTTTATGACAGGAATCATTAGATATCATGTGAGAATATTAAAAATATTTCATCTAGGGTCCTGATGATGATCCCGGTTGGGATCGATACATGAAGAGACCTCATTTAAAAAAAAAAATACTCCTAAGTAATACATTTTCAATCCAATGATTTTGTTGAGTACTTATGCCCCCCCCAAAATAGGTAAAACCTTTTTGTGCTTAAGAAACCAACTTCGAGGAATACCAAAGGTATGTGCAAAGTGCCTAACTAGCCAAAGTAACAATTTTGTGCAGATAGCCAGTTGGATAGAATTTGAGTTTGTTTTCTTGTGTTTCATATCATAAATACAATTTTTGACTTGGATGATTGGTGTTGTAGATCTCTTATTTTGTGAGTTTTATTTTATTTCATGAAGGCCTTTATGTGCCTGCCTGATGCATCTATGGGGAAACACTTAGTAAAAATGTTGATTTGGAACAAAACTCATCTAGAATACTTCTAATAGCCATAAACATGTATAATATTCTTATTTGAAGTCGAACATCAAACTTGCATGTAAGGAAATCTACCTAATTATGATATCTCATTCTTAGATGTATCTTGATGTCACTATGATATTATTTAGAAACTTATTTATCATTGTTTTGCATCATTCGCCTAAGAATATTCCACTAAGCCTTTTATGACTTATTAATGAGCTACTTATTTTTATGTACAATCTCTTATTTTCCAATATATGGCTATGATCTCAAATGGCCTTTCAATGTTAAATGTGAAAATGAATGTGAACACCTACACACAAGGCATGAAGACACATCAAATCTTAAAATCATTAAGCAATGTTAATAAACTAAGATAATCTTATGCACTACAATGTCACACATACAAGATATCCTATAATATTCTTTAAAAAATTATTAATCATTACTTTGCATCATTCCCATAGGCATATGCCACTAATCCTTTTTTCACTTATTAATGAGCTACCTAGCTCTATGTACAACCTCTTATTTTCCAATATATGGTTATGCTCTCAAATGGCATTTCAATGTTAGATGTGAAAATGAATGTGGACACCTACACACAAGGCATGAAGGCACACCAAATATGAAATGAGGAAATCATCATTGAATAATGTTAGTAAACTAAGATAATCTTATGCACAACAATGTCACACAAACAAGATATACTAAAAAAATGTAACCATGTGTGTGATTTTATCAAATGAAACTAAGAGAAATACATTATCAAGAATGCATTCATGTCTTTAATCATGAGACCAAACTAATCAGGTCATTATGAAAAATTCTCTTTATTTAGTCAAGGGAATTCATCGATAGTAAGACATGTCAAGAAATGCATGCTTAAAGATGAAGTTGAAAGTAGAAAACATTGTAAAAATGGGGTTCCTAAGTTTGTCTTTTTGGGGCTAGTTGAGGCCTTAAGAATTTCAAATTTTTGTATCATTACATAAAAGTACAAATAATGATAATTTCACGAAGATGTTTAATGTATATATTTAGTCATTATTATTTATCATCAAATTTCATTATTTTTAAAATGTTAATATATAATCCCAAAATCATTTTTTGTTCATTTTATGATGTTGGATATAAAAATTTAACAATGATTTACAACCATCACCTTGAAAAAATTAAATTGTTTTGGAGCTTCAAGCTCTTTATTGAATTATGTGTCTTTTTTAGTGTAAAGTTTGCATGTTGTCTCTTTTTCTAAAATTAATATTAACAACTAATATTATCAAGTTCACTTTAGTTGAAGACATTTTTTTATGTGTTTTTATATTTAATACACAAATTTAGAATTGTTTTCATGATTTGCAAGAAGATTTAATAAAAACCATTAATTTTAAAAAATAATCAAATTTGATTTAGAATTGCTTTCATGATTTAATATGCAACATACTATAACTATAAAAACAAAATAGATGAACAATCATTTTTTTAGATTTAACTATCATAATTTTAAACTCATCAATATAAATAATAAGTTTAGTAAAAAAAAATTTGCAACATACTATAATTATAATGATAAAATAAAAAGAATAATCATTTTATTAGATTTAACTATCATAATTTTAAATTTATCAATATAAATAATAAGTTTAATAAAAAAAAATTAAGTATAAATTTGTAAAAAGTTGACTTTAAATTTTTTCATACATAATACAATCAATTTTCATACATAATACAATCAACTTCCCATCATATGAGCATTATCCAAATGTTTCTACTCTAATTATATCCCAATAAATCTAAGTTGAATTACATTCCCCATTTGGATAAACCTCCAATAAAGATTGGGTTTCTCTCGAGTTTCTCTTTCCATGTGGATGAATCTCTAACAAATTAACAATAACATGAATAACATAAACTCCTAGGTTTCTTAGTCCTATTATAATGCTATAATTAGTTTAATGGTGAATCACAAAGTGGTAAATTGTGTATGTATTATTAATTATTCTATTTTTAGTTAGTTTTTGTATTTATGTAATGAAAATTATATGTGTTGATTTTTCATCCTTTTATTATCTTTTTATTATAGGGAAAATGGTTTAATGAAAATAAAAAATTAGTTTAAATTTTGGTATAGATAGATAATAAAAATTAATGACAATTTCACAAACATGTTTAACAAGTATATTGACAAATTATAAATTTCATTAAATTTTAATAACTTCAAATAATTAAAACAACACCAAAATAATTTTTTTCTTAATTTTTTGATGTTGAATATAAAAAATGATTTACAACCACAGTTTTGAAAATCAAAATAAACTATTTTGGAACTTCAAGCTCTTTAATAAATGTTGAAGCATTTTAAAGTGTAGGATTTACATAATGTTTAATTTTTTTTTAAGATTAATATTAACAAGTAATACCATCAAGGTCACTTTAGTTGAATGAATTTTTTAATCTCTTATTATATTTAATATTAAAATTTAAAATTATTTTCATAACGTAATATAATATTTAATAAAAAATAATTAAAAAATTAATTAAATTGTGCAAATATTTTGAATAATTTAATAAAGCATGTAAATAGATTTAATCATTAATATATGTAATGTCTCCGTTGGCGTAGGAAGAAAAAGGAGTGGTTCAGTTAGTCTAAATTGGTTCCTGTAGGCTAAGTTAGAAAAGTTACCTAGGGAACTCAAATTTTGCCTAGGAAATGACTTTATAAAGTGAAAAAGGGAAAAAGGGAGACATGGGTCTTAGGAAAATAAAGTCACTTAAAAATTATAAAGTGTGCAAGCATAAAGTGACTTTAAAAAAAAATAAAAATAAAAATAAAAATGAGCGAGAAATAACTCAATGGAGAAATAAAAGAGGGGAAAAGAGGAGGCTCCCCTCATTCCTCCATTCATTTATTTGGAAAAATAGATTTTTGGGAGAGCTCTTGAGGAAAGAGTCTAGGGTTTTGGAAATCCTTGTTCATATACGGGTTTCAGTGTTGCAACGATACACCCTAGCTAGTCTTGGGTTCATAATCATTTAGATTTCGACAATGTGCTTCATTACAGAGGATTTCACCCTTTGTGGAAGAAGATTTGTTGATAGTGACATCATATATTGACTCAGAGGATTGTTCACACCATCTTGGGGTCGATTCCTTGCAGTTGGGTGAATAAACCCATTGTTGGGTCATGATACTCCCTGACAGGCCAAGTTTCTATTCTTGAGGGGTGAGTTCGCTGCTGAAACAAAACTATATTATTTCTGGGTGTTTTCCCCTTGTCTGGGAAACTTGTATTTCTTATTGGTGGAACAATTTGGGAGTGAGAGATAGTGTATATTAGTGCATGTCCATATTCTCTATTGGGTGATTCCTTACCTCTAATTTGGGTACATCTATTGGTCTATACATAGAAAATGTTGCTGCTGATTGAAGGCCGATATTTATCTCAAAGCTGGGCGCACTTACTCTTATTTCTGAGTGTGGAGACTTGTCATTATTCTTGGGGAATCAATATTTCTGCTTGGGCAAGCATTAGTACCCATATTGGGCATATAATATTGACATTCTCCCTCTATTGGATACTGCATAAATATATTCATATTAAGGCAACTTTTAGAGGGTTGAATCTCTAGTGGGCGGAGTCTATTCAACGCAGATTGGATATATTCTTTACTCTAGGTTCTATTTTTTCATTGTATCCCGTTGTATTTGATTATTGTTGTTATAAACAATCGTTGGAAGTTTCCTTATGTCAATACTGTGACAATTTATGTATGACCTTCACAATGTTAAATTAAAACAAGCAACAACTACTCTTGATTTTCATAATTGCAGTGATACATTTCAGTTTTGGTTTCTATTGGATATTTCCTCTGACTTATTATGAGTTGTCTGATTACAAAGAAACATTAATATTTCACTTACAACGGTTTTGGGTACAAACTATTTGAAGAAATAAATGATGTACAAACCATCCTTAAACTTAGAAAAAAATTGCCACAAACGTAAACAAATATCTAGTGGGAATATTACAGTGGTATTAGAGCATGATCCTCTACAGATGTGGTATTTGAGGGGCACTTATAATAAGATTCATGAGACTATACTATGAGTAGAACATTACCTACCGAAGACGTAGGGGAAGAACCCCAGACCCACTTGGGTGGGAAGAAGAAGAAGAGGTTAGAGAGGAAGAAACAGGAGAGGCAACACCATCTATCACACCTAAGGGAAAATAAACTATAGGGGAAGAAGATGATAGCATGATTAGCAGTATTTTCAATATTTTGAATGATTTGGCCAAGGGTCAAAAGGCCATGATGGACCTTATGGGGCAACTAACTAAGAATTCATTGTAGGGCCCAATGAAGCAAAATCAAAATGGAGATGGGGGTTCAAACAATAGAGAGGGTAGCCACTCATGCAATACCATGTAGAGCCACCCCCACTTATACACTAAATCCCCGAGACCCACTATGCCTCAATTTTTGGGGAATGAGGCCATAGGTCCATTGATGCAGGTTGATCAGGATGAGCCCTATAGGGCATATTTAGAGGATTACAAGAGGCTAGGAGATTATTTCCACTCAGCCATGTCCTTTGCAGAGTTTTGCAATATGAAGAGCAGAAACCGATCGATACGGCCCATGAGGGCCATGAAACAGAACTTTGATTTGCAGCGTACCATTGGGAAGGTCACTATTCCCAACTTTGATAGGGGCTCTAAATGACCCGCTAGATTGTGGGTGCAGAAGATCGACACTTACTTCTAGCTGCACCAGATGACATATAAAAATGCCATTAAGTTGACCACCTTGCACCTGGATGGCGAGGCCCATGAGTGGTGGTACCATGGGTTAGTCCCCTTGGGACATGCCAGAATTACCTCCTACATGGACTTCAAAAAGAGACTCATCGAGAGATTTGACAGGAAGGACCCTCAGCTTCACTTCAGAGAGTTGGCTCTACTCAAACAGATAAGTATCCTAGAGGCCTATATATTTGAGTTTCATAGGGTTGTTGTGATGGTGTCAGACATTTCAGAGGGGCATTTGGTGATGTTGTTAGTTGAGGGGATAATGGATCCTCTATGAGGATGTTTCAAGGCCTACAAGCCTACCTCTTTACATGATGTAGTCAACAGAGCTTGGGACATGCAGGATGCAGTACCTAAAAGCCGGTTTTTGCCCAAACCCACTTTTACCCCAAAGACAAAGGAAATCATACCACCTCAGAGAGATTGGACTAGAAAGCCCAAAATGGATGAATATACCAAGAGAGAATTAAGGAAAAATAAATTGTGTTTCAGATATCAGGAGCTATGGGCACCAGGACACAGATGCACCAGGAAGGAGAGAATGGGAAAGGCCCATTACATTGAGGTGTACTCTGGAAGTGACAGTGATGAGGATGAGGAGGTGGAGCAGGAACATGACCAGGGACATCCAACATCAGGAGAGGAGAATTCATAGGTTGGGGCTAAGGACCCAGTCATGGCCTCGATGTAAGGATTTCTGAGGTATCATACCTTCAGGGTCAGAGGTGTCCTACATGGGCACAAGGTGACAATATTGATCCATGGGGGAGCATCCCATAACTTCATTGACGGTAACATGGTCGAAAGGAGAGCAATTCTGACAGAGGAATTGGATGGGTTCACAGTAGTCATACCAGGAGGCCACTAGATGAGTTGTGCCAACTGGATTCCCAAGCTCACAATAGCCATGGGAAAATACTCAATGACATTGATTTCTTTGTGGTGGGCATACCATAGACCAATGTAGTGTTGGGTGTTCAATGGATTTACTCTATTGAGAGATACACTACTGATCACAGGACCATGGAGATGGATTTCACATGCCTGGATGGAAAGAAAGTGGTCCTACGATCCATGCACCAGTACCCACTGAAGATTGTGTCATCACAAAGCATGGAGGAAGTTATGATGCATGGTGATATAGAGTGGGTTGTAGAGTGTTTTATTTATGATAGAGAGCCACCTGACCGTCTGTAGTAGCTTCCAGAGGACTTATAGGTATTACTCCGCAAAAATCATCAAGTATTTAGTGACATTCCTCCTGGCATTCCACCTGATATAGGTTTTGAGAATATCATAGAGCTAGAAGAGGGGGTCCAATAAGTTATCACAAACCCCTTTTAGAACCCTAAAGTTTACAAGGATGATATTGAAAAAAGCATTAAAGAATTGTTGAAAATGGGCCACATCCGCCCTAGTTCCATCCCATTTGCCTCTTCTGTTGTCTTAGTCAAGAAGAAGGATGGTACTTTGCAGATGTGTATTGAATACATGGCCCTAAACAAGAATAGAATCGAGAATCGATACCCCATACCTAGGATCGATGAATTAATTGATGAGCTTAGGGGAGAATTTTTTTTCTTGAAGATTGATTCATTTGAGCCCAGGAGACATTCGAGAAAATGAAGCAAGTGATGAGCTCATGCCTTGTTTTAGCACTCCCTAATTTCACTCAGCCCTTTGTCTTGGAGTGTGATGCTTCGGGAATCGGGATATGATCTGTATTGATGCAAAACAAAAACCCCATAGTGTTTGAGAGATGCAAACTCCAAGATTATGAGCAACATTACTCCATATATGACAAAGAGATGTTGGCAATAATGCATGCTTTGACCAAATTCCGACAGTACTTGGTGGGGAACAGGTTCAAGGTAAATATCGATCATAATAGCTTGAGGTTTCTCATGGAGAAAAAGGAGCTAAGGGAGCAACAACAAAAATGGATCAGTAAAATCCAAGCCTACAATTTTGAAATTGAGTATGTGAAAGGAAAAAATAATGTGGTTGCTGACACCCTATCTAGGATACCCAATATCTCTGTCATGGATATTTTAGTGGAATGGAAGGCACTTCTATTGGTAGAATACTCCAAAAATAGGTTTGATTGTGAGATACTTGATGGTCATGTCTTCAATGATAGGTACAAGGTTATTGACGACATCATATATTATAAGGACTGGATCTATTTAGAACAAGAATCTCAATTGAAAGACAATATTCTGCATGCAACACATACTTCTCCTTTGGAAGGTCACCCAGGATACATGAAGACTTATAGAAAAATTCAAGAGAGGTTAGCTTGGAAGGGTCTTAAGACTGATCTATTGAAGTTTGTATGGGAATGCCACATCTGTTAACAAAACAAGGTGGAACATACCCACCCAACAGGATTTCTCCAACCACTTCCCATTCCTGAACAAAAATGGGAAATAATTTCGATGGATTTTATCACAGGGATTCCTTTGGTTCAGGGGAAAGATTGCATCTACGTGGTGGTTGACATGCTTACTAAATTCTCCCATTTCTTCATCATATCATCCAAATACTCTGCAACACAAGTAGCAAAATTGTTCTTCAGAGAGGTATTTTGGTTGCATGGACTGCCCAAGACAATTGTTAGTGATTGAGACAACAGATTCATGGGGGGATTCTGGCATGTTTGTTCAGACTCGTAGGGACATAATTAACACCTAGTACCAATTATCACCCTCATATTGATGGGAAAACCGAAATTTTGAAAAAATGGCTTGAGGGTTATTTGAGAAATTATGTATCGGGGCAATAAAAGGCTTGGATCAAATGGCTGCACTTGGGTGAGCATTGTTATAACACCACTTATCACATTTCGATCAGGATGACACATTTCAAAGCTTTCTATGGTTATGACACCACCACCTTTGTGGATCAAACATTTGGGGACAGTTGAGCACCCAAAGCCAAAGATTGGATTCAAGAGAGTCAGGACATCTTGCAAACTCTCAAAGATAACCTACAAATAACACAGAATAAGTAGAAGATGTATGTTGAAAAGCATAGAGTGGAGAGGATTTTTGAGGTGGGAGACTTGGTATACCTCCATTTGCAGCCATACATGAAATCATCCTTGAAAATGAAAGGGGAAGATAAAATGAAGCTGCAATTCTATGGTCCCTACAATATTTTGAGGCGAGTCGGGGAGGTAGCTTATGCGTTAGATATTCCAAAGGGGTGCATGATATACAATGTGTTTCATGTTTCATGCCTCAGGAAGGAAGTGGGACAACATGTTTTCATCTCTACATAGTTTACACCATTGGACAAGGAGGGGCAGTTGATTCTAATTCCAGAGGAGGTGTTGGAGACCAGAGAGTGCAAATTAAAAAATGAGAGCATCAAAGAGTACTTGATCAAATAGAAAAATCTACCCACCGAGGACGCTACTTGGGAAGGAGAGAAGATATTGCAACAGGTGGGGAGGACTGTAATGTCCCCGTTGGCCTAGGAAGCAAAATGAGTGGTTTCACTAGCCTAAATTGGTTCAGGTAGGCCAAGTCGGAAAAGTTACATAGGGAACTCAACTTTTTACTAGGAAATGACGTTATAAAGTGAAAAAGGGAAAAAATGAGACATGGGTCTTAGGCAAATAAATTCACTTAAAAATTATAAAGTGTACAAGCATAAAGTGACTTTAAAAAAATAAAAATAAAAAATAAAAAAAAACAGGAAACAAGAGAAATAAAAGAGGGGAAAAGAGGAGGCACCCCTAATTCTTTCATTCATTCATTTGGAAAAATAGATTTTTGGGAGAGCTATTGAGGAAAGATTCTAGGGTTTTGGTGTTGCAAGGATACACCCTAGCTAGTCTTGGGTTCAAAATCATTTAGATTTCGACAATGTGCTTCATTGCGAAGGATTTCACTCTTTGTGGAAGAATATTTGTTGATAGTGGAAACATATATTGACTAAGAGGACTGTTCACACCATCTTGGGGTCGATTCCTTGCAGCTGGGTGAATGAAACCATTGTTGGGTCATAGTACTCCCTAACGGGCTGAGTTTCTATTCTTGAGGGGTGAGTTTGCTGCTGAAACAGAACCATATTATTTCTGGGTGTTTTACCCTTGTCTAGGAAACTAGTATTTCCTATTGGTGGAACACTTTGGGAGTGGGAGATTGTGTATATCAGTGCATGTCCATATTCTCTATTGGGTGGTGCCTTACCTCTAATATGGGTACATCTATTGGTCTATACACAGAAAATGTTGCTGTTGATTGAAGACCAAGATTTATCTCAAAGCTGGGCGCATTTACTCTTATTTCTGAGTGTGGAGACTTGTCATTATTCTCAGGGAATCAATATTTCTACTTGGGAAAGCATCAATACTCATAATGGGCATATAATATTGGCATTCTCCCTCTATTGGCTGCTGCATAAATATATTCATATGAAGGCAACTTTCAGAGGGTTGAATCTCTAGTGGGCGGAGTCTATTCAACGCAGATTGGATATATTCTTTACTCCAGGTTCTATCTTTTCAATGTATCCCCTTGTATTTTCTTACTTCTATTATAAAACATCGTTGGAAGTTTCCTTATGTCAATATTGTGACAATTTATGTATGACCTTCACAAAGTTAAATTAAAACAATCAATAACTACTCTTGATTTTCATAATTGCACTGATACATTTCAGTATTGGTTTCTATTGGATATTTCCTCTGGCTTATTATGAGTTGTCTAATTACAAAGAAACATTAATATTTCACTTACAATAGTTTGGGTAGAAACTATTTGAAGAAATACCTTAGGGACAAACCATCCTTAAACTCAGAAACAAATTGCCACAAACGTCAACAAATATCTAGTGGGAATATCACAGTGGTATCGGAGCATGTTCCTCTATAGCTATGGGATTTGAGGAGCACTTATAATCATATTTATGAGACTATAAGACAAGGAGAACATTACCTACCGAAGACGTATGGGAAGAACCCCAGACCCACCTAGGTGGTAAGAAGAAGAAGTGGTTAGAGAGGAAAAAACAAGAGAGGCAACACCATCTATCACACCTAAGGGAAAATAAACTATGGGGGAAGACGATGATACCATGATCAACAATATTTTCAATATTTTGAATGATTTGGGCAAGGGTCAAAAGGCCATGATGGACCTTATGGGGCAGCTAGCTAAGAATTTGTTGGAGGTCCCAACGAAGGAAAATTATAATGGAGATGGGGGTTCAAACAATAGAGAGGGTAGCCACTCAGGAAATACCATGTAGAGCCACCCCCAATTGTACACTAAATCCCCCAGACCCACTATGCCTCAATTTTTGGGGAATGAGGCCACGGGTCCATTGATGCAGGTTGATTAGGATGAGCCCTATAGGGAATATTTAGAGGATTACAAGAGGTTAGGAGATTATTTCCACTCAGCCATGTCCTTCATGGAGTTCTGCAATATGAAGAGATGAAACCGACCAAGAGGGTATGTGAGGGTAATGAAACAAAACTTTGAGTTGTAGCGTACCATTGGGGAAGTCACTATTCCCAACTTTCATAGGGGCTCTAAATGACCCACTAGATTGTGGGTGCAGAAGATCGACACTTACTTCCAGTTGCGCCAGATGACATAGACAAATTCCATTAAGTTGGCCACCTTGCACCTGGATGGCGAGGCCCATGAGTGGTGGTACCATGGGTTAGTCACCTTGGGACATGCCATAATTACCTCCTACCTAGACTTCAAAAAGAGACTCATCGAGAGATTTGACAGGAAGGAACCTGAGCTTCACTTCTTAGAGTTGGCTCAACTCAAACAGACAAGTAGCCTAGAGGCCTATATATCTAAGTTTCAGAGGGTTATAGTGATGGTGTCAAATATTTTAGAGGGTTGTTTGGTGATTTTTTTTGTTGAGGGGATAATGTATCCTCTATGAGGATGGGTCAAGGCCTATAAGCCTACCTCTTTACATCATGCAGTCAACAGATCTTGGGACATGCAGGGTGCAGTACCTAAAAGTCGTTTTCTACCCAAACCCAATTTTAACCCGAAGACAAAGGAAATCATATGACCTTAGAGAGATTGGGATGGAAAGCCCAAAATGGATGAATATACCAAGAGAGAATTAAGGAAAAAGAAATTTTGTTTCAGCTATCAGGAGTTATGGGCACTAGGAAATAGATGCACTAGGAAGGATACAATGGGAAAGGCTCATTACATTGAGGTATACTCTAACAATGACAGTGATGAGGATGAGGAGGTGGAGCAGGCAGAGAACCAGGGAAATCCAACATCATGAGAGGATTCTTCACAGGTTGGGGCTAAGGACCCAGTTATCAATGTCAAGATTTCTGAAGTATCATACCTTCAGGGTCAGAGGGGTCCTACAGGGGCACAAGGTGACAATATTGATAGATGGGGGAGCATCCCATAACTTCATCGATGGTAGCATGGTCGAAAGGAGAGAAATTTCGACAGAGGAATTGGATGGGTTCACAGTAGTCATACCAGGAGGCCACCAGATGAGTTGTGCCAACTGGATTCCCAAGCTCAAAATAACCATGGGAAAATACTCAATGACATATGATTTCTTTGTGGTGGACATACCAGACACCAATGTAGTGTTGGGTGTTCAATGGATTTACTCTATTGGGAGATACACTACTGATCAGAGGACCATGGAGATGGATTTCACAGGCCTATATGGAAAGAAAGTGGTCCTACGAGCCATGCACTAGTACCCACCGAAGATTGTGTCATCGAAAAGCATGGAGGAAGTTATGAGGCATGGTGATATAGAGTGGGTTGTAGAGTGTTTTATTTCTGATAGAGAGCCACCTGACCATCTGCAACAGCTTCCAAAGGACTTACAGGCATTACTCCGCAAACATCATAAATTATTTAGCGACATTCCTCCTGGCATTCCACCTGATATAGGTTTTGAGAATATCGTAGAGCTAGAAGAGGGGTCCAAGAAGTTATCACAAACCCCTATCAGAACCCTAAAGTTTACAAGGATGATATTGAAAAAACCATTAAAGAATTGTTGAAAATGGGCCACATCCGCCCTAGTTCAATCCCATTTGCCTCTTCTGTTGTCAAATTCAAGAAGAAGGACAATACTCTGCGGATGTGTATTGACTACATGGTCCTAAACAAGAATACAATCGAGAATTGGTACCCCATACCCAGGATCGATGAATTAATGGATGAGCTTAGGGGAGCCAAATTTTTCTGGAAGATTGATTCATTCGATCCCAAGAGAAATTCGAGAAAATGAAGCAAGTGATGAGCTCATGCCCTGTTTTAGCACTTCCTAATTTCACTCAGCCCTTTCTCTTGGAGTGTGATTCTTCGAGAATTGGGATAGGATCTATATTGATGCAAAACAGTCACCCCATAGTGTTTGAGAGATGCAAACTCCAAGATTATGAGCGAATTTACTCCATATATGACAAAGAGATGTTGGCAATAATGCATGCTTTGAACAAATTCCGATAGTACCTGGTGGGGAACAGGTTCAAGGTAAAGACCAATCATCATAGCTTCAGGTTTCTCATGGAGAAAAAGGCACTGAGCGAGTGACAACAAAAATGGATCAGTAAAATCCAAGCCGGATGATTTTGAAATTGAGTATGTGAAAGAAAAAAATAATGTGGTTGTTGACACCCTATCTAGGATACCCAATCTCTCTCTCATGGATATTTCAGTGGAATGGAAGGAACTTCTATTGGTAGAATACTCCAAAAATAGGTTTGATTGTGAGATACTTGATGGTCATGTCTTTAATGATAGGTATTGGGTTATTGACGACATCATATATTATAAGGATTGGATCAATTTAGTCCCAAAATCTCAATTGAAAGAAAAAATTATGCATGCAACACATACTTCTCCTTTGGTAGGTCACCCAAGATACATGAAGAATTATAGATAAATTCAGGAGAGGTTTGCTTGGAAGGGTATCAAGACTGATGTATTGAAGTTTGTATGATAATTCCACATCTGTCAACAAAATAAGGTAGAACATACCCACCCAACAAGATTGCTCCAATTGCTTCCCATTCCTAAACAAAAATGGGAAAGAATTTCGATGGATTTTATCACAGGGATGCCTTTGGTTCAGGGGAAAGATTGTATCTATGTGGTGGTTGACATGCTTATTAAATTCACCCATTTCTTCATCATATCATCCAAATACTCTGTAGCGCAAGTAGCATAATTGTTCTTCAGAGAGGTATTTCGGTTGCATGGATTGCCCAAGACAATTGTTAGTGATCGAGACAACAGATTCATGGGGGGCTTCTGGCAGAAGTTGTTCAAACTCGTAGGGACATAATTGACAACTAGTAACAATTATCATCCTCATACTAATGGGAAAACCCAAATTGTGAAAAAATGGCTTGAGGGTTATTTGAGAAATTATGTATCGGGGCAACAAGAGGCGTGGATCAAATGGATGCACTTGGGTGAGCATTGTTATAACACAAGTTATCACATTTTGATCAGGATGAAACATTTCAATGCTTTGTATGGTTATGACACCACCACCTTTGTGGATCGAGCATTTGGGGACAGTCAGGCATCAAAAGCCAAAGATTGGATTCAGGAGAGTCAGGAAATCTTGCGATCTCTCAAAGATAACCTGCAAATAACACAAAATAAAAAGAGTATGTATGCTAAAAAGAATAGAGTGGAGCGCAATTTCAAGGTGGGAGACTTGGTATACCTCCGCTTGTAGCCATACATGAACTCATCCTTGAAAATGAAAGGAGCAGAGAAAATGCCACCGCAATTCTATGGTCCCTACAAGATTTCGAGGTGGGTCAGGGAGGTAGATTATGAGTTATATATTTCAAAGGGGTGTACGATACACAATGTCTTTCATGTTTCATGCCTCAAGAAGACAGTGGGACAAGATGTTGTCATCTCTACATAGTTTCCACCACTGGATGAGGAGGGGAAGTTTATTCTAATTCCAAAGGAGGTGTTGGAGACCAGAGAGTGGAAATTAAAAAACAGGAGCATCAAAGAGTACCTGATCAAATGGAAAAATCTACCTATCGAGGACGCTATTTGGGAAGGAGATAAGACATTGAAACATCCTATATTATAGTTTCTTGAGGACAAGCAATCTCAGGCGGGGAGGATTGTAATGTCCCTGTTTTCCTAGGAAGCAAAAGGAGTGGTTCCACTAGCCTAAATTGGTTCAGGTAGGCTAAGTCGGAAAAGTTACCTAGGGAACTCAACTTTTTCCTAGGAAATGACTTTATAAAGTGAAAAAGGGAAAAAAGGAGACTTGGGTCTTAGGAAAATAAAGTCACTTAAAAATTATAAAGTGTGCAAGCATAGAGTGACTTTAAAAAAATAAAAAATTAAAATTAAAAAAAGAGGGAAATAACTCAATGGAGAAATAAAAGAGGAGAAAAGAGGAGGCACCCCTCATCCTTTCATTCATTCATTTGGAAAAATAGATTTTTGGGAGAGATATTGAGGAAATATTCTAGGGTTTTGGAAACCCTTGTTCATCTATAGGTTTTGGTGTTGCAAGGATACACCCATGCTAGTCTTGGGTTCAAAATCATTTAGATTTCGATACTGTTCTTCATTGTGGAGGATTTCACCCTTTGTGGAAGAAAATTTGTCGATTGTGGTAGCATATATTGACTAAGAGGACTATTCACACCATCTTGGGGTTGATTCCTTGCAGCTGAGCAAATGACCCCATTGTTGGGTCGTGATACTCCCTGGCAGGCTAAGTTTCTATTCTTGAGGGGTGAGTTTGTTGTTGAAACAGAACCATATTATTTCTGGGTGTTTTCCCCTTGTCTGGGAAAATCATATTGCTTCTTGGTGGAGAAATTTGGGAGTGGGAGACTATGTATATCCGTGCAGGTCCATATTCTCTATTGGGTGGTTCCTTACCTCTAATATGGGTGCATCTATTGGTCTATACAGACACAATGTTGTTGTTGATTGAAGAGTGAGATTTATCTCAAAGCTGGGCGCATTTACTCTTATTTTTGAGTGTGGAGACTTGTCATTATTCTTGGGGAATCAATATTTCTACTTGGGCAAGAGCCAACACTCATACTGGGCATAAAATATTGGCATTCTCCCTCTATTTTCTATTTCATAAATATATTCATCTGAAGGCAACCTTCAGAGGGTCGAATCTCTAATGGGCGGAGTCTGTTCAATGCATATTGGATATATTCTTTACTCTAGGTTCTATATTTTCATTGTATCCCCTTGTATTTGCTTACTTCTGTTATAAAAAATCACTGGAAGTTTCCTTATGTCAGTACTGTGAAAATTTATGTATGACCTTCAAAATGTTAACTTAAAACAAGCATCAACTACTCTTGATTTTCATAATTGCAGTGATACATTTTAGCATTGGTTGTTATTGGATATTTCCTCTGACTTATTATGAGTTGTGTCATTACAAAGAAACATTAATATTTCACTTACAATAGTTTGGGTACAAACTATTTGAAGAAATACGTCACAGACAAACCATCCTTAAACTCAGAAGAAAATTGCCACAAATGTAAATGGATATCTAGTGGGAATATTACAATATATTTATAGACAAGAATTCTACAAGGATAAATTTCATAGTCATACAAAATAACAAGGATAACTAAAATGTTGGAAATACATTTTCCCTTACTCCAATCCCAAAGTTCAATAATTCTACATATATTTTTAAAACTATAATAAGTTTTTCAACTATTAGTAATTATTTTCTACACATTGTGGTTTCAATTTAAATGGAAATTGAAATGTATGTCTAAGTATTTGTAATATTGCATCTATGCATGATGTTATCACTATATAAAATTTGAGGGATAATTTGTTTATATTTAACTATCATAATTTTAATTCCAGTTTAGTCATAAATCTTAAGAATATGTATATATATTTTAAATTAATTAAATTGTCCAATCATTTAATTGAATCATTTAATCAAGTGTCTATGTATATTCATCTGCACGTGTGTATATATGAATGAAAAAATCAAAGTCACTATATATGTCAAATATACATCTCAACTATACATGYTGACAATCAATATACATCTCAAATGACCATCTAAACATTTAAGATACATGTAAACTATGACTAGGTCTGGCACTAGAGACAAACACATCAACACCTCTACTATGTAAGAATGTAGTTGCACATTAATACATATCTCCATATMTAAATTATTTGATAATACCCTATCTATAGGAATAMTATGTGGATTAGTAGGTAGAGTATATAGTGCAATAGGTAGATCCATGGGTGGACTAATTGATGAAGCAATAGGATTATCTAGGCACAAGTGGAGGCAAATGAGGTGGAGGAGGAGTATCCTTATAAATTTTATAATTTGAATATGTGTAAGACAAAAAAAGGTAGAATAACACATCTCATAGCTCATCACACATCATCCCTCACCCTTTGGATCATGACCAAAATATTGGCAATATGATGCATCAATAATGTCATATCTCAGGGAAGGATAACATAGTTACTCTCTATTAAGTTTAGAGTTGCTATTAAGTTCTTTTAAATTTACTAGAGAATAATAGCATAAGTAGGATCACTGAAAGAAACACAATCAAAAGGTACATAACATTTTATCTTGGGAAACCCTCATGGGGAATAAAACCCAACAAAACTTCCTCAATAATATATTTCCAATAAAATGCCAAGACTTAAGACAAATCACCAAGAATAACCAAGACTATGCATGCAACTCTCTCTTCTCTTCCTTGCAATTGCAGCTACCTCCAAAAATTGCACACTATATGAGTGACTTGAGTGGGTGAGTGAATGAGTCAACATCCTCTCTTATTTATACTAGTTGAGGGGTTCTAGGGTTATGTCTTTTCACCAAGCAGGGCCAAATTCTTTCAATAGTGGTTAAAACCACTTTATTAAGCCCTAGGGGAAAAATTTACAAACACCACCATATAACTATGGTTTGATCAATCCAAAAAAGGGGATTCAATCTTAGACAAGACCCGACATGATCAATCCATAAAAGGGCATTTGATCTATATAGTAATGACTCAAATATATGTAGAATATTCTTTGTAGTTACAATATTTCAACACTCCCCTTAACAAGAAGGGTATTCTAATAACATAACTCAATACAACATCATCAAGATAGAGAGGGAAACAACATCGTCAAGAGAGAGAGGGAAACAACATCATCAACATATAGAACACTGACTGGCATATCTACAAATCATCGGAATTTTTTCTCCTCATCAATAACATCATTGTTCACAACATGGAGCTGGAATAGTATCATCATCATCATTTACATCAACCTCAATTAGTATAAAACTAATTCAACATCATCATCAATAGCACAAGGCTTATACAACATCATCAATAGCATGAGGCTGATACAACATCATCAACAACATGAGGCTGATACAACATCATCATCAACAACAACACGAGGCTGGATAACAACATCATCATCACGAGGCTGAGATAACAACATCATCATCATCATATGGCAACAGAATGAGGCAGGTGCAACAACAATATTTTGTAGTACTCTGATAGACCTTCCTTATCGGACCTTCGGGATCTACCTAGGAATCAAAATATTCCCTAGGATATAAAATCTTAACGAAGCTACCACATGGTACTATGACAAAACGTCCTTATCGGACCTTCAGGATTTGCCCAGGAATCAAAATATTCCCTAGGATATAAAATCCTAACGGAGCTACCAATACTAACCACAACTAGCATATACATGCATAGGTACTCTGACAGATCGTCCTTACTGGACCTTCACGATCTACCCAGGGATGATCAATCATGTATGAAATAAAATCCTAACATAGCTACCCAATGTTGGTCAGGATACTATAGTATCATCAACATCACTCCCCATTTTGAGGGAGGTCCTTTCAGACAACACCAAGATTGTATCGGAAGTGCTCAAAGTTCACACGAGAAAGAGGCTTTGTCAACACATCTGCAACCTTCTAATCTATGGCAACATATTGGAGCTTTATAGTTCCCCTATGCACCATATCACGAATGTAGTGATACTATATTTCTATGTGCTTCGACTTATCATGGAACACATGGTTCTCTGTCATCTTTATACAACTATGGTTATTACATAGAATCATGGTGGCTTCCCTATCCAGATCGAATAGAATTGTCAACAACTTCCGAAGCCATATGGATTCACAACTAGCGGAACATGTTGCAATGTATTCTGCTTCTTCCGTGTTGAGAGAAATATTGGATTTCTTCCTGCTTTGCCATGAATTCATGGCTACCCCATACTAAAACAACATCCTGAAGTCATGATCTCCAGTATAACAAAAACCATAATCCAACGTACCCTTAAGGTATCTCATCACATGCTTTAAAACTACAAGGTGAACACATCTAGGCTCTACCAGATACTGACTCAAGGTGTTCAAAACAAAGCATATATTTGTCCTGGTATTCGTCAGATACAACAACGAACCAATAATATGTCTGTACAGAGTAACATCAACCAACTTTGATGAAGTATCAACCATGAGCTTCAACTTTGTTTCCATGGGTGTATTCATGGATTTACATTCCAACATGTCAAACCTATTCAGTATTTCAACTGCATACTTCCCTTGGTTAAGGAATATATTCTCTAGGATCTTCCAAACTTCAAGACCTAAGAAATAATGCATCACACATAGGTATTTCATTTCAAATTCTGCAATGAGCTTCTTCTTACAATCTGTGATGAGATTTTATTTTCCTGTTAAGAATAAGTCATCCACATACAATAGCAATATAACTGGCTCATCATTCATAACCTTTAAGTAAAGGTTAGAATCATCTTTACTCTTGGTAAATCCCAAGCTCGTCAGGAAATTGTCAATTCTTCCATACCAAGCTCTAGGAAATTTCTTTAACCTGTACAAAGCTTTCTTCAACCTGTAGACATGAGTCTTTCTATATTCAACTTCAAAAATTGGGGTTGTTCTATATACACTTATTCTTCAATAAAACCATTTAAGAAGGTTGTTTTCACATCTATATAGTGTAACTTCCACTTCATCTTGAATGCAAGAGTTGTTGTTTGTGGAGCCTGATTATCTTCCTGATTCAAAGGTCTTTTACTTTCAGCTATGTTTATACCCCATGAAGTATTTACACCCCAGAATTATGTACACTCTTCCACGTCGGGGAGTGCAGAGGGGGGGTAACCCCTCTGCGGATTCCTGGGGGGCTATCCCCCGGCTGGGGGGTCTGGGGGCAAGAGGGCCCCCAGCGGGGGTTCGGGGGAAAAGACCCCAAAGGAAAAATTGCCTTGTAAATGTATATTGTAATTTCATTGTAAATCTGGACTATTCATTATAAAGTCGCAGATCTAATGATAGAGATTATGTTAGGGTTTTTTTCCCTAGAAGGCAACCCTCTTTTATGAGGGAAATGTATTGTGGCTATGGTTGATGGTGAATATTGTATTCTGAGATAGGAGACTGTGAGAGAAATAAGAGGAAGTTACAATGGTTTTGTTGTAGGTTATATCCCTTCATATGTTGGATAATAATAAAGGAAGGACCTGGCAATTTCTCTGGGGGACGTAGCCCACACTGGGTGAACCACATAAATATATGTATCTATTGTATTGTGTATCTTCTGTGTTTTGTTTCCGCATTTGTTTTATTTTATTGCTCTACGGTCCTGTTTTTCTAACAACTAGTATTAGAGTGAAAGGTAACTCGCAGGAAAAGAGGGTTCCTGGTTCGAGTGGGAGCAATGTCGGAAGATGGAAATTTTAGGGTTGAGAAATTTAACGACCAAAAATACCAGTTATGGAAGATGCATATGGAAGACTATTTATATTAGAAGGATATATTCCTACCATTGGGCGGAATAACAAAGAAGCCGATGGCTATGAAGGATGAAGAATGGGATATTCTTGATAGAAAGGTTCTAGGAACGATACGGCTAAGCCTGGAAGCATCGGTGGCTTTCAATATTTCCAAAGAAAATACAACAAAGGGTTTGATGAATGCATTGGCCAAATTATATGAAAGACCCTCGACGTCCAATAAGGTATTTCTAATGAAGATATTATTTAATATGAAGATGTCGGAAGGTGGGTCTGTTGCAGATCCTTTAAATTATTTTAATACGGTTACTAATCAACTAAGTTCTGTAAAGGTGGACTTTGATGATGACGTCAAGGCTCTTCAAATATTGTGCTCATTGCCATAAAGCTGGAACGGCTTGGTCATGGTTGTAAGTAACTCTGTCTCTGGTTCAAATACTTTAAAATTTGATGATGTTGCTGGTGTTATCCTTAGTGAGGAAATGCGACGGAAAAACATAGGTGAGACATCAGGAAATGCGTTGAACATGGAGAACAGGGGAAGACAAAAGGATAGAGGAAAGGGTTTCGAGAACCATGGGAATTATAGGAAGGGTA
>ML779583.1:937572-948097 GCA_009831015.1 Picea engelmannii | reverse complement strand
AAACCTCTTTTATGAGGGAAATGTATTGCGACTATGGTTGATGGTGAATATTGTATTATGAGATAGGAGACTGTGAGAGAAAGAAGAGGAAGCTACAACGGGTTTGTTGTAGGTTGTATCCCTTCATATGATGGATAATAATAAAGGAAGGACCTGGCAATTTCTCTAGTGGATGTAGACCACACTGGGTGAACCACGCAAATCTGTGTCTCTATTGTATTGCGTATCTTTTGTGTTTTTTTTCCACATTTGTTTTATTTTATTGCTCCACGGTCCTGTTTTTCTAACAAGAGCTACGATTGTTATGATAGAAGTGTATCTGTATATAGGAGAAAACGTCTCTTCAAAATCAATTCCTTCCTTTTGAGAAAAGCCACGAGCTACAAATATTTCTATATTTTTTTAAATACTTATGTCTGTAGCATGTTTTATCTTGTATATCCATTTGGAAGATACCACATATTTTTTCTTTGCTCCGGTAACTACTTCCCATACAACATTATTTATAATGGAATGGTATTATTCTATCATGGAATCTGCCCATTCTTTCTTATGAATGGCTTCTTCAAAGCAAGTAGGTTCCTTTTCTATGAGATCACACATCAGGGCCATATAATTGGAGAATGGATTAGGTTTCTTTCTTTGTCTCATGGTTCCTTCTGGGGCACCATACTTCTCTCCATATTAAATAAGGTCCCTTTCCCAAGTTGGCTTTATCTTGTGAGAGATCATCATATGGGGAGGTTCTTGATATTATATCATATCATGATCTTCTGGAATATCATCATCAGGGGTAACTATAACTTCCTTCACAAGTTGTCCAACTCTGGGAGCTACATGTTCTTCTTCATATACTTCTTCAATCTAGAATTTCCTTGATATTTTAAGTGTTTCTTCTTCATAAAAGGTTACATCTCTGTTGATCTCAATATGATGGAAACCTGGTATATAAATTATGAAGGCCTTAGATCCCTCACGATATCCAACAAATATTCCCTTCTTTCCTAAAGAATCCATCTTATTTATCCTTTCTTTTGGATTGTGTACAAACACTGGACAACCAAATATTTTAAGATGGCTTACTTCTGGTTTCTTTCCGAAGAACATTTCTTCACGGGTTTTGAATCGAAGTGCACTATGGGATAATCTATTTTGGAAATAAACTTTTTTTCTTGCTACTTCAACCCATAAGTGCATTGGAATATCTTGATCATGAATCATAGTCTTCACTTCTTCCATTATTGTTCTATTCTTTCTTTCTGCTACACCATTTTGTTGAGAATTATAGGGAGTGGTGAGCTCCCTCTTAATACTGACATCTCTGAAAAAACTTCCAAATTCATTTTAGGTGTATTCTCCTCCATTATCTGACCTGAGTATCTTGATTTTTCTTTCGTAGAGATTTTCTACCAAGGCTTTGAATTCCTTGAAAATTTTGAGTACTTCATCTTTGGATTTCAAGAAATAAACCCAAGTATTGAAATAATAATCATCAATAAATGACACATAATATACATACCCACTTAGAGAGGTTGATGGAATTGGACCACATACAACCGAGTGGATGAGCTCCAAGATTCCCTCTGCTTTACTATCGCTCTTTGGGAAAGGATTATTTATGTTCTTTCCTTGTGCACATCCCTTGCATACACCTTCATGATCAACTTTGAATTTTGGTAAACCTGTAACTACCTTGCTTACATATGGTAAGGATTTTTAGTTTATGCGAGCTATTCTTCTATGCCAAAGTTCATATGGAATCTCGTTGGAGTGAGTCAATGTTGCATCTCAGTGAACTTTTAGCTTATACAAACCACCTTCTTCTGCTCCAATAACAATTGCATATTCTATGGTTTTTCCTTTAGGCCACACAATAACTTCACCATATATGAATGCAACCCTAAAAAATTTCTTATCTAGATATGATATATAAAGTAAGTTCTTTGTCAAACCTGGTACATAAAGTACATCCTTCATTCTGATAGGAGTCCCTAAATCAAGTTTGTATGTTGATTCTCCCATTCCTTTGATAGGATACTAATAATCATCTCCAAGTGAAACTTTTTGGGGAAAGTCCTTTTATGTAAGGCTAGAGATAATGTCTCTCTGACCTGTCATGTGCTTAGAGGAACCATTTTCTATGAGCCAAGTATCCTCTCCATGTGTCATAGATCCTTAGAGGTCGAAAAATAAAACATAATCTTCGATCTTTTATTTAATCAACTTTGTGGGTGGCTCATCATCTTCAACTGCATGGGCATGATGTCTTTTGTTATTTCTCTTCTTGTATTCTCCCCTTTTGGCGAGAAATTTATTATCAATGTGTCCCATCTTATCACAATGATAACATTGATAAGAGGAGAATTTTTTTTCTCTTCTTTGCCCCTTTTGATATTTCTAGAATCTCTTTGGAGGGTGAGATTCTTTATGGAAGTGTATGAATCTCTTTGGGGAGTGATATTATTTGTGAAGATGGGTATCCTTTTGGAAGTGAGACATTTTATTTCCTCCTTTAGCATGAGCATCTAGGGCTTGGTATTCATCCCTTAATAGTATTACTTCTCGATTGGCTAATCTTGCTTCTTCTTGAACACATTATTCCCATAGACTATAAAATTGGAGTTTTTCTTTTCTTTCACAGATAGTTTGGATGAAGGCATCCCAAGGTATTATGAGACCATTAAGAGATATCATTATGAGTTCATATTCATATAGGTTGTCTCCAATTGCTTCTAACTATTCCTTGAATTGAGAAACCCTATATAAATAGTCATGAATTGTTTCTCCTCTCTGCATCTTTATATTCTTGAGTTGGGTTCTCATATTTATATTTCGATTGATGTTATTTTCTTCATACATTCTGGTTATGGCATCAAACACATCCTTTGGATTATTCTTAGAAGACACTTGAGGAATCAAGTGATCTTTAATGGAGCCTGCAATGATTCTTTTGGCCCTAACCATATCCTTCTTGTAATTCTCTTTGGTTGTTTCTTATTTGGGTTCCGGTACATTTTATTTTATGAATTTTGTAAGGTCATTCTGTTCAATAATGATTCCAATCCTGTACTTCCAGGAACGAAATTTTTCCACACCTTCTAACTTGTCAAAAAGCTTAGTGCTTGTAGACATCTTGACCCGGAGCTAGGAAAATGACCATAAAATGAAAGTTCTCTGAAACTGAATTTGAACTTACGCGAAGATGCACTGGGATGAGGCAAGTTAGATGGAGCTGTCTGATTTAAAAAATTTCAAGTCTTACCCCTTGAAACTTGACCTACGCAAATCTGGACTGATACTTTTGGTACTGGTTCTAGTTTCCTAGTTTTCTGGTTTTCTAGTTCCAATCAAAACTAGGGTTTGACTTTTTGAAGGCTCTAGCCACTAAAATGGTGCACTCAAGCTGCCAATTGATGCACTAGGGTAGGGCACAATTCCCTAGATGGTTTTGAGTCATAAATTTCCTTCCAATAAAAATCCCTAATTGTCTTGTACGACAACAATGACATTTTTGGTTACCCAATGAAAGGTGCTCTATTCAGTGAAGCTATGATACCATGTTAAATTTAGAACTACTATCAAGTTCTTTTCAATTTACTAGAGAATAATATCACAAGCAAGATCACCGAAAGAAAAATGATCACAAGGTACACAACATTTTATCCCGGGAAACCCTCATGGGGGAGAAAACCCAACAAAACTTCCTCAATAATAGATTTCCAATACAATGCCAAGACTTAAGACAAAACCACCAAGAATAACTAAGACTAAGCATGCACCTCTCTCTTCTCCTCCTTGTAATTGCAACTACCTCCAAAAATTGCACACTAGATGATTAACTTGAGTGGGTGAGTGAATGAGGCACCATCCTCTCTTATTTATACTAGCCGAGGGGCATTAGGGTTATGTATTTTCACCAAGCAGGGCCGACTTCTCTCAACAGTCTTTAAAAGCACTTTATTAATCCCTAGGGTATGACTTTACAAACACCACCATATAAATATGGTTTGACCAATCCACAAAAGGGGATTTGGTCTTAGATAAGACCCAATATGATCAATCCATAAAAGGGTATTTGATATATATAGTAATGAATCAAATACAAGTAGAATATTCTTCACAGTTACAATATTTCAACACTCACAAGATCAAGATCACCCTAGCTTGAATTAGCTAGACTTTGTAGCCGATCATCAAAGTACATAATTATTTTATGACACAAATTCAAATGGAATTGGAGATTTGATGAGTTTAGCACATGTCAAGTTTGTGATATTAAGGAACATAATCATCCTCAACCATATTTTCATTAGGATGGGGAGGAGGCCCCTTACTATCATATGAGTCAATATATGCAAAATTGTAGACGTAAATTAGAAAATTTAAACAAATATTATAATCAATAACATGTACATTAAATATGACAAAACATTATGCAACTCGACTAATGAAAACATCATGACAATATTACCTCTCTATACTGGTAGCTTGATCACAGTAAATAGAATGTTCACACACCCTTGTTAATCCATCCATGCATATAGATATTGCACAATGTGGAGGACATGATCATCCTCACTACCTAATCCACCACCCTAGATGCGAACTTTGGATGGCCTCTCTTGGGAAAAATTCCCCCCCACATGTGATATGCACATTAGTCATCTTCCTAGGAGGGTGGTCATAAAAATATGTTTGAGTCACCAAACACCTCTAAAATATAAACAAAATAGATCTGAAACATAGGGAAAGAGTTGTCTCCCCTCCAACATTCTACAACATCTATCTAGAGTAATATAAATTGTTGTAGAAGAATAGAAAACGACATGATCAATATGATTTATTGAAAAAAAATATCTACACAATACATCATAGAGAAACTAATGCATTGTCCAACAATGGTATGGTGTGATAGTGTCGTGATCATAAAACATAAGCACCTAACCTACACAAATCCAAAAAATGCAAGTGCAACTCATCCCCAATAACTTGGAAGTCATTGGGGTTAGTAACTTTTAGAATGACATATCTTTGTGCATATGCTAGTTATCTCTCTTCTGAAACACTAGAGTTCACATCAAGGAAATGGGGTAAATCCTCCTCCATCATGCATATCCTAATGAGGAAATAAATGTATTCCTTTCTAGGTTGGTACGACATGTTAGTACCAACCATGCAGGCTTGTCTACCATGACTTGGTGATGACAAATCAAAAGGCATGATAACTATGTGTTCCCGTTGATGGATTTATCCAAATTTGGGAGGCAAAATTCCTCAAAATGAGGAAAATATGAATAGGATGAGGAAGTCGATGCCTCTCCCTCTCCTAGACCTCCAAAACACTCATGAAATAATATGTATTGACCTATTTTTGTGGTTTTCTTTGATTCACATACAAACCTCATTAGGAAAATATAGATATAAAATATACACTTTGTAATAAATTAACTTTTTAAATATTCATTCAATTTTATGTTTTAAATTTGGTGCATCAAAATTGTGTAAAACACTTAGGTGCAGCTATTTTAATTAAGAACACCATCACCGGTGCATTGGTTTTTACATAGTGCAATGCATATGATGCTATAGAATTATGCATTGGAACTAGTATGCTCATATGAATAAACACACCATAAATCATTGCTTCTATACCATGTTAGTGCACCGTGAGAGTGAAGCATGTGCCAAACTAATGTGATGCACTAACAATTTTGAATAACATTATCTATGGTTTTCTTAGTAATCCCTAAATGCATTGATGAGGGATTTAATGAACACACTGATATGTCTAAATAACAATGCACATAGTCACCAAATTTGGTTCATGTGTATTAGTAAGGAGCACCAATACATAGTGATGCTATTTCTCATCAGTGCACTATATATGGTTGGCACATACAATATGCCACATATTATTCCAAAGTGAGATAGTAGTACTAATGTTGGTATGAGGATTCCTCCCCACATTCACTACCATCATGAGACATTGTTATATTGTGTTTACTGGTGCATGTAAAATAAACTGTGGCATTGGATAATGGCGATACTAGTCCATGCTAGCACATTGCAAGTTGTAGGACATGTAAATTTGGCATGGCAGTGTTCCAACTAGATAATATAACATTAGTGATAGTGCATTGATTCATCCATCCCCACATTGTAATATCAAGGAATCTATGTCTATTGTTGGAATACTTAGAGAGGGGAATGAATCAATATGAGTATATTTTACCACTTTCAATCACAATATATATAAACTTCAACTTTATCATAAGTATTCGATATTTTGTCACTTATGTATTCAATAGATCATTGCATCATAAATAGTATCATTCATAAGTGCATAATAAACAACCACATATACACAATACAATAGAATTTATGTGGAAACCCAAATGGGAGAAAACCATTGAATGCTTTCTTATATATATCACGATTACATTCATAGGAAGCACCAACTTCCCAATTCTCCAGTGACGCAAACCCCCTGCCTCTTCCATGGTTTTCTCGACCTCCTAGTGAAGGATCGATCACTTTCACAATCAAATCGAATCTTAGGCTCTTGTTAAACCTCAATTTTAGTTTACACAGGCCTACCTTAGCTCTCTTTGCAGGTTCTTTGAAAACTGTGGGTGCTTTCCTGGTGCTTTTTCCCCTTAAAAAAAAAATCTAAATGACATGCGTTAGCTCCCTTCCCTAAGCCCCTTTCCTCATATGACCTTGGGTTGTGACCTGGGACTTAACCGAAAAGGCGCTAAGCTTCAGGCTTTGAGACTCTTAGAAACCACTCTTCCTTTCAAACTATCAGAGCATTAGTCCTATGAAAAGGTGGATCTATCAATGCATGTCCACGAAAAATCGATGGTTGGCGGAGCTTCTGCCTTTAGGCCTCCAACCACTTTGACACTCCCTTTTGCTCTCCCTTTGCTATATCGCCAAAATGTAGGATCACGTGATGCATGGCTCGTGAGATATGATGGTCATAGTTCACTTTTCTCCTCCGAGACTTTGGTGATCCCACACCTTGTACATCCTTATAACCCCTGAATACATGAAGTACCAAAGGTTCTATGTTTTATCCTTTGAGTATCTTCCCCATATCTGACGATTTCCATCTCTCTAGTGATCTCTAGCTAGATCTCCATCATCTTTCCTTAAAAATATTTCCTCAAAGGAATTCTCGATCACTATAATCCCTTAACTTAACTTTTTGAGGTATATGAAACCTCTGTGCATTCCTCTTGCACTGTAAAGTGTTGGGACTTAGGAATTTCCTAATGATCCTTCCTCAGTATTGATGGTATCTATCTCTGTTGAGATTGGTTTCTTGAGGTATATGAGACCTCTGCCTCCTCTTTATGCTCTTCTTTCGATCTTTTAGACATTCATACTTAGAAAAAATTTCTAAGTCTTTTCTCCTCAAACTCAGATCTCTATCTCTCCTGATATTGTTCCTCTAAGGTTTTTAAACCCTTGAGCTCACTCCTTGTGTCCTTGGAAATTTACAACACATGATTGTTATCCTATGAATCAAAGAGTTTGAGAAAAACTTGGCTTGTGCACTCCTTGTGTGGCTCCGTGCTTTCTCTGCACTACTACTATCAAAGATTCAATTTTATCTCTCTCGAGATTCTCTGAGTTAGACTTAACTTTGTCAACGCACTCTTTGCCGACAATGTACACTCCTTGCATGAGATCTCATAAGAGAAACAATTGAAACTTATTCTAATTCTACAAGTTCATGTATTTAACCACAAAATGAATTCATAAGAACAAGAACAAATATAAACAATTAATTTAAATGAACATAAATCCTACCATTTATTTAGATAAACAAAACAACACCAAACGTTGGGATTAAAGCTCATCTTTTCTATTCATTCAAATGATAAAATACATAGATATAGACAATCCTCCACTGCTCTTCAACAACTCATACAATTCTCTTTGGCTCTCAACAACAACAACTCTCTCTCTTAGGAATGATAACTATCGCAAATAAGAAGCAACTAACTTTCACAAATGAGAAACAACAACTTCTTTGGGCATAAGATACAAGCATATATACAAGGGTGATTCATCAAACATTCCCCCCCAATAACCTAATGTTATCCTATCAGGATTTAATGCATCCATCTACTAGGGAATATGAAGTTAATATCATTTACAAAGGAGATACGAGTTGATGCAAAGCCTCTGTACAATAGAACCTTTACATTAAAGTGATACTGATCCGAGAGGATCTTTGAGGATGGCTTCAACGTCTAATAATTAATTACATTTCTTTTCATAAAATTTCAAATTCAAAAAGGTGCACTCTCCATTGTATAGTCCAAATCAGCTTTATGCATGCCTTGGATGATGTGCTTTACTCCAACTTGTCCTCTTTTTAATGTTGATGTAGATGCTCATGCATCATACTCCTTTGGCCAAAATATCATGGACTCCTATCCATGAGATTTTTCATTGCATTTCCTTTCTTCTGGATCTCTACTTCATTTACCTAGCTGGCATCTTCTTCTGGATGGTCTTTCCACTTCACAAGGTATTCAAAATAAGTCTTCCTTCTAGTCTTTTTTCCAAATCTATGATCTATGATCTTCTCCATCAATGGATTCTTTGCTACAGGAATTTTTTTTTCCCATATGATTTCCTTATGATCATTTGATCCTCCTATTTCATCTTCCATGTAAGGAAACATGCCTACAACATTAAAAATAGGTGATATTCCCACATTGTTTGGCAGCTCTATCTCATAAGCATTTGCTGCAAACTTTCTAAGGATCCTGCATGGTCCTATATTTTTCATTTTCAGTTTGTTTTATGTTCCCCTTGGGAACCTATCCTTCCTCAAGTGTGCTAACACCTGATCTCCCACTTCAAATTGAAGCTCTCTCTTATGTTGATCAACTCTGTCTTTGTACTTCTTGAGGTTGTCCTGCAACTACTCATTGATCTGGTCATGAATTTTTTGCATCTTTGTAGCAAAATATTCAGCTCCTGCACTTCTGAACTCATTTTGTCCCAAATATCTCAATTATCATATCCCCGCTGGGTTCATTCCATACACAATCTGGAATGGACTTCTTCCAGTGCTCCTATTTGGTGAATCATTGTATGAAAATTCCTCTTGTGGAATAATCTTATCCCACTGACTATTATGTTATGTTCAACCCATATTTCTGAGGATGATATGTTGAGTTGAAGGACAAATCTATCCCCAATTTCTTCCATAGTGTTCTCCAGAAATGACCAACAAATTTGGTGTCCCTATCTGAAACAATGCTCCTGGGAAATCCATGTAGTCTCACAACTTCTTTAAAAAATAAACTTGCTATGTGTGTAGCATCATTTGTATTTTTGCATGGTACAAAGTTTTCCATTTTGGAAAATCGGTCAACTACCACAAATATGGAGTCACTTCCCCTCTGGGTTCTTGGAAATTCCAAAAAAAAATCCATGTTGATAGCATCCCAAGGCTTGTCTAGAATAGGCAATGGCTAATAAATACTAGTGTTCTGTTGTGTTACCTTTTCATATTGACAAATTCTCCATTTGTTTAAAATCTTTTTCACTTCATATCTCATACCTAGACAATAGTATGTGCTTCTCAATTGTGAAAATGTTTTTTCATGGCCAAAATTTCCTGCTAGGCCTCCACTATGCTTTTATTTCAATAAATTGTCTCCCATTGAGCATTTTGGTATGCACAATATGCTCCCTTTGAGAAACAGTCCATCCTGAATCAAATATTCTATCCATGGGCTCATGTCCCTTAACAAAGGATTTGCGTAGGCTTCATAAGCTTCTTTGAAATATTCATCTTCACCATATGTTTCCTTAAGGTGTTCAAACCCTAAGGTTTCCACTTTGAATTCCTGCATAATGAAACACCTCCTACTCAAAGCATCTGCAACTTTGTTCGCACTACCAAAAATATGCTTGATAACAAAAGTGAAATTTTTCATAAATTCCACCCACTTTGCATGCCTCTGATTCAACTTCTCCTTCCTGGTTATGAAATGTAGAGCTTTATTATCACTATATAGCACAAACTCCTTGGGAATGAGGTAATGCCTCCATTTTTTCAAGGCTTGAATCACTGCATAGAATTCTTTGTCATATGTGGAGTAATTTTTCTTTGTATCATTAAACTTCTCACAGAAATATGAAATAGGTCTGTTATATTGACTTAAGATTGCTCCAATTGCTACTCCACTAGAATCACACCTCACYTGAAAGGTCTTCTTGAAATCTATAAGGACCARAATTGGTTGTTCTGTGATTTTTTCCTTCAATATCTTGAAGCTCTTCTCATCCTTCTCCGTCCACTTAAAATAATTATGTCTCTTTTTCACAATGTCTAATATTGGTACACATATACCACTAAAATTTCTAATGAATTTCCTATAGAAACTTGCTAATCCATGGAAGCTTCTTACTTCAAATATGTTCCTTGGTGATGGCCAATCTCTAATATCTCTCACCTTTTTTGGATCCATCTTTAGCTCATTTGAAGAGATCA
>ML779583.1:816370-871563 GCA_009831015.1 Picea engelmannii | reverse complement strand
ATGTAAGAATATTAATTGTAAAAAATGCATTCTTATTTTACACATTAATTAACACTAAAAACAAATATAAAAAAATCAACATTTATGTACAGTATGAGATGAAACATATTACATACCTTAGTATCTATGTCATACAAGTGTTCAACAAATTATTCGTATCCTTTAAGTTCACCAGCAACATTGTAGCGGAGAGAAGATTTTCTCTTGATCCTTCATAAAGTCGTTTATTTTCCTTTTCTAATAGAGGTTCATCATAAATACCAACATTTTCTCCATCCTCATTCGGTTGCGAAAACAAATCTTGGATCATTTTATTTGTCCCATCATCTTCTTCCATGGGATCATTAACTTTATTTGTCCCATCATCTTCTTCCATGAGATCCTCATTTGCTTGGTCATGATGATGTTCCTCAGCTTGTACAACATCATTTCTACTAATACTTGGTGCAATATTCTGCGGAAAGTTAGAGGGCAACTCTAACTTTATAATTACAAACAATCATGCAAAATTAGTGTATACTATAACAAACATTCAAACAATATATATACATATATATAAAATTGACAAAATAAAAAAAGATAATAAATATATAGCTAATTACCATGGTACGATATTCATTCGATCCGCCATTAATGTGACCATATTTCCTACAATGTTTTGTAGCTGTTGCTATTAAAATTCTTATGGGATGTCTGAGGCAACATTTTTTACAAGGGCAATAACATCTACCATCACCCTTTTCACTCGCTTTACTTTTTTCCCCACCTCTAACAACATTCTGTGACATTTTTCCGCACAAAAATACCCTTTCAGAACCGTCGTTGTTATAGCAAGATTGTTGCAATATCTTCAAATCGTCAAATATTTATAGTCCAATTTTAGGTCACCATCATCACAATTGCGACGATAGTGACCTAAAAATATATGTATTTTTTACATCTATTTATTTTAGGTCATTTTCAACGGTAAAGTTTGACTTAATTATTATGGTCAACTATCATCGCTTATGCGACGACCAATCTAAGGTCGTTGCTTATGATATGAACATTGAACATTACAGTTCATTCAAACTATAGGCATCGAAATTGCGACGAAC
Source organism: Picea engelmannii (assembly GCA_009831015.1). Classification (NCBI taxonomy): domain Eukaryota; kingdom Viridiplantae; phylum Streptophyta; class Pinopsida; order Pinales; family Pinaceae; genus Picea; species Picea engelmannii. The sequence goes on along the minus strand of ML779583.1, from coordinate 870,466 downwards.
ATGGGGTAGATTTAGAAAAAAAAAACTTTTTCTCTTGCATGTTGCAATGAAAGAGTACTTTCGTCACAAGTGGTCATCACAAATTTTTCAATATGTAGTAGTGCTCCTACCAACATCATAGAATAAATACAATACTACATGTAGTCTCTCACTCTTAGGTTAGAAGCACAACCAAAAAGTTACCCTCTATACGATTCATCATCTGACTCAGAAAACTTCTCGTTCACCATGGAAAGTGAAACTCTTATTAGCTATCTTCTATTTCTAGGTGAGACTGATTGTGCATGCTTTAGAGATGGATTTCCTTCTCCTTGAATTGACTTATGTAATAGGGTCCGGTTGTCTTCACTTTAGACCAGAGGAGAGGATATTTTTCTTTCCTATTGAGATTGCTGAAGTGCTTGGTTGTTTAGAGAGAAGGAAGGCAATGCAGTTGGCCATGCATTGGTTGGATGTTGATAGAGAAGCGCTTCATTACGTGGCTGTTGAGATAGAAGGAAGTTGATGCGACACCCTATGCTGAAGTTATTGACACCTACCCTATGTTTTCTTGTGTGGTTGTTTATATAGAAGGAATTTGTTAAACACAATGATATAAGATGAAGAAGGGTTATGTACGATCTCTGTTAAAGAGAAACCCTCTTGGCTACTCAACCATCCAACCAGTCGTGCCATCCAGAATCAGGGGAGCATTGGGATTGAAGACCAAATTCATCCTTACCTGAGATGAGATAAGAACCATTAGACTTGAATAGAAAAATGATACAATACATGAAAGTTAACAACAATACAGAGAAAAAAGATCGGTCCAAGCAGTAAGTAATCAATAAACAACGACTTGATATTTATGGTAAGGTATACATTTTTTTCGGCATTTCCTTAATATTTATATTGTATTAGATAACATGAGAGACCATTCTCTCTTATATACATTTATTCCTATTAATTATGCTGATGAAAAAGCCTCCAAACTAATTCTTGAGAGACAAAGAACTTATTGATCACCTGAATAGGGTCATGTACTTTGATTGTCTCTGAGCAAAAGTGATAGGCCCCTACACTACATAAAATTGAAGACAATCTTATTCAATCATGAGGGGGAACTTGGGCCACAGTTCCTTTCTACTCTTTCACAGCGAGTGCCTTTCTACTCTTTTGCAGCGTCATCATCGCCCCATGCAAAGTTGGTTGGAAATCTTTCTCCTAGACCAACAGTCTAAATGGTACATACTTTGGCAAGGTCGGTGGAGCCATAGTAGATATCCCATAAATTATGATATAACAACTCTCTTCTAGCAAATACAAATCCCCGATCGATTCCATATCTTTTATTGAATCGACAAAGAAACTTGCACACTTTTTCACCATAAACATTTTCATGAAGAGGAGCTAAAAGAGAACTGAAAATGGCAGAGTAGTATCTCAAGTACTTGGTATTCCACAAAATTTTGTAGTATGCATGTACCAGAACAAACGCAAGTTCCCAAGTAGGCTGAAATCCTGAAAAGACTATGCAGGAACAAATATAGTCAATAAGATACAATGCCATATGAAAATAGGTCATGTCACCCTTCGTCGGTGCTTTGGCTTTCTGTATATTTTGAGTGATATTATTGGAAATTATGTCCAGTTGAACATAATGTTGTCCTCGATAACCTCATATATAATGGGTATACCTGACTCACCCATATGTGTTGAGTGTCTAGCTGATAACTATTCGAGAGCTATGATAACTTCCTTGTCTTCCAGGGTATTCTATTTCAAAAGAAAATTGTATGGAAAAAATCCATTAGGTAAAGTTCCTGAAATGGCATTCTTACTATAGATGGATTTCTTTCTCACCCAAAAAAATTGCTCTTTCGTTTCATTTTGTCTGTCTGTCAGCGAGAATATTTCACTTCCACTTCACTTCTATTCCGCTCTTTTCAATCTCTTTTATGTTTCGCTTGACTTCTATAAAAAATTATGCTTCTTATTTTTCATTTCTTTTATCCGCTTCTATTATTTCATTCACTTCATTCAAATATGCATAAGATATAGGATAACTTGTGACATGTTTTTGTTACAACGTTCTCCCACATCCATGGAGACATGGAGAAGACGTATTGCCCTCAACGAATATCTTCATGTTTTCCATGTGTCCATTTGCAAAGAACATGTGTTGAGTTTTGTTTTTTTTCATTAAAGGCATGTTGATATGTTATAACTCCACGTCTAGGCACCAACTCCCAACATTTTATTCCATCATTCATTATCTTTAAGGTGGTCAAAACTTCAAGTGACACGTGACGACTTCCATAATTCTGAAAGCTACTAACATCTTGCTTAGATCGTGTTCAAGGAGGGACTAATGTGATTTAGCCATCATGAGCATGTCACGTCCATTTAATTCATTTATTAATTAATATTATATATTTGTTGCATGCATGTCCATGGAGGACAATTAGAGGTGATCGTCAAAATAAGGAAAAAGTGAAAGATTCCACAAACTATCGCCTGCAAAAATCCACTTGAAAACATGTTCAAGTCACCTTTCCCTCATTCCCTTTTACTTCTTCATAGTAAATTAAAACATATGAATTACACAATATTAATAATTATATTTGACCATTCCAATCATGAAAATTTCATTACAAGTTGTTTCACTTGCCTAGACCATCACTGGCTCGTTTACTCCAAACATTTAGAAACATAAATTTCAATGCAATCAGTGTTAATGTGTTGATGGGGATGGTAGAGAGAATCAACCATTACACAAAATACACTTCCATTCCTCTTCTTGTTTGGTCGGAAAATACCGTCCCTCATAATTGAACCAAATGAAAAATCTTCCAATCTGAGGACCACGATATCGCTTATCTCAAGACTTGATACAAGTGGTTACAATACACATGCATTTTCCACATTACTTGGAACAATACTTGGAACATTGTCAAGTAAAGCTCAGTAATAGGTCAAGTAAAGCTAATGTCTATTAAGGTTACATGGTATATATTATGTGCTAAGAGCTCCATAATATGCACAACAGTATTCTTCTAAAGCACTCTTAGTGGTATACTACAACAATACTTCCTTTATGCTTACTATCCTTACTCCAATCCTGGTACTTCCTCCATGGCCATTTACAAGAAATGGTGACCAATATGCCTACTTACTAAGCCGAGGTATGTCATTCTATGTATATGACTACATGTAATTATTGATCTTCATATACTATGAATTAGTACTAGATAGTAACAAGCTCAAGTACTTAATAATATGAATAATAAAGTGTGAGAAAAGAAAATACTTTAAGCATGCTCAACCCTGTGTATTACACAATGGAAAACTCGTTGGAAGGCATGGGATTATATGAAATCAAAGTGTTTCATTCTCTCTGAAATAAAGTGTTTCCCTCTTCTTGGCATGGACTTGTTGCTTTGTAACCCTACTTGTTATTCTTATATTAGGATCTATAAGTTTTAAATTCCAATATGTAAAATGTAATTTTTTTTTTCTAAGAATTACATCGCTAAGGCTAGAAGAATATGGGAAGTTCAACTGTAATATGAATATATGAGATATTCAAGACCTATCTTGCACATCCTTATAAATATAATGATAATTCGAAGAAATCCAGTCTGATTAGAATAATAATAAAAAACTTATTGCGGAACTGATAATCCATGAAAATATTTAAAGGTAGATCCAACCCATAATGTAAGTATGCAATGTTATATGAAGGTTCATTACAGAGTGACTGAAGGACATGGTTAACGCTTCCATCCCAACGCACACCATGCCCATGGCACCCGCCAATGGGGATGAAAAAATCACACGATAACTATTTTTAGCAAACACAATATCCACGTTTTTCAGATTTTATTCAAAATGGAGAATGAACACAAACTGGTGCAGTAGGTTCTCCTTTGTACCTAGGAGGATTTCTCATCTAATAATTACAAGTTCGCATAAGGGTATGCCTCCTATCGATTTCAAAGTAGTCAATTGGATTAGAATCATAGAAATTTACAGGAAACTTCCCTTCGTCTGCAATGCTCCAGGCGCAACCATGACTTGGTTTTAATTAGTCAACCCATGAACCTGTAAATATGCCCAAGAACGCCATTCATCTCCCCCCCCCCTTGCAATGTATTTAACAATTAAAAAACATTACTGCGTGTTACCCTTGAACCAAGGATGATGGAAGATTAAGCTAATTTCCAGCAGAAACAGTTAAAATAAAAAAATGAGGGTACAGAGCCTCTAGGATAGAGATTTGATGACAATCACCAATGTATTGTATGCATGCAGAAAAATCCAAGTAGGTAAGAGAAACGTTTCAGAGCCACAATGATTTACCGAGAGCAAGGAAACTAGTTTTGAAAGAGAAGTGTTCGAAAAATCGATACAGAAGTGAGGTTTGTGGTTGTAACTAATGTACAAGACTTACAATGGATTGTGAACAAGAAATTGAAACCTGTAGAGACTGAGGAAAGTTTCAATTATTTTTGGTGATCTATAAGTCCAAGCCACACAAACTCCTTCCAGAAGGTCCTATCATTACCCTAGAGTTTACAAGGGACTCCAATTTTGTTTTGGGAAAACATGAATAATTGAAAATATTGACCTACAAATGAGAGGCAGTGATCAAGAATATTTGGCCTCAGAAAATAAATATTTAAAGGAAGTATTTTAATTGTTTAACAACCCCAAAAATGAATTTCTCAATAGCAATGAACAAGTAGAACAATGGATTTGCAAGGTAGAACTGAGGTTCCAAGTGTTGGAGTTACTTCACACACACCTAGGATTTCTTTTTCCTAAGGTTTTTCCTTATTTATTAGTCATAATTAGTCATTATCCAGTCTCCTATATTTTAGGGGAGAATATTCCACTAGGAGAATATTCTCTTTTTGTTGACACTTTAGTTTGACTAGTTGAGTTTAGTTTAGTTGTTGCATTGGTTTTGTCACCATGAAACATTGGGATCATCACCAACTAATGTGCACTTTCCTTGGGATCATCACCAGACTATAGAATTACCCTTATTTCCCTGAGTTAACTCCTCACTACTCTCTGTTCAGTCAGTTAACTGAAGACTAGTTGACTAGTTAACTCAACTAGGTGGCAGTTCACTCACGTAACTGCCTGAGAGACTAGACTAGGTGGCAGTTTACTCCCGTAACTATTGGTGTGTTTCCAGATGACTCTAGACCACCACTATGGCTCATTAGTTACTCATGTATCCTATATCTATTGTAAAGTATTCACTCTTTGAGTGTGGAATACGGTTAATGAAAATTCTCCCATTCTTTCTCTTCTTCTTCTTCTTTCTCAATTTCTCTCTACAAATGTGTGTAGTATTTTCTAGATAGATCAATTATGTGCAAGTTCAACACATTTACATGGTATCAGATCCAACATACTGCTAAGCAAAAACTACACCAAATTATTTTTGCAGATACTGAAGATTGAAGAACACAGAAAAGATGGAATATATGTTTTACTCACCGATAATAATTCTCACGCATCATAACTATTTGGAGTGGAAGAAAAATATTCTACTGCTTCTCAGAAGTAGAGGCTTATACCAAATAACCATGGTAATGGAAGTAGAGCCTGATTCCGCCGATGAGAAAAATGATTTTCTCAATAGACAAGATATGGCCATAGGATTTATCTTCTTGTCTATTTCTCCAGAAATTATCCACCAAGTATATGATGACTGACAAGAATAAACTCCAAATGAATTATGGACCATATTGGAGGTTCTATTTGGGAATAAATAAGATTTTGAATATTTCATGCAGGAGGTTGAACAGATAGAGCCAGAAGATAAGTCATCAGAAGATCAAGCCTCTTATTATGAAGAGCCTTCTACAAAGGTATTTGCACAAAATTTTATCCCATTAATTGAAGATGATGTCTACTCCATTTCAGATTTATTTTCTGAATTTCATGTGGAAGATACATGGCATGCATTTCACGGGTCACATGCAGAGACTTTTCCATGCGCAATGGATGCATCTCACGAGACAAAAAGGGAGTTGTGCACATCAGAATCAATTATGATATTTTCTGATCACAATTTACAGAAAAAAATTGGATATTTGAATTAATCACGCGAAAATATCCAATTTCAAAAAAAAAAATCGTCTGAAATGGAATCCGAAAAGTGAAGTTGTGATCTTTTTAAAATCAACAAAATTTTAGCATTTTTCTGGAAACGACCGCACGGTTTTCAAAATTTCATCCAAACTTTATTTGGATATTGTTCATTATAAGAAGATAAAGTGGATATGATTGGAAATATCAATGGTGCATATACTTCATCATATCCATGTAGACATCTACATCTTCAAGAAAATCGTCAACGAGCACAAACTTGCACAGTTGCAAGGTCTTCTTGGAGTGAAGGACATGGTTGCTTAGCAACTGTTTTTTGTTCCTTCTCATATTTTTTACTTTTATTTTATGCATTGTAATTTGAGGGGGGTTTTTTCCCATGAGTTTTTTCCTCTTTCCTTGTTTATTTCAGTGTATCTTTTGTATTTGGGTACGTAACATGGCCTTGTTGTCGGGACCCATTCTTTATTTTCACCATAGTGATGTTCAGGAGGGGTGATGGAGTTACTTCACACACACCTAGGGTTTCTTTTTCCTAAGGTTTTTCCTTATTTATTAGTCATAATTAGTGATTATCCAGTCTCCTATATTTTAGGGGAGAATATTCCACCTGGAGAATTTTCTCTTTCTGTTGACACTTTAGTTTGACTAGTTGAGTTGAGTTTAGTTATTGCATTGGTTTTGTCACCATGCAACATTGCGATCATCACCAACTAATGCGCACTTGCCTTGGGATTATCACTAGACTGGCGCATTACCCTTGTTTCCCTGAGTTAACTCCTCACTACTCTCTGTTCAGTCAATTAACTGAAGACTAGTTGACTAGTTAACTCAGCTAGGTGGCAGTTCACTCCCGTAACTACATGAGAGACTAGAATAGGTGGAATTTTACTCCCATAACTGTTGGTGTGTTTCCAGATAACTCTATACCACCACTATGACTCATTAGTTACTCATGTATCCTATATCTATTGAAAATTATTCACTCTTTGAGTGTGGAATATGGTTAATGAAAATTCTTCCATTCTTTCTCTCCTTCTTCTTCTTTCTCAATTTCTCTCTGCAAATGTGTGTAGTATTTTCTAGCTAGATCTATTCTATGTAGGTTCAACACATTTACACCAAGACTTAGTTGAGAAAAAAATGGGCATCACATTCCAGAATCCTTTGATTACTCCAACCCATCAAGAAGTTGTCAAATCAATAACAAAAATCCATTATAACTTGTAGCAATCGTTGAACCATACATACCATAAAAACTTAATACACTGCAAAACTCAATAATGCTACCGTAACTGGAGACGAAGGTGAACCTGGAGAATATCTTCGACAACTGGTGGCCCTTCTAATCTCCCACTTTCTAATCGATGAGACTTCATCGGTACCTCCCAACCAATGCTAGGGGTAATCTTCTTCCTCCTTATCCCCCCGAGCTGCAAAGGGGCCACACACAACCACAACTAGATGTTACGAGGGAAAAACTCTCTATGGCTAGGGTAAACCACAACATACAGAAATGACTGCAGAAATCAACTCTATCTCAAAAACATGCTACATAAACCAATATGCAAGCGAGATAAGAAAGAGGCCTACCTCGTCCAGATGTTTGATGAAGTCCACCGTTGAGAACTTTGACCCAAAGCTATATACCTGCAACAAGTTCTCAAGAAACAAGCAAAGCAAGCATGTGGTGATAATATAAAAGGTTAGCACATTAGATAGCATAATCCATTAATATACATAACAAATATGCCCATAGATAATAACTCATATATTTGCAAGATATCAATTGGATGGGAAAAGAGTATTTCTATTAATAAATGATCAACATAAGTGAAAATATTACAAACTTCTTTGTCAGAACAGTTCGGAATCGAGAAACTAAGTTCCTTCCAGTTGGGCCTCCACCACTTCAATCCTCCACCAAAGGCAAGCTCATAAGAGAGAAACAATGAGGTTCTCAATCAATAGGGGAAGAGCTTGGGGGATGAACACTGTGTTCAGACTTAAAGGAAAAATGGATGTAGACTCAATATGAAGTAAATAATTTCTCCAAGGTAACTTTGCTCTCAAAGTTGAATTCTTTTCTCCTTTTCCATAGCTCGGAATTGGCCCATTTATAACCTTCAAAATGGAATTGAAGGGTCGTGTCAGAATGTTTCTAGTATGTGGAAGTGCAAGGATCATAGATCTCCTGTCCTGAAATGGAAACCCGACATTAATTTTCATTTTCTGGCACAAATCCCGATGTACACGGGCTGTAGTGGAGCAGCCTATGTATACACATGTTGTATAGTGTGCAAGATGCATACATGTGGAAAAACATGTATTTTTGGCTCTGGATTTTACAAACAGGGATGATAAGTGTGCATAGGGAAATGGGAAAAGGCCCTCTCGGCAAGATGGAATAGGGTGAGGCAAATATTGTTATAACAAATTCCCCCTAATGTGTGAGGTCATAAGAGTATAGGCGATGACCGAAATACATTATAAACAACCCAGAAGTGGATGGTAGGGGACCATCTGGACGAACTAGTTTCTCGTTACATTGTGTACTAACTTTGCATACATGGATGCCAATAAAATTACACTGTAGATCCATGTGAAAATATACCAAATAAGTGTCTATGGCCATGAATAGGAGAATATAAATGTGGTTACATTCCCATAGTTTTCATAGTCATGAGCAAGGCCCAGTAGAACTAGTCTCAAAGCCAATCTGAAGATATCTATATACCATAGAGTACAATCTGATCTCCCATGATCACTGGAGTCATATAGGTACTAGTCCAATGAAAAGGGAGCAACAACTCAGGAAAGATGCAGCCACATAGTAATGTCTTCAATTCTTCTACACAATCCGCCAAGGGTGCAAGTCTACATCATGTGAATAAAGGATTTGAGGTCAAGCACAATGAGACATCGTTTGATTACCAGTCATTGATGTATACTATTAAAAAACATGAGACAACCTACTGATAATGAAAATAGTTGTCAAGGCACTGAGTACATTCTTACAAGTGTGAATAAAAGAGCTGGTGTCGAACACCTGAAGAATCCATCGATCAAGAGTCATTGATGTATTCCCAATTTTCGATGGTGAGAGAGCCTTCCACTGATGAATGCAAGCCTCAAGGTACTCATAAGACTCTAGGTCCCGTTTTCAGAATAAATGGACTGAAGTTGATGGAATGAGACTCACTGAAAGGAGAAAATTAAGGCATCTCTCATTAATCATCACGAGGTACAAAGAGGGATCTTCATTATTTGGTGGAAATCAGACGAAGAACATGTTCACGAACCAATGACCCTGTGCGTCTTTCACATGTGCCAAGTGAAAGTAGTACACGAAAAAGACCCTTTGAATAACAACCAATGATGAAAACTACTGACAAAGGCAAGGAAACCACCAATAAGGCTAATGGAATCCAAGACAATGCACAAATCCCAATGTGTGAATAGATGTCTTGTTGTCGAACATAAGGGAAACCACCTAGTCAATGACCAATGGTGAAATTTTGACTGTTGGGTTCAAGATTACTTACCAATGATGAAGGTAGGGTCAGGGTACATGATAGGACTACAGTATCATGTGATTCTTAGACAAACTGAGGGTATGGCTAACATGCAAAGTCAAGATTTCTGAGGAGTGGTCAAAACAGGTTGATAGACTTCCTTTGAACAATAGAATGAGACATATGGAGGACTCTGGTAGCATAGACCCAATGATGAAACCATGAGATGAAGGAGGCACCAATGAAACTCTCTATAGGGACTAGAAGAGTAACCAGTCAGTAGAGAAGACTTTGTAATGAGATCGGCTTCCTAAGGCCATGCTAAACCCAAAATTATGGTGACAAGATGGACTCAATAACTTTGTGCTCTGTTCAAAGGCGATAGGACTACTGCCAATATGAGATAATACTCCCTTCCCATCTGTCTTTTTTTTATTTGTTCATAGACAAATGAATGCTATGATACAGAGGAGGAAACGAGTGTTTCAAGTAAGAAAAAACAGTTCTAGAAGTGGAACATACCTATGCTCAATGCAGAGAAATACATGCGGGAGATGGACACTCAGGGGAATGTTCCCTCCTAGGTATAGGGTGTCAAATTGCGAAGGATATAAACAAGTCGCTGCTTGGTTGAGGATGCACAACTACTGAGGAAAACAGTTTATAATGCAAAGCGAGAACCGACTAAAGGCTCAATACTTTTGTTAGGGTCCTAACCCGCACATAGGTAGAACAATATATTCGGATGTAATAAAGGTCAATATTAATAAGGCCTTGCAATAAAATAGAATAAGTTGGATGTAAGAAGACCTAATAGAAGCTTCCTCTTCTAGAAGGACCTTCCTCTAGATGCTTCTTTTGATAGAAATATTTAGTATAAATAGGAGTCGAGGGTATGAGAACCCTAGCTTGGATATTATTGTAATAGAGCTCTGCTCAACTGGAGGTTTCCCCCTCGAAGAGGCCCGTGAACATTGCTTTATGAATCAAAGTGTTGTTTCTTTTGTTATTCTTATATCATTTTAGTGCTATTGTGGTGAATGTTCTGGTTATATTTATTTTTTTCTTCCATTTCTAGCATTTTATTTCTGTTCTACATACTTTTTATATCTGGTATATTACAAGTGGTATCAGAGCAATTTCCTCGGCAAAAAATGTGGGTTAATTTTTTTTTCAGGGTAGAGACATATTCTGGCGTCTTTAAGCCACATAGATATGTTCTTATGTGCATAAAACCGTGGTTGAGGGATTCATACACGCAGGAAATACAAGTGGTACTTAAGCACACATCTTTTGGCCACCCTTGTAACCCTTTTTGGTACCCCTTCGAGTGGTAGCGCATCAGACAACACATGTGTATGGATCGACCTAGATTACCTGAAGCCCTCTTTAGATAAACCAATCGGTTGTCTGACTACTATAGTGTCACCGAGAACAACACTCGGGAAGATACTCTCTATTACCTGGGTAGTCAGGTAGTACAACTAAGGGTACAGTCTATCCTTCTTAGTTAGTGCCCTGAGATATTGGCCCGAGTACTACTATTGGACCCCACACGTATATCAGAGAGCTATAGAGGGAAAACCCTTGTCTGTAGAACCCTTGAATACCTAACCCTTGGGGACAAAAACATAAACAAATTAAAACAGACAAGATCTATTGCCACGAAACTGTGTTCGGGTTACCAAGTAAATACACATTTATTTCTGGTTAATAATTTGGACATTTCCTCTCTGCAGTATTCTTTAGAATGGTGTATAACTCTACAGGTGTAAAAACAATAAAAAATAAAAAAATCTGGAAATTGTTTCACCATTATTTGAGACCTATTCCATTGGATTCATCTCTTCGCTCTTATCACATTCATCCATATCATTTTTTGGAAAAATATTTTATCTCGCCCGCCCCTTTTTAGTTCCCTCGTCCTCATGGCCCATACCCGTAGCCAAGACTTGGAAGCTCGCTTCAACACCTTGCAATCTGGTCTCATCAAGACCCAACAAGAAGTGAAACAACTCAGTGCCAATTTTGCCTCCATCAATACAACCATGAAGTCCTCAATGGAGGAAATCAAACAAGACCTCACCACCCATCTTGAATATGTCTTTTCGGCACTCTGCACCAAACTGCATATCCCTACAGATAACCCTTCCTCTTCCTCACCTCCACACACTAAAGGTGGCCATTCCTCTCATTCCCATAACTTTCATAACCATCACTTTCAACATGACCTACGCCTTCCGCGGGTGGATGTGACCAAATTTGATGGCTCGGACCCCACTAGTTGGGTAACCCAAAAAGAACATTATTTCTCTTTATACGGCATTACAGATGACTTGGCCAAACTTTGGTATGGTGTTCTCCATCTAGATCAAGAACGTTGGCAATGGTGGCAATGGAGAAAAACTTCTCGTCAAGGGTATATTGCTTGGACACACTTTGTGGAAGATATTTATGAATGCTTTGACACTGACACCAACCATTTGGGCCATTTGACAAAGTTGAAACAATCAAGAACAGTGGAAGACTTTATAGCTTCCTTTGAGCGCCTGGATTTTCGGACAGAGGGCATGTCTGATGCCTTTTTCCGAGAATGTTTTATCAGTGGCCTCAAGGATGAGATTCAGGCCCATGTCCTCATGGCTCAACCTTAGAGTTGGGTGGAGGCTACTAAAAAAGATAAAGAAGAACAATGGGTTGTATCTTTTCAAAATTGGAAAACCTCCTTTATCTCTCTCCCTAAACCAATAAATCCCACTACTCCCTCTGCTCCACTAAAGATCCAAAAATTGACTAGGGTTGAAATGGTTGAACGCCAACTCAAAATCCTTTGTTATAATCGTGATGACAAATATTTCCTGGGCCACAAGTGTAAGGAACAAAAACTGTTTATGGCCATCTTCGAGGATATTTCGGAAGAGGATATTGAAACTCCCATTGTGTCTGAGTCACCTGAAAACCTCGACATAACCCTTCACTCAGACCCTCCCGAAGTATAACCGGTCATTTCCCTCAATTCCCTCACTGGCTTCTTCACTCCCCAAACCCTCAAGCTAATCAGTTACATCAAGCATCAGAAGGTCATCATTCTAGTTGATAGTGGAAGCACCCATAATTTTATTCATCGCTGCATTCCCCAAGAAACTCATTGTTACATCCATGCCGTCAATAATTTCCAAATCATGATTTCCAATGGTGGTTCCATGAAATGTGGAGGGTGTTGTGAAAATGTGTGTCTCCAAATTGGTGACTACCACCTGAAATCTCATATGTTTTCTATCGACATGGGTGGTAGTGACATTGTGTTGGGTGCATATTGGCTAAGGAATTTGGGTCCCATTCTCATGGATTTTAAGGAATTAACCATGCAATTTGACCAAGAGGGCCACCGATATAATTTCCAAGGCATCACCATCGGTTCTCCTGAGATCACTAGTTCCCATTGCATGGAAAAGATGCTAAAAAAGGGTCATTCTGGTGTTATTTCTCAACTACATGCCATACAAGCAACATAAACACCCTCGGTGATGCAAGACCTCCAAGCCATCCTTTCTAAACATCAAGTGGTATTTTCCACTCCCCAGGGACTCCTTCCTTCACGTGGTTTTCATGATAATTCCATTCCCCTTGTACCTGTAAGCCTTCCTCCCAATATCCCTCTGTATCGTCACCCCTTTTCCAAAAAAAATGAAATTGAGAAAATGGTCTGGAACTCCTTAATGAAGGAATTATCTACCCTAGTATGAGACCCTACTCTTCTCCTGTGGTCATGGTCCTGAAGAAAGAAGGTTCTTGGCGAATGTGTCCTAACTTCTGTGCCCTCAACAAACTTACCATTAAAGACAAATTTCCCATTCCTATCATTGATGACCTCCTGTATGAACTGAGTGGTGCCCAATTCTTTACTAAACTTGATCTTCGTTCGAGCTACCACTAGATATGTATGAAAGAGTCAAACATTCCCAAGACTTCCTTTAGAACTCATGAGGGCCACTATGAGTTTTTGGTCATGCCCTTTGGCGTGTGTAATGCCCCCTCCACCTTCCAAAGCCTCATGAATCATGTCTTCCATCCTTTTCTCCATCATTTTGTCTTAGTTTTCTTTGATGATATCCTCATCTATAGCAAGACCTAGATAGAACATCTTGCTCATGTGGATTAAGTTCTCCATCTACTCTCTCAACACCAAATTTTCCTGAAACAGTCTAAATGTGCTTTTGGCGCCTCAGAAGTAGAGTACTTGGGTAATCTGGTGGGAAAAGATGGCGTTAGGGGTGAATCCTAAAAAGATTGAATCTATGCAAGATTGACCTCACCCAAATACTTTCAAAAGCTTGCGTGGATTTCTGGGATTAACAGGTTATTATCGCAAGTTTGTTAAGAATTACAGAAAGATTGCAACACCTCTCACCACTCTCCTAAAAAAGAACTCTTTCACTTGGACTCTAGCTACTGCCCAAGCTTTTCAAACCTTGAAGATGGATATGTGCACCACTCCAGTCCTGGCTCTTCCTGATTTCACAAATACCTTTGTCTTGGAATGTGATGCTTCAGGAAAATGAATTGGTGTTGTCCTTATGCAAGAGGGTCGGCCTTTGGCCTTTACCAGCAAGCAACTATTTGAAAGAAATCTGGGAAAATCTATCTATGAAAATAAAATGTTGGCTATTCTGCATGTCGTTGATTTTTGGCGCCCTTATATGTTCAGGCAATGCTTCCAAATTAATACAGACCATCCAAGCCTCAAGTATTTTTTGGAACAACGCATTTCCTCCCCGGAGCAACAAAAATGGGTAACTAAGCTATTTGGCTATGATTATGAGATCATTTACAAGAAAGGAAAAGAAAATGTGGTTGCAAATGCACTTTCCCCAAAATATGAAGATGAAGGATCCCTTTTTTCTTTTTCCTTCATTGTACTAGATTGGCTCCAAGCTGTTTGCCAGGAATGGCTACAAGATCCCAAAAGTTCGCAGTTGATACAACAATTGCAGTCCAATGCTCCAACTCTCCCAGGGTACTCCTGGCTCTATGATGAGCTTCAATACAAAGGTCGTTTGTATTTAAGTAAAAAATCAAAGCTTAAATCCATGGTACTTTCTGAGCTTCAATCTACACCGATAGCGGGGCACTCAAGGTTCACCAAAACCTATGATAGGGTCAAACGTTCTTTTTTCTGGGATGGTATGAAACAGGACATTCGTACTTTTGTCACCGAATGTGATGTGTGTCAATGCAACAAGGGAGAAATAGTCAAATCTACAAGCACACTACAATCGCTCTCGATTCCACCTTCTATTTGGAAGGACATCTCTATGGATTTTATTACAGGCTTACCCAAATTGGGAAATAAACTAGTCATCATGGTGGTGGTTGATCACCTTTCCAAGTATACTCATTTATGCATTCTTCAACACCCATTTACAGCATCCACGGTGGCTCAAATTTTGATGGATTAGGTCTTCAAGCTTCATGGCATGCCACACTCTATTGTTTCTGATCACGACCCAACTTTCACAAGAAATTTTTGTCAAGAACTGTTCAATCTACAAGGCACCTAATTGCATCTCATTACAACTTATCATCCCCAGATTGATGGTCAAAAAAAAGTTGTCAACAAGTGTTTGGAAACATATTTGAGGTGTTTTGCCTCAGAAAAAAAAAAATTAGTGGGCTCAATGGTTACCCCTAGCGTGGTACAACACTTCATACCATATAGCTACACACATGACTCCTTTTGAAGCGGTATATGGACATAAGCCACCTTCAGTTCTCTCATACTTACCTGGTGTCTCGAAGGTCCAGGTGGTTGACCAAACACTTAAAGTTCAAGAGGCTATTCTCCATACCCTCAAAGAGAATTTGGTCATGGCACAGAATCGCATGAAGAAACAAGTAGATCAAGGTCACTCTGAACATCAATTTGAAGAAGGGGATTAGGTGTTTCTTCACCTGCAACCTTACAAGCAAAATTCCCTCAAGGCCGAGCATTTTCAGAATCTAGTGCCCAAATTTTATGGTCCTTATACAGTTCTCAAGCGTGTGGGATAGGTGGCCTATTAGTTATCTTTTCCCAGTCATTCGAATCTACATCCTATTTTTCATGTTTCCTTCTTAAAGAAGGTGATCGGAACTAAGTGCCAAATTCAAGCCAACCTTCTCGAGTTAGCCGAAGAAGGATCCATTTGGATACAACCACGAGCATTTTTGGACCAGCGTGAGTGTCGCCTGCATCATAGAACCATCAAGGAAGTGTTAATCTAGTGGAAATATACAACTCCAACAGATGCCACTTGGGAACCAGCTACCATTCTGCAACAATTTCCACATCTCAAGCCTTGAGGACAAGGTTGTTTTTAAGGGGAGGACATGTTATGGTCCTAACCCGCACATAGGTAGAACAATATATTTGGATGTAATAAAGGTCAATATTAATAAGGCCTTGCAATAAAATAAAATAAGTCAGATGTAAGAAGACCTAATAGAAGTTTTCGCTTCTAGAAGGATCTTCCTCTAGATGCTTCTTTTGATAGACATATTTAATATAAATAGGAGTCGAGGGTATGAGAACCCTAGCTTGGATATTATTGTAATAGATCTCTGCTCAACTGGAGGTTGCCCCCTCGAAGAGGCCCATGAACATTGCTTTCAGAATCAAAGTGTTATTTATGTTGTTATTCTTATATCATTTCAGTGTTATTGTGGTGAATGTTCTGGTTATATTGTTGTTATTCTTCCATTTCTAGCATTTTATTTCTGTTCTACATACTTTTTATATATGGTATATTACAACTGCAAGCAAGGGCATGAGATGGAATCATAACTTAATGCCAAAAAATGTCCCTTTTTATGTCTTTTAGTCTACTTGGTGTGAAAAAGGGATAAACTTGTGCCAAATAGACGTCTTTTCAAATCCAATTTCGAGTGTGAAAAAGACAAGTTCACTCAGCAATATTTTCACTTTTTGAAAACAATTTGGAAAAGAGATTAACTAAGACTCATGACCTTTCAATTCCAATTTAACGAGTGTGGAAGGGATGAATCACTTGGAATTTTTTTCACATTTTTAGATGAGTCGGAAAATAACTTAAATCGGACTCATTGGGAGATTCTAGGTAGAAAGTCACAAGGCTAGACTTCTGTGAAATGTCAGTATCTTATGAATTGTTGACATAAGCTTGGGAAAACCCAAATATCTCCAAGTCAAGGAGGATAAATCACTAATGGAGTATATAGTCTCCGTGATGGATCAGATAATGTCTCTTATCAGAAAAGACATAGGTGGGGGCATGGGATACCCTACAAGGCCATCCCAATCAAAGGGAAATTCCTTGGGACTTGGAGGGAGAGCACTCAGGGAGAGAATAAATATCTCTCATTCGGAGGGTGTAGGATCAAGAATGTTGATGACATGGTTGAAGGATGCATCACACTCCACAAGGAGAGTATGATTGACCAGAGATTCCACTCATACGACCACTTCTTCAATTCTAGGTTGAAGAGGATGAATGATAACAAGGATAGGGGACACATCACCCTCAACAATGGGGGTAAATTCAGGAGAGGGTTGTTGTGGCATTACTGGCATCTCAATCATAGGAGAAACAAGGTGTGGGGAAGCCATAGATGCCTCAGAATTTGAAGGACCCTTCGGTGAGCCCCATGCTTCTGGTATCCCAACAGTAGTTGGACACAAATGAGTAAGGTGATCTCCTTTGCAAGTCCTAGAAATGAATTTAGGCTTACGTCTAAGGCGTCGAGGCTTCTCAATGCCCCCAACATCATTCACAACAGCTGGTGACATGATTTCAATGAGATAGGCAGAGACAAGAGAGTCACATCCTACATGATGTACAAAGGTTGGAGATGTGACATTGATATGACTCGTGGTGACTAGAGTGGTTCCCCTAGCATGACTAGCAGTGACTAGGTATGGGTTGTCAACATGACTTGTAGAAGTTGTTGACCCATATCTAACATGATTGACAGACGTTGGTGATGGAGCTCCAGTATGAATGGCAATGACTGAACTAGTGGTGAGTTGTGGAATTTGATACCAAGGTCTAGGGAAAGATTGACTTTGAAACATTGCAGGCTAGGAAGGATCCTGGTTTACCCCCTGTCCATGTCCGGAAAGGTAGTATCCCCCACCTAACTGATTCAAAGAGGTGTGTATGGGAATCATCAATGAAGTCTATGAAGAGACAGAAGTATGATAAGGAATATTCGAGTGAGGATATATGTTTCCCCCTTGTGAAGGGGTTCCATAAAGAGGGTAGCCCGAGCCATAAAACTGATTCTCCCCGTATGAAATACACGGGGATACATGAGGACCTGTCATGGGAAAAGTATTCAAAGGAACTGACATGGCAGACAAAGGATACATGGATGGGGTGTAATAAGTAGAATAGGCACCCATCTGAGTGTTAGATCCTGACAGAGTATAGCTAGGATTGGATCCATAAGAGGGGAGGTTCCAACCTCCCGCAGTGATGTGACTCGTATTGGATGAAGACATAGGCATCAAAGCCATGGTGCCCCCAGATCCAATGATAGGATTCATATAAGTGGACCAGGGAGATGATTGCATGGGTGAAGTCATATCAACAGGAACATGACTAAAGACCTGTTGGCAGCCAATCTTCTTTTTTCACTGTTTTATAAGCTGCCTACACCAATGTTTTGCAAACATCTATTTTTCGTCGCAATTTTCAAATAAACGACACTTTTATTTTTGCGACATTTGCACATTTACCTTCATTTTGTTTTCACGATTGTAAGCGTGAAAACCTAGTCTTTCGAAGTTGCATTGGAATCATTATTTGAACTGTCATGATCCTTCTTGTCAATATGCATATTGCACTTCGTTTTCACTTATCGTTATGCAACTGGCAAAACTTTCGAACTATACTCAATGGACATTCTTGTATTGATTGTGTGACTTGGTTTCATTGAGTTTGTAATGCATTGGCATTTGGATTTGCATTTTATTCAACCTACTTGACCATTGGTTTCATGAAAATACATAGGGGTTATGATTAAATTTTTATATATGTCTTTTGATATAATGCCTATGTTAATGTTTTCATAACTATTGGTATGTTGATTATATGAAGACCCTTTGGCACCTTGGTTAAACTATTGATATGAGCTGTTACAATACATTGGCGCATGGTTAAATATTTGGAATTGGTTTCAAATCATATGTTGATGGTTTAAAACTATGGCATAATGTTTCAATGGTGCGCGTTGGTTTATACACTTGCCATTGTTTTCATTGGTCATCCAAGTGACATAATTGTTGAACTATAGAATAATGGGTAGAACAGCTATGAGATGGCGGTTGTACTTTGGAAATAACTATTTTTCATGGCAGAGATAAACTCCACCACCTTCGCACGATGGCATTTATCCCTATCCCTTATCCCCGTTTACCTCTGTTAGCTCGGGTAACCCTTCCTGCATTTTTCTCTTGTGTGTGCTATGATCCAAACCCTGGGCTTACCATGTGCTCGGCTCCATGGAACCAGTCGTGCGAATCGAGCCAAACGGAAACCAAGCCTTGTTAATGTTCAACAATGCCCGGAAGGACTTGGAAGATAACAGATGGCTCACCTTCATGTGGTGATTTGAGGGTTTTAATCTAATTGTGGCACAAAATTTCGCTCTGATTTTTGATGGCTGTATAGCCAAGGTGGGTGACATACAGTTGGAAATTGATGAGAAGTTTATTAGTTCTGCTACAGGGTTACCTTCCATGGGCCAACGTTGGTTCAAGAATTCGAAAGTGGAAGAGGTTCTGTGGCCACTACTGTTCGTCTCCCGAAAGGTCACCTCGTGTGATAGAGGTATGCCCATATCTGCACTTAAACCACGATGGCATGATACTTTGATGATAGTCAAATAGTTCTTGACCTATGAAGGTCAATATGCACTTGTGTTTCTCTACCACCTGCGTTTGTTAATGAATTTTATGGGATACCCATTGAATGTGCCCTTTTACTTTCAGCGCAGCCTATATAAAATGTCGAAAAGGTTTAAAAAGGAGAAGGCTGACAGTAGCCTGTTCCACTATGGACTTATTAAACTTATCATTGTTCATTACTTGAGTTTACACGGTGATAGCTGGAGAGCTTTCATCGCTCGAAATGGTTTTGATGATACAGACCCTATCCAGGTTGACAAGCCTGTGGTAAATGAAACCAAGGTCGGGCCACCCGTGCCCTTCCATATCCTATTGCCCTCTCCTAAGCCTTCGGTCGAACCTGCTATTAAATTACCAGACATTGGAACTGAGAAGGTCGAGGCTATAAAGAAACCTATGAGCAAAAAGGCTAAGGCAAACCCTACTGCTAATGCCAAGGGTAAAAAGAACGCTCGGCTTATTTTGAGAATGGCTAGGAACAAACCTAAACCCTCTGTTGAGTCAAAGCCTATCGTCCTAAGTGAGGATTCCGACTCTGACGTAGAACATTTCTTAGCCAGCGAGTACCCTTACTCGCAGGGTTTATGCCCCGAACCACCTTATGATTTCGTGACGAATCTTCCCCCCTGCCTAAGGAATAACCCTGGCTACCCTGGTATTAAATTGCCTAACGAAACCCTCAACAATATGTCCAAACCCTCACCTGCTTTTTCGAAACCCACACAGTTGCCCTGTGACCAATGTGATTTATGGTTGGAACGATACTACATCGATGTTCCCCTACTCCAATCGAAAATTCAATCGCTGGAAGATCAAATTGCAGTGTTGACCAGCCAAAGAGACCAACTCCAAGCAACTGATAAGAAGCAGAAGACAACTGGCTCCATCGTTTTCAAGAATGTTGAATCAGCCACAGCCGTTGTCAACTCCAAATTGTCATGATTAAGCCATCTGCTCGCCATACAGGTATGGATTTTGATATCGTTTTAGTTTTGTGAGTGACCATGAGTAATATAGTGATTGAAATTTGGTCTTCGAATAGCTATGTTTATATTTCTAAATGGCTCTGTCATAACGTGTTCATCCTGTATATTTTTCGCTTTGCTAAAAATGAATGGAATTTCATTTTGGATATATGATTTGATCATTCCCAGTATAGCCATTGATAGATTTTTATTGGATTTGAACGGTCTTCGTTTGGATTTGATTTGTTAGTTTGTCTGATTGAGTTAATGAAATTAATGGTTTGCTTTCAAATCAATTCGTTTTGTATCCACTCCGAACAAGAAGTTTTTCATGCTCAATTTAGAATACGATCATGTTTGGATTTGATTTCGTTATGATTCATATGCTGTGATTGGCGAATGATTTCGTGAGTTTGGTTGTTACGATCTTTTAATGTGCTGTGTCATATAATTTTCAAAGCTGGACTACAACTCTGTTCGATTTGAATTTGGAAAATACGACTCTGTTTTTATGGAAACAATGCTCTCATTTAAGCCTGTGCAAATAATACTCACACCCGAATCATGGAACGATTATGATTTGCAATGACTATGTTAAACTCTAGTTGTTTGATTCGCTTGCTGGATTCGTATCATAAATGCTGCTCTGTTTGATTTTAAATTTGCAAACGAATTGATTGACTTTGTTATCTCTATTCAGTTATAATTCGTTTGAATGGAACGATTTTGATTAGAGTCAATCGATCTTGTTTGCCCAATTTGTAATAACAAACGATCGGATCCTGTTATGAATTCATTTGAATTGATTTTCGTGGTATGAATCGTTTGCTTTATCAATACAGTTACAACGATTTGTAAATGATCTTGCTTGATTTCCATCGTATCTCCTGTTGATAAGGCAGTATAAAAATTGCCCGCGATTTGTTTTGATTATATCATTTTAAAATTAATATCAAACGATTTCACAACTGTTGATTATGATTATGTTTGTTCGATTTTGGTGGTAACAAGAGAAACAGAGTACGCTTACCTCTATGATCATTTGATTGATTCTGATCCTATTTGATTTTGAATGGTATAACAATTTCAACTTCAATGATTCGTTTTCAAATAGCTATTGGATTTTAATTAAATTTAATTCTTTGAAAGATTTTCAATTGATTTTAATGTTGATTCTGTGTCTTATTTAGACCAGCTACAGAATCGCAAGATTCTGTAGCTAGTCTGTAGAGTTAGATTTTTATCATTTTATTAATAAAGGATCCTTCTAAATTGTCCATTTTTTACCCTTTTCAGGTAAATTCGAATTGCATGGGATATGTTGGACAGTCTAGGGGATATTTGTGTGTTTAGTTTTATTGTAGATTCCTAGTTTAGTGAAACTGGGGATATCTTCCCAGATTTATGTAAACAGTGTGATAACTTCCACAGGGAAGTTTTACCCTGTGGAAAAATTATAAATACTTATTATTTTTTTGTAAGAAGCATCATCCTCACTTGTGGGAGAACCTGGCTATGGATTCCTAATACAAACTGAGACAAGAGTTGATGTTCTGCTATAGCTTTTGCTTTTCATAATATCAATCTTTTGTTTCATGTTTATGCTTATCAATTTGCATTTGATTAGTGACTACTTTAGCTATCATAGTCTTTTGCAAAATGATATGATTTAATTAATATGATCCATGTTTGATTTATTTCATTAATCTAAAATACAACAATTACTTTGTTCAGTTAATGAATGACATATTTCTCTTCTTCATCAATTGAACTATCGTGTATAGATCTTTGCATACAGGTTTATCTAACTGTGAAGATTTATAAATTATAAGATTGTTGTTATTTTTATGTCTTGTTTGTCCTGTAAATAAACTTAAAGAGCACTGCAGCTATCGTTTACGAGAAGCTTCTAAATAATTCAGAGCGAGTTTCCTCCTTCCGATCAGCTAGGATGATTATCATACACAGGACAAATCTGGAGTATTTCTCCAGGTCAGTTTGTGATTCTTTTTGTTAATTTCTTTAGTATATTATTAGTATTTTAGTTAGTTATATTTGTAGTTTAGATTAGTGTTTTAGTTTAGTTAGTTTTCTGTTTTACTTCTGTTCATAAAATTATAAAATCAACAAAAACATCTTTCTCTGTCTTAGGGCATAATATAAATGAGTTTTTTCAAGTTTTATTTAAATCTGTAAATTGTCGATATTGTACATTTTGTGAATAAGTTATATTTCAGTTAGTAGTTAGATAGTTTATTAGTTAGAGTTAGTATAGTAGTAGTTAGTAGATTATATATATATAGGATAGTTAGATTAGTTTATTAGTTTTTTTTATTTAGTTTTAGTTAGATTAGTTATTGTAGATTAGTTTTCTTTTTTTGTTTTCTTAGGACCTTAGATCGGCTAACGAAGCAGCTAAACTTGTCAGGGTGGTTCATCCCAAACGGCTCGGGTTATTAGACAACCCTGGACCGGTTCCACTCTCTCAGTTGACGGACGGTCGATTCCGCCCGTCAACAAATGGCGCTAGAAGGAGGGCCTGAATTTAATTAATGGCATGAGGTGGTCGCAAGACTCCTCCTCCACCTAATCGTTCACCTATTGTGACTAGAATACATTCAAACGATAATATCCCCCCTCAAACAACAACTACTTCAACCGATGATCCTTAGATCACAATTGATCCAGCAACCCCTAATCCTACAGGTGGTGGCATACAAGAGATTGTCTACCAATCTCTTATAAAAACACATAGTGCCTTAGATCGTTTGATGCAACCAAACCATCCGTGGGGTCAACCTTTGGACTTATCTGATATCAAAGAACAATTAGGTGACACTAACCTCACTGTGTATCCTTCAGATCCAATCTTAAATCCTGCTGCAGGAGGATCTGGGATACCTCCTTTACCACCTCCATCATCTCCTTCCTCTTCTGGAGGAGATTCCTCTGACGAAGGCGATTCCCCTTCTCAGCCTTCCACACCCACTACCTCAATGGAAAATCAGAACAACCCTGCTAGACCCTGGCTTGATCAGGATGTCATAGCTGTACCTAGAGCTCAACATGCTCTACCTAAAAATCTAGAGAAATGGATTCCCAAGTTTGACCCTGACTCAAAACAGATCGTTGAAGATCACATTAAAAAGTTTATGTTAGCCATAAGACTCCGCAATGTCGAGCATGAAGACGTTGTCTGTAGGTTGTTCCCCTATACTTTTGAGGGCAATGCAGCTAGATGGTACTTTTCCCAACAACCCCATACCATCGTGTCTTAGGAAAAGTTTGAGTCATTCTTTTTGGAAAATTTCGGAGATGGTAAGCCTCTGGAAGTCCTAGTCATGGATCTTTCTAGCTTAAGAATGAACCCAAAAGAAAAAGTTAAAGACTTTAATCAAAGATTCTTAACGCTTAAAAACCGAATCCTTGCGGATTCCATGCCTACTGAGAGTCTTATAATAGCTTACTACACTAAAGCTTTGCATCAAAGTATAGCTATCTGGGTTAAACGATCTAAAAAAGCCACGTTGTTAGAAGCCTTTGAGGAGGCCAGTCAGATTGAAAAAGACATAATTAGTCTTAAAGACTCTTCTAGCAATGAAACTGAGACTAGTTCTTCTTCCAAAAAGAAGATCAAAATCCTCCCAAGACCCACTCAAAGTAAAACACAACCTAAAAACTCTGATTTGGAAAACTTAACCAAAGTTGTTCAAAAACTGTCAAATCAAGTTATAGACTTGAAAAGGTTGAC
This sequence comes from Picea engelmannii, assembly GCA_009831015.1. Taxonomy (NCBI): domain Eukaryota; kingdom Viridiplantae; phylum Streptophyta; class Pinopsida; order Pinales; family Pinaceae; genus Picea; species Picea engelmannii. Next base: position 846,202 of record ML779583.1, on the reverse strand, counting down.
CGAAGAAGCTTCCTCTAGCAAAGGACCTTACAAACCCCCGTTCTGGAAGCCTTTTCCTACCAACCGACCTAACCCAACCACCGAAGGCCTTAATCTAGAAAGTTTGCAATGCGCCCTTCAAACAATTCTAGAAGCCCAAGATAACTTGATGCCTCCTGAGATCCCTAAGGAGGTAGTTGAACAAGAGACAGTTCAAGAAGAAGAGTCTTCTCCAAACATTTTTGGACATTTCTCGGATAGCATCTTTCAAGCTAACTTCGAGATAGTTCATCCTTATAATACCAGGAGCAAGACAACAAACAAACCTTCTACCGAAAACACTACAACTTCGCCTCCAAAGCAATCTAAATAAGCTGAGACTAAACAGAGTAATGTGAACCCCAACTTAGATTATGATGTTGTTGAAGATCTTAAAAAGTTAAGGGCTAACATTTCTATTTATGAGTTATTGAAGTTTCCATTTTTGTTACAAAAAATGTTACAGAATATTTCTGAGAATGGAAAAAATGGTAATTCAAGTAGTAATAAGGTTGTGCAAAATAAAGTCCCTCAAAAGACTTCCACTAAAAACACCCCTGATCCTCAAGATAAAGGAAGCCTTCCTGTAAGTCCTGTAAATAATGTAAATAATGTAAATAATGTAGATAAAATAGCTTTAGAAACTGCGAGTAAAAAGCCACTAGCTACTACCCTTAGTACTCGCAAAAATGTACCTCCTTTCTTGTTAACTTTCAAAATCTTCAATAGAAACGTGCATAATTGTATGGTAGACTCAAGAGCATCATCCAATGTGATGCCATCGTTTGTCTGCCAGAAGATTAATGCTGAAGTTGAACCCTCTACTTTAAAAATCATACAACTTGATCGGACCAATGTTAAGGTTATAGGCGACAGATTGGTCTCATCTATTTCGCGACAGATTGGTCTCATCTATGGCTTCCGGAAAATAGCAAGCCTAATAAAATCAAAGTAAATAGTGAGCACTACCTTAAATTCACGGTCACAGATTTAAACGATCCCAATGAACCATACACACCTTCTGTTGATTCACCTGAAGTACAAGGGATGGAAACCTTCTTCGGCAATTTCATGGACGAGGCTTCACCTATGATCAATCCAGAACAGCAGTCCGAGATTGTAGCATATATGCAGCCAACAGTTTCTACGCAACGGTCCCATGTGCCCGATGGAAATCAAATTTGGTCTCTTTATTTTGACGGGTCAAAGTCCAAAGAAGGAGCTGGAGCCGGCTACATCATTATTGATCTGGTGGGTAACAAGACATTAATTGCATGTAGACTAGAATTTGAATGTACTATAATACTGCAGAATATGAGGCTTTATTGCAAGGTCTCAGAAAAGATTTGGATATGAACATTCAAAACCTGGTTGTTTTTGGCAACTCTGAAATAGTGGTTAGACAGGTAAGAGATTTTATCCACTGTCTTTCTCCGCATCTCAAAAGCTACCAGTCTGAGGTATGGAACTTAATGAATAAATTTTCTTCTTTCAATATAAATTCCATTCCAAGGATGAATAACTCTGAAGCAGATCTATTAGCTAATGTAGCTTCTAAACTTCTTCCTGTAGAAGGCTTGTCCCCAGACACATTCTCCGTTGAGGTGTTGTTCAGACCATCCGTTCCTGACAATATCATGAACTAGAGAGTATTTGATGACGATCAGCAGATTATTAACTTTCTTCACATGGAAGAAACCTTTCAAGGCACGGTGATAGATGAATACACGCACGATGACAATTTGTGCGATTTCACGGTAATACCAGATCCGAGAACTCCTGACTATTCATCGGATATGGTAAACTCGATCCCTAAATCTGTAATTAGATTAGAAAAGTTTTACGATTTTCAAGATAAATTTAAAAAGACGGTCAACTGTAAAACCAATAGTTCATCGTTATCTTATGAAAAAGTAAACTTAGGAACTAATGAAAATCCTCAGTGCATTAATCTAGGGTTGGGATGTTCTCAACAAGAAAAAGCTGCATTCATTAAATTTTTCAAAGAATTTAAAGATGTCTTTGCATGGATGTATGATGACATCAACACTTTCGACCCTAATATCATACAGCATGTCATCCCTACGAAGCCCCAAACCTTACCCTTTCAGCAAAAACTGAGGAAAATGCACCCCAAACTCGAACCGACCGTTCAAAAAGAATTGAATAAGCTCCTAAATGCTAAGATAATCTTTCCTGTTAGGCACACTCAATGGGTTTCCAACCTTGTCCCATCCGGAAGAAAAATGGGGAAATCCGACTCTGTGTCGAATTCTGGAACCTTAATAGAGTGTCTGATAAAGACAACTATCCTGTCCCGCCCATGGAACAGATCCCTCAACAGGTATCTAGTTCCGAGAGGCTATCCTTACTGGATGGTTTCTCAGGGTATAACCAAGTCCCGATGTCTCCACCAGACCAACTTAAAACTACCTTCCGTACCCCGTGGGGCACTTATGCTTATCGTAAAATGCCCTTTGGATTGATTAATGCCGGTGCCACTTTTCAGAGAGAAATGGACATTGCTTTGTGAGGCTTAATCAATCAGTCTGTTGTAGTTTACTTGGATGATGTGACTGTTTATTCTAAAAAAAAAGACGATCATCTAGCTCACTTACGAGCCATTCTACTTCGATGTCGTAAATACAGCATCTCCTTAGATCCCAAAAAGTCCATCTTTGCAGTAGAATAGGGTAAACTATTAGGATTCATTGTGTCTAGTGAAGGGATGATTATTGACCTCGAAAGGACTCAAGTCATTGCAAAAATTTCCCCTCCTACATCCAAAAAATCTATGCAGTCTTTCATAGGCCAGATTAACCTCGTGAGAAGATTTGTCCCCAGTTTCAACGAAATGGTCAGGCCTTTACAGAATCTGATTAAGAAAGACACCCAATATCATTGGGGACCCATAGAAAATCAAGTTTTTAATGCAATAAAGAAGTCCATAATAGATGCTTCGTCTCTCATGAGCCCTGACTTCTCTCAAGATTTTACACTCTATACTTTTGCCTCTGACCGTTCCTATGCCACCGTCCTAACCCAAAAGAACGTCGAGAACAATGAAGTACCCATCGTCTTTATGATCTCTACTTTCAAAGGCACTGAACTTAACTATCCAGCGGTTGATCGGCAAGCCTACGTTGTTTTCAAAGCAGTCAAGCACTTCCGGTCCTATCTTTTGAGGTCAAGGACAAAAGTCATTGTCCCCTACCCAGCCGTGAGGAACTTGTTAGTGAAAAAGGAAATAGGAGAGAAGAGAGCCAACTGGGTCACCTCCTTGCAGGAGTATGAATTAGAAATCACCCCAACTCAGATAGTGAGAGGCCAAGGGTTATGTAAGTTAGTAGTTGATTCAGCAGCAGGACAATAAGAACAAAACGATACGTCAGACCTAGGACAACATGATCAAAGTTTAATCTGTTGCACGCAAAACTCTGTTAGTCCTTGGTACGACGATATTAGATTCTGTCTTGAACATGGGTCAACACCTCATCACTATGATCCTGTTAAAAGAAGAGCGTTAAGGTTAAAGTCCGCCTCCTTTCATTTGGTTAATGGTATCCTGTTTCGTCAGAGTTTTGACGGTGTACTGATGCATTGTCTTGAAAAAGACGAAGCAGAAAAAGTCTTGCTCGAGTTGCATGCAAGAGAAGCTGGTGGTCACTTCGGTGGTGACACCACTACTCATAAATTTTTAAGAGCCGGTTATTACTAGCCCATGCTTTTTAGAGACGCCCATGCCTTATGTTGTAAATGTATCATTTTTCAAAAAGCATCAGGGCGGTTACAAAACCCAGCCTTTCCTCTGCAACCCGTTTCGGTAGATTCTCCTTTTCAGCAGTGGGGCCTTGACATCATAGGTCCAATCAACCCCCCGTCCTCTCATCAGCACAAATTTATTGTGACAACCACAGATTACTTTACCCGATGGTCTGAAGCTGCTGCGTTAAGAACTGTCAACACCAGTCAGGTAATCACCTTTCTAAATTTGAATATTATCACTCGTTTCGGTATCCCTGACTGTTTAGTCTTTGAAAACTCTTCTTACTTTTCTTCTCTTGAGATGAGCAAGTTCGCTTTGGAAAAAGGAATTAAGCTGAAGTATTCTGCTAGCTATTTCCCTCAGGGCAACGGATTGGCTGAATCCACAAACAAGAACTTAATTAAAATCATCAAGAGAACGGTGGTTGAAAATCACAAGAATTGGCACAATGCACTATTGAACGCGTTATGGGCTGATAGGGTAACGCCAAAAACTGCTATAGGTAACTCCCCCTTTTTTCTTGTTTATGGCAGAGAAGCAATTCTGCCACCTCACATTCTTCTTCCTTCACTTCAGTTGTCATACAAAGTCCAAGAAGAAGATTGCCCCCCTTTGGAAAACCGAATTAACGCTTTGATGAAGCTAGAAGAGGTAAGAGCCCAAGCTAAACGTAAGTTAGATCAACATCAATAATTGGTTAAAAGATGGTTCGATTCTAACTCTGCTTCTGATAGGAATTTTGAAGTAGGCGATCTCGTCTTGAAGTGGGACAAACCGCATGAGGGAAAGGGAGAACACACAAAATTTCAAAACTTGTGGCTTGGACTGTTTTTAATTGCTGAAAAGTTGGGTCCCAGTTCTTTTCGATTGCAAAATCTGGAAGGGCAGCTTGACACCTACCCGGTGAATGGCCAAGCCCTGAAAAGATACTTTGCTTGATGACTACCCTTGTATATTATGTATATATTTTGCTTTTGTTTCTTTTTCGTTTGTTTTTTGTTTGTGATTTTGAATTGAATTTATCAGCTGGTGATTTCTTTCAAATACACATACCTGTACACTGAGCTATTTCAGACAAAGACAATAAAAATTTCCTTCGCTGAAATAAATTTTGAAAAATTTGTACAAACATCAATGCTTTATTTCTGAAATTTATATCTATGTTGGAAAAGTCTGTTGTTTGAAAGAAGATAACTGATTTCGATCTCTGAGTAAAGCTTGTCGTGATCATCTATTATCTTTTCACGTTGTCCCTATTCCGTAAAGGAATGACTCAGAGGATGTCTCCCTGCCTTAGGAAGTTGTTTTTGTAAATAAAACATCTCTAGATCTAAATAAAGGACAGTTCTAANAAAAAAAAAAAAAAAAAAAATCTGATGAGGTCTGAAAAAATATGTTAAAATATCATGATTTTTAGCGTCACCCCGCTCAAATATATATCTATGAAAAAAAAAAAAAAAAATTATCAATAAGAGCTGTGGGAAGTGCTTGTAAACCCGCCAAGATACTAAACAGGTCCGTTGGCAGCGGGTAAACGCATGCATGGTGCCAAGACAACTTCGTTGGGGTACTGAATAGGCCCGCTGGCAACAAAGCAATGTCGAGTATATGAAAATTTGTAAATAAGAAACCTATTTAATGTCCTTTATTCTGATCCAGAACTTCTCGGCAGGAAACAGATGTCAGAGTGGGTTAAATGGAAACCCTGTCGAGGCTATGGACGCCTGCTGGCAGTAGTGGCTATTCCAACAGTATTGAATATTTTATCTTTAATATCGTGACTTGTTGATCTTAAGACTGTTATCAGTTTTCATTTTTTTGAAACACTGCTGGAATAGTTGGTTAATGATGATGTTTATACAATTTTCTGGTTGTTATTTTTGAGTTGGAATTATCTTTGCTGTCCTAATCTGAATTTGTTTCTTTTGGCAGAGATAACTGCTTCTACTAGTGTGTCGTCATTGTTGGCAGCCAATCCGTTTTTTTCACTGTTTTATAAGCTGCCTACACCAAAGTTTTGCAAACATCTATTTTTCGTCGCAATTTTCAAATAAACGACACTTTTATTTTTGCGACATTTGCACATTTACCTTCGTTTTTTTTTCACGACTGTAAGCATGAAAACTTAGTCTTTCGAAGTCGGATTGGAATCATTATTTGAACTATCATGATCATTCTTGTCAATATGCATATTGCACTTACTTTTCACTTATCGTTATGCAGCTGGAAAAACTTTCGAACTATACTCATTGGACATTCTTGTATTGATTGTGTGACTTGGTTTCATTGAGTTTGTAATGCATTGGCATTTGGATTTGGTTTTTATTCGACCTACTTGACCATTGGTTTCATGAAAATACATAGGGGTTATGATTAAATTTTTATATATGTCTTTTGATATATTGCCTATGTTAATGTTTTCATAACTATTGGTATGTTGATTATATGAAGACCCTTTGGCACCTTGGTTAAACTATTGATATGAGTTGTTACAATACATTAGTGCATGGTTAAATATTTGGCATTGGTTTCAAATCGTATGTTGATGGTTTAAAACTATGGCATAATGTTTCAATTGCACGCGTTGGTTTATACACTTGCCACTGTTTTCATTGGTCAGCCATGTGACATAATTGTTGAACTATAGAATAATGGGTAGAACAACTATGAGTCGACGGTTGTACTTTGGAAATAACTATTTTGCATGGTAGAGATAAACTCCACCACCTTCGCATGATGGCATTTATGCCTATCCCTTATCCTCGTTTACCTCTGTTAGCTCGGGTAACCCTTCCTGCATTTTTCTCCTGTGTGTGCTATGATCCAAACCCTGGGCTTACCATGTGCTCGGCTCCATGGCACCAGTCGTGCGAATCGATCCAAATGGAAACCAAGCCTTTTTAATGTTCGAAAATGCCCAGAAGGACTTGGAAGATAACGGATGGCTCACCTTCATGCAACGATTTGAGGGTTTTAATCTAATTGTGGCACAACAGTTCGCTCTGACTTTTGATGGCTGTAGAGCCAAGGTGGGCGACATACAAATGGAAATTGATGAGAAGTTTATTAGTTCTGCTACAGGGTTACCTGCCACGGGCCAGCTTTGGTTCAAGAATTTGAAAGTGGAAGAGGTTCCGTGGCCACTATTGTTCGTCTCCCGAAAGGTCACCTCGTGTGATAGAGGTATGCCCATCTCTGCACTTAAACCACGATGGCATGATACTTTGATGATAGTCAAACAGTTCCTGAACTGTGAAGGTCGATATGGACTTTTGTTTCTCTACCACCTGCGTTTGTTAATGAATTTTATGGGATACCCATTGAATATGCCCTTTTACTTTCAGCGCAACCTATATAAAATGTCCACAAGGTTTAAAAAGGAGAAGGCTGACAGTAGCTTGTTCCACTATGGACATATTAAACTTATCATTGTTCATTACTTGAGTTTACACGGTGATAGCTGGAGAGATTTCATCGCTCGAAATGCTTTTGATGATACAGACCCTGTCCAGGTTGACAAGCCTGTGGTAAATGAAACCAAGGTCAGGCCACCCATGCCCTTCCATATCCTATTGCCCTCTCCTAAGCCTTCGGTCGACCCTGCTATTAAATTACCAGACATTGGAACTGAGAAGGCCGAGGCTATAAAGAAACCTATGAGCAAAAAGGCTAAGGAAAACCCTACTGCTAATGCCAAGGGTAAAAAGAACGCTCGACTTATTTCGAGAATGGATAGGAACAAACCTAAACCCTCTGCTGAGTCAAATCCTATCGTCCTAAGTGAGAATTCGGAATCTGACGTAGAACGTTTCTTAGCCAGCGAGTACCCTTACTCGCAGGTTTTATGCCCCGAACCACCTTATGATTTCGTGACGAATCTTCCCCCCTGCCTAGGGAATAACCCTGGCTACCCTGGTATTAAATTGCCTAACGAAACCCTTAGCAATATGTCCAAACCCTCACCTCCTTTTTCGAAACCCACACAGTTGCCCTATGACCAATGTGATTTATGGTTGGAACGATACTACATCGATGTTCCCCTACTCCAATCGAAAATTCAATCGTTGGAAGATCAAATTGTAGTGTTGACCAACCAAAGAGACCAACTCCAAGCAACTGATAAGAAGCAGAAGACAACCAGCTCCATCGTTTTCAAGAATGTTGAATCAGCCACAGCCGTTTTCAACTCCAAATTGTCATGATTAAGCCATCTGCTCGCCATACAGGTATGGATTTTGATATCGTTTTAGTTTTGTGAGTGACCATGAGTAATATAGTGATTGAAATTTGGTATTCGAATAGCTCTGTTTATATTTAGAAATGGCTCTGTCATAACGTGTTCATCTTGTATATTTTTCACTTTGCTAAAAATGAATGGAATTTCGTTTTGGATATATGATTTGATCATTCCCAGTATAGCCATTGATAGATTTTTATTGGATTTGAACGATCTTCGTTTGGATTTGATTTGTTAGTTTGTCTTATTGAGTTAACGAAATTAATGGTTTGCTTTCAAATCAATTCGTTTTGTATCCACTCCGAACAGGAAGTTTTTTATGCTCAATTTAGAATACGATCATGTTTGGATTTGATTTCGTTATGATTCATATGCTGTGATTGGAGAATGATTTCGTGAGTTTGGTTGTTACGATCTTTTAATGTGCTATGTCATATAATTTTCAAATATGGAATACAACTTTGTTCGATTTGGATTTGGAAAATACGACTCTGTTTTTATGGAAACAATGCTCTCATTTAAGCCTGTGCAAATAATACTCACGCCCGAATCATGGAACGATTATGATTTGCAATGACTATGTTAAACTCCAGTTGTTCGATTCACTTGCTGGATTCGTATCATAAATGCTGCTCTGTTTGATTTTAGATTTGCAAAATGAATTGATTGACTTTGTTATCTCTATTCGGTTATAATTCGTTTGAATGGAACGATTTTGATTAGAGTCAATCGATCTTGTTTGCCCAATTTGTAATAACAAACGATTGGATCCTGCTATGAATTCATTTGAATTGATTTTCGGGGTATGAATCGTTTGCTTTATCAATACAGTTACAACGATTTGTAAATGATCTTGCTTGATTTCCATCGTATCTCCTGTTGATAAGGCAGTATAAAAATTGCCCCTGATTTGTTTTGATTATAGCATTTTCAAATTAATATCAAACGATTTCACAACTGTTGATTATGATTTTGTTCGTTCGATTTTGGTGGTAACAAGAGAAACAGAGTACGCTTACCTCTATGATCATTTGATTGATTCTGATCCTATTTGATTTTGAATGGTATAACAATTTCAACTTCAATGATTCATTTTCAAATAGCTATTGGATTTTAATTAAATTTAATTCTTTGAAAGATTTTCAATTGATTTTAATGCTGATTCTGTGTCTTATTTAGGCCAGCTACAAAATCGCAAGATTCTGTAGCTAGTATGTAGAGTTAGATTTTTATCATTTTATTAATAAAGGATCCTTCTAACTTGTCCATTTTTTACTTTTTTCAGGTAAATTTGAATTGCATGGGATATGCTGGACAATCTAGGGGATATTTGTGTGTTTAGTTTTATTGTAGATTCCTAGCTTAGTGAAACTGGGGATATCTTCCCAGATTTATGTAAACAGTTTGATAACTTCCACAGGGAGGTTTTACCCTATGGAAAACTTATAAATACTTATTATTTTTTTGTAAGAAGCATCATCCTCACTTGTGGGAGAACCAAGCTATGGATTCCTAATACAAACTAAGACATGAGTTGATGTTCTGCTACAGCTTTTGCTTTTCATAATATCAATCTTTTGTTTCATGTTTATGCTTATCAATTTGCATTTGATTAGTGACTACTTTAGCTATCATAGTCTTTTGCAAAATGATATGATTTAATTAATATGATCCATGTCTGATTTATTTCATTAATCTAAAATACAACAATTACTTTGTTCAGTTAATGAATGGCAGATTTCTCTTCTTCATCAATTGAACTATCATGTATAGATCTTTGCATACAGGTTTATCTAACTGTGAAGATTTATAAATTATAAGATTGTTGTTATTTTTATGTCTTGTTTGTCCTGTAAATAAACTTAAAGAGCACTACAACTATCGTTTATGAGAAGCTTCTGGATAATTCGGAGCGGGTTTCCTCCTTCCGATCAGCTAGGACGATTATCATACACATGACAAATCTGGAGTATTTCTCCAGGTCAGTTTGTGATTATTTTTGTTAATTTCTTTAGTATATTATTAGTATTTTAGTTAGTTATATTTGTAGTTTAGATTAGTGTTTTAGTTTAGTTAGTTTTCTGTTTTATTTCTGTTCATAAAATTATAAAATCAATAAAAACATCTTTCTCTGTCTTAGGGCAGAATATAAATGAGTTTTTTCAGGTTTTATTTAAATCTGTAAATTGTCGATATTGTACATTTTGTGAATAAGTTATATTTCAGTTAGTAGTTAGATAGTTTATTAGTTAGAGTTAGTATAGTAGTAGTTTGTAGATTATACATATATAGGATAGTTAGATTAGTTTATTAGTTTGTTTTATTTAGTTTTAGTTAGATTAGTTATTGTAGATTAGTTTTCTTTTTTTGTTTTCTTAGGACCTTAGATCGGCTAACGGAGCTGTTAAACTCGTCAAGGTGGTTCATCCCAAACGACTTGGGTTATTAGACAACCCCGGACCGGTTCCACTCTCTCAATTGACGGACGGTCGATTTCGCCCGTCAACAAATGGCGCTAGAAGGAGGGCCTGAATTTAATTAATGCCACGAGGTGGTCACAAGACTCCTCCTCCACCTAATCGTTCACCTATTGTGACTAGAAGCCATTCAAACGATAATATCCCCACTCAAACAACAACTACTTCAACCGATGATCCTCAGATCACAGTTGAGCCAACAACCCCTAATCCTACAGGTGGTGGCATACAAGAGATTGTCCGCCAATCTCTTATAAAAACACATAGTGCCTTAGCTCGTTTGATGCAACCAAACCGTCCGTGGGGTCAACCTTAGGACTTCTTTGATATCAAAGAACAATTAGGTGACACTAATGATAGCAACCGCACCCCTCGGAGCACGACCGATCTCCTCGGGACCTTCTTTCGTTCACGGCCCGAAGAACTCAATGTTTCTTCTATTTCCCTATCGAGAAATTTTCACCCCACAGGTTTTCTTCGGCTGCGATCCTCTTCTTTTCCTTTCGGAGGATCGACACTCGCAACTTCACGAGTTCAGCAGTCGAGCGCTACACCCTCGGACTCCCGAGACCCGAGACTCGAGGTCTTAGTCGACGCTGACTTCCCCCTGTTGGGACTCCCGCTCTATCGCGACCTCGCGTTATCACGACTTCGCTATTCGTGATACCAAGCGCTCGGGTTTCCAACTCCCAAGTCCCGATGCGATGAAACTCTGAGGTGATCTTGTCACACTTTCGCTACTTCGCGCCCTCGCTTCTTCGTGACTCAGAGTACCCTAGGCTTGGGTCCTCACCTTGCGAACCCCGAGTTCGCGAGATCTCCCGATCTCCGCCACCTGTCTTTCCACTCACTCTTTTCGTCCCACACGACTTATGTCGCCGTCGGGATATCGCACATCGCGACTTCGCGACTCCCATGTCAACTCTTTCGACACTCTTCTCACGAGGATCGAATAGGCGGTCTCGCGAATAATACAACGGTCCTGGCCGACGTGTATCAATGCTCTGCCCTCCTGAGCTTAGAAGCTTCAGACGCTCCCTCCGTGACCTCCTTGCACCTCCGCAAGATCCAACGGCCTACAGAACTTTGTGAAATCTTCCTAGATGATTCCGTCCGTCTGTTCGTCCTAGTGAAAGTCCACGAATTGGAGAAGGGTCTCTCTACGAGACTCTCTCGCTCGTCAACCTGTGACGCTTCTCCAAACCTTCAACGACAACTTCCCCTGTGCTTATCCCTCAATGAGTTCGAAGGTCACTCCTCCTGAGCTTCCTTACGATTCTCAATTTCTTAGAAGGAACTTTGCACGCATTCCTTGCGACAAATTTTCAACTTTGTCTAAGTTTTGAAGTCTTTCAGCCCTGCGCACTCCTGCAGCAGTAGTCCCTCAATACTTTGCTCAGAATCGAAACTCTGAGACCTCGCTTGGCCTGCACACTCCTTGCACGGCACTGTGCCTATATGCACTCTCGAGGAAATGAGAACAAAAGCTATCTCTAAGTGAACCCTTCTGTCAACGCACTCCTTGTGGACAATTCGATGGCACTCCTTGCAGGAATCTTCCGGTTCACTTAGAGAAACAATTGAAACTCATTCACTCACCCTCTTAGACTTCAATTCAACCATGAAATCACACACACAACATATAAAATCACATGTATGAAAGGAAACAAATACTTATGAGCATAATATCAATACACAGAGAATAGACACATAACCATGGATTTGAATCAAAGCTTTCTTCTATTAATTCAATATCTGTACATGGATGTTCTTCACACAGTTATCTGTTTTCTCTTCTCTTCCTGCTGCTATTCTCGATAGGTTACAATGATACAATGAGGGTGTCTATATCCCGTTTCCCTCTTAAATTCTAAAGCTATCAAATCTACAATTAAATTCCTATCTACCAGCATTAACTATCTTAAATGCCTCATCTACCTAAGGACGAGAGCTATCCGCTCAAGGTCCATTACAATATACAAAGTGCGCCTTCATAATGGCTTCATTAAAGACTTGTGCAACATTTCCAAAGTATTTTCAAAATTTTGGTGCTGGCTTATCCAACTGTCTTCCGCTCCACGCTGGTTCGCTTGATGTGTAGTCGATGCTCCTGCATCATACTCCTCAGCTTGAAAAAATTCATGGGCTCCTGTCCATGAGCTCCTGCATGGTCTGTCCATGCCTTTGTATCACTGTTTCTCTCTCCCAGCTGGCATCTTCCACTGGATGATTTTTCCATTTGATCAGATACTCATAGTACTCTTTCCTCCTGGTCTTCTTTCCCACTCTCTTGTCCAGTATGTATTCCATTTGTGTCTTTTCTGCTATTGGAATTTGCTTCTGCCACTGGATCCCTAGCTCCTCAATTGCAGTCTCTGCTTCTCCAGCCCTGTATGGGTATAAATATGAAATATTAAATATCAGAGATATTCCGATGCCATCCGGCAACTCAATCTCATAAGCATTCTCTCTGAACTTTCTCAAGACCTTGCATGGCCCGATTTTCTTCATTTTCAGCTTATTATATGTTCCCCTTGGGAACCTTTCTTTCCTCAAGTGTGCTAGAATAAGATCACCAACTTCGAACTGAAGTTGTCTCCGATGCTGATCTGCTCTGCGCTTATATTCCTGATTTGAGTCTATCAGTCTCTGCTTCACCTTGCTGTGAAGTTCCTTCATCGCCTCAGCGAATTCCTCTGCACTAGCACTGCTAGTCGCAGTCTGTTCTAAATCCACCAGTTCATAAACTCCTCTCGGATGCATCCCATATACAACCTGAAATGGACTCTTTCCTGTGCTCCGGTTCACTGAATCATTGTATGCAAACTCTGCCTGTGGCAATACGTTATCCCAACTGGTATGGTGCTCTGTCACCAAGCTCCTCAGTAAATCTCCCAGACTTATGTTGACCACCTATGTTTGTCCATCTGTCTGAGGATGATAAGCCAAACTAAACGCCAAGTTAGTTCCTAGCTTTTTCCATAGTGTCCTCCAAAAATTCCCTATGAATTTTGTGTCCCTGTCCGAAACTATGCTTTTCGGCAATCCATGAAGTCGAATGACCTCCTTGAAAAAACAATTCGCGATGTGAGTCGCATCACTGGTCTTCTAGCATGGAATGAAGTGTGCCATCTTTGAAAACCTATCCACCACCAAAAAGATGGAATCAACACCTCTCTGTGTCCTTGGAAAACCCAATACAAAATCCATGTTGATCGCCTCCCATGGTCTCTCTGGTATGGGTAATGACTGATAAAAACCTGCATTCTTCTTTCTTCCCTTCGAATGCTGGAAAATTTGACACCTGGCAATGAATCTTTTGACCTCTGATTGCATCCCTAGCCAAAAATATGATTCTCTCAACTTCGCGAATGTTTTGTCATGGCCAAAATGTCCTGCCAATCCACCACTGTGTTTCTCTTTCAACAGATTCTCCCTCATGGAGCAATTTGGAATACACAATTGATTTCCTCTAAACAACAATCCATCCTAGATCATGTAGTCTATCCATGGGCTTCTGTCTCTAAGAACTGGATTCTCAGCTACCTCATATGCCTCTCCGAAATCTGCATCTCCTGCATACATGTCCCTGAGATTTTCAAAACCCAATGTTTTGACTCGGAATTCCTGCAGTAACAAGCACTTCCTGCTCAAAGCATCAGCCACTTGATTAGCAGTATCCGAAATATGCTTAATCACAAATGTGAAATTCTGCATATACTCTACCCATTTTGCATGCTTCTGATTCAACTTCTCCTGTTGACTCACAAACTGCAATGCATGATTATCGTTGTATAATACAAATTCTTTTGGGATCAAGTAATGCCTCCACTTCTTCAATGATTGTATGATAGCATCAAATTCTTTATCATACGTGGAGTATTTAAGTTTTTCTTCATCTAGCTTCTCACTAAAATATGCAACTGGTCTGTCTTCCTGACTCAAGACCACTCCTATGGCATATCTGCTTGCATCACACTTCACCTGAAATGTCTTTTGGAAATCCGGTAACACCAAAACCGATTGTTCCATGATCTTCCGCTTCAACAGATTGAAGCTCTTCTCAGCTTCTGCTATCCAATGAAAAGACTTATGTCACTTCTTCACTGTGTCCATTATCGCTACGCTAATTCCACTGAAATTCCTGATGAACTTTCGGTAGAAACTAGCCAAACCATGGAAAATTCTCACCTCGAAAATATTTCTTGGTGATGGCCAATTTTTAATTACCTCCACTTTACTTGGATCCATCTTCAATTCATTCACCGAAATAACAAAACCCAAATAAATGAGCTCTGTCTTCATGAATGAGCACTTCTTCATGTTGATCAACAACTTCTCCTGCTGTAGCTTCCTCATCAAAATGGCTAAATGCTTCAAATGTTCAGCCTTGGTCTTACTGAAGATCAGTATATCATCGAGATATACAACGACAAATTTCTCGATGAATTCCCTCAAGACTTCATTCATCAGCCTCATGAATGTGCTGGGTGCATTTGTCAAACCAAACGGCATGACCAGCCATTCATACAAACCTTCATTTGTCTTGAATGCTCTTTTCCATTCATCGCCTTCTCTCATGCGAATCTGATGATACCCGCTCTTCAAATCTATCTTTGAAAAAAATCTTGCCCCACTTAGGCAATCCATCAGATCATCCATTCTCGGTAGTGGAAACCTGTACCTGATGGTTATCTTGTTAATCTCTCTTGAGTCAGTACACATTCTCCAACCTCCATCTTTCTTTGGACTAAGCACCGTTGGAACGACACATGGACTCAGGCTTTCTCTGACCAATCCTTTGTCCAACAACTCCTGGACCTGCCTCTTGACCTCCTCATTTTCTTGCGGTGTCAATCTATACGTGAATTTGTTTGGTAAACTAGCCCCTGGTATGAGGTCTATGTGGTGACTCACACTCCTCATCGGTGGCAACGAACGAGGTAATTCGTCCATGATGATGTCAGCGAACTCTCCCAGCAGTTCCTGAATCTCATCTGGTAAGTCATCCACTCTGGTGCTAGTCAGGACAATCCTCGGCTTTCTGACCACAAAGAATTGTGGATCTTCCTTCTTCTCCATTTCTGTAAGAAGCTCCTTCCCACTCATGAGAAGTATTCTGTTGCTTACTTCCGGATTCACCTCCTTATCCTTTACCGGAAGCAACCTGTGTGTCCTCCCATCCTTCTCTAAAGTATATGTGTTCATCCTCCCATCATGAACCACATTTCTGTCATATTGCCATGGTCTACCCAACAATAAATGACATACATCCATGGGAATGACATCGCATAAGACCTTATCATTATACCCTCCAATTTTGAATTCAACTAAACACTGTTTAGTGACACTCACCTGATGTCCCTTCTGTAGCCATGAAACTTTGTATGGACTCGGGTGATCAGTTGTCTCCAGCTCCAACTTCTCTACCATCTCGGTCGAAACGAGATTATCTGTGCTACCACTGTCAACAATAACCTTGCATACCCAATCCTTGGTTTTGCAGGTTGTCCTGAAAAGTCTAGTCCTTTGAGCTGAGTCCTCCACCTCCTTCCTAGGTGTCAAAAGAACTTTACGCATCATCAACGACCTTCCACCTTCTGTGTCTTCATCCCCAACATAACGCCTTTGTGCTTCAGTGATGTGAGCTTCTTCGCTATCCTTCTTTTTCTCTGGACACTTGAATGACTTGTGCCCATTATTTCCACATGTGAAGCATGTGATTACTCCACCTCGGCCTCTTCCCCTACCTCTGGTATGAGGAAAAGTGTTTGTGTCAGCATAATCTCCCTTCTGCTCTGTATGTTGTCCTCTTTGTTCAACGTATTGTTGTCCTCACTGTGAGGTTCCACCTCTCT
Organism: Picea engelmannii; assembly: GCA_009831015.1. Taxonomy (NCBI): domain Eukaryota; kingdom Viridiplantae; phylum Streptophyta; class Pinopsida; order Pinales; family Pinaceae; genus Picea; species Picea engelmannii. Next base: position 829,846 of record ML779583.1, on the reverse strand, counting down.
CAATCTTACCCTGAGGTTTCTTCCATTCCTCCTTGGGCTTCTGGTATTTCTCCTGGGCAACTGCCTTACCTCTGGGCTGACTTCTGCCTCGCCCTCTCTGACCTTGCTTACGGCTCAGATTCTCCTCGGCTTTCAGAGCCATCTGATAAGCATCCTCCACTGTCCTGATGGTAACCATGCTCAATTCATCCCGAATGTCATATCTCAGACCATTCAGATATCTGGCAACCTTCTCATCATCTCTCTCCCGATGACCTGCTCTGATGTTTAGTCGATAGAATTCCTCAGTGTATTTTTTCACAGTCATCAGTTTCTGTCTCAGGTTCTACATTCTCCTAAACAGAGTAATTTGATAGTCCCTTGGGATGAACTTCGCTTTCATCTTCGCGATCATCCGATCCCAACTCTTGATCTTTTGCTTGCCTTTGGAACGTCTATCAGCCTGTAGCTCGTCCCACCACAATGCTGCATGTCCTTTCAAGCGTGTAACAACATGTCTGACCTTCTTATCCTCTTCGATATCTTCGTAATCGAAGTAGGTATCAAGAGCTTGGATCCAATCCAATAGCTCTTCTGCATCCAGGTTTCCCTCGTAGACTGGAATGTCCATTTTTGCCTTTGCACCCATCCTGGGGATAGCTTTGATCAACCACTCAGTCGATGCATCTTCAGCTGCAACTTCTTCCTCACGTTCAGCCTCAATTTCACCGTCGGAATCACTCAGATCCCCTGCACTAGTTGTGCGTATCTGAGTTGTTTCCATCTCCTCGAGTCTTGCTCGAAGATCTCTTATCTGTCTCTCCATTTCTGGATTTCCTGCCGGTCTGCCTCTTCTTCGCACCTCCCTGTCTTCTGGGTCAGGTGACTGTCTTTCTCTTCTGGGCGGCATGGTGAAATTTCTGTCTCCTCTGCTACAGAAAGAAAAGAGATTTTCTCGCTCTGATACCACTTGATGTGTATCAGAGTGCTTTCCTCTTCTTCACTCCTCTTGCCTGAAATATACAGACAATAAATCTACTCTGATACCACTTTGACAGCAACCGCACCCCTCGGAGCACGACCGCTCTCCTCAGGACCTTCTTTCGTTCACGGCCTGAAGAACTCAATGTTTCTTCTATTTCCCTATCGGGAAATCTGCACCCCACAGGTTTTCTTCGGCTGCGATCCTCTTCTTTTCCTTTTGGAGGATCGGCACTCGCGACTTCACGAGTTCAGCAGTTGAGCGCTACACCCTCGGAATCCCGAGACCCTAGACTCAAGGTCTTAGTCGATGCCGACTTCCCCCTATTGGGACTCCTGCTCTATCGCGACCTCGCCCTATCGCGACTTCTCTATTCGCAATACCAAGCGCTCGGGTTTCCAACTCCCATGTCCCGATGCGACGAAACTCCAAGGTGATCTTGTCACACTTTCGCTACTTCGCGCCCTCACTTCTTCATGACTCGGAGTACCCCAGGCTTGGGTCCTCACCTTACGAACCCCGAGTTTGCGAGATCTCTCGATCTCCGCCACCTGTCTTTCCACTCACTCTTGTGGTCCCACACGACTTACATCGTCATCGGGATATCGCACATCGCGACTTCGCGATTCCCGTGTCAACTCTTTTGACACTCTTCTCATGGGGCTCCAATAGGCGGTCTTGTGAATAATACAACGGTCCTGGCCGACGTGTATCAATGCTCTGCCCTCCTGAGCTTAGAACCTTCAGACGCTTCCACCATGACCTCCTTGCACCTCCGCAAGATCCAACGGCCTACGGAACTTCGCAAAATCTTCCCGGATGATTCCGTCTGTCCGTTCGTCCTAGTGAAAGTCCACGAATTGGAGAAGGGTCTCTCTACGAGACTCCCTCACTCGCCAACCTGCGACGCTTCTCCGAAATTTCAACGACAACTTCCCCTGCGCTTATCCCTCAATGAGTTCGAAGGTCTACTCCTCCTGAGCTTCCTTGCGATTCTCAATTTCTTAGAAGGAACTTTGCACGCACTCCTTGCGGAAAATATTTAACTTTGTCTAAGTGTTGAAGTCTTTCGGCCCTGTGCACTCCTGCAGCAGTAGTCCTTCAATACTTTGTTCAGAATCGCAACTCTGAGACCTCGCTTGGCCTGCGCACTCCTTGCACGGCACTGTGCCTATCTGCACTCTCGAGGAAATGAGAACAAAATCTATCTCTAAGTGAACCCTTCTATCAACGCACTCCTTGTGGACAATTCGACTGCACTCCTTGCAGGAATCTTCCGGTTCACTTAGAGAAACAATTGAAACTCATTCACTCACCCTCTCAGACTTCAATTCAACCATGAAATCACACACACAGCATATAAAAGCACATGTATGACAGGAAACAAATACTTATGAGCATAATATCAATACACAGAGAATAGACACATAACCATGGATTTGAATCAAAGCTTTCTTCTATTAATTCAATATCTGTACATGGATGTTCTTCACACAGTTCTCTGTTTGATCTTCTCTTCCTTCTCTTGTTCTCGATATGTTACAATGATACAATGAGGGTGTCTATATCCCGTTTCCCTCTTGAATTCTAAAGCTATCAAATCTACAATTAAATTCCTATCTACCAGCATTAACTATCTTAAATGCCTCATCTACCTAAGGACGAGAGTTATCCGCTCAAGGTCCATTACAATATACAAAGTGCGCCTTCATAATGGCTTCATTAAAGACTTGCACAACATTTCCAAAGTATTTTCAAAATTTTGGTGTTGGCTTATCCAGCGGTCTTCCGCTCCACGCTGGTTCGCTTGATGTGTAGTCGATGCTCCTGCATCAACTAACCTCACTGTGAATCCTTCAGATCCAATCTTAAATCCTGCTGCAGGAGGATCTGGGATACCTCCTTCACCACCTCCATCATCTCCTTCCTCTTCTGAAGGAGATTCCTCTGACGAAGGTGATTCCCCTTCTCAGCCTTCCACACCCACTACCCTAATGGCAAATGAGAACAACCCTGCTAGACCCTGGCTTGATCAGGATGCCGTAGTTGTACCTGGAGCTCAACATCCTCTACCTAAACATCTGGAGAAATGGCTTCCCAAGTTTGACCCTGACTCAAAACAGATCGTTGATGATCACATTAAAACGTTTATGTTATCCATAAGACTCCGCAATGTCGAGCATGAAGACGTTTTCTGTAGGTTGTTCTCCTATACTTTCGAGGGCAATGCATCCACATGGTACTTTTCCCAACAACCCCATACCATCGTGTCTTAGGAAAAGTTTGATTCATGCATTTTGGAAAAGTTCGGAGACGGTAAGCCTCCAGAAGTCCTAGTCATGGATCTTTCTAGCTTAAGAATGAACCCAAAAGAAAAAGTTAAAGACTTTAATCAAATATTCTTAACCGAAAGGCATCTTCACGTACATGACAGTGCCCCATGGTTGGGTAAAAGCAGTTTTATCCTGATCATCCGGGTGAACTAGGACCTGGTTGTAGCCTGAGAAACCATCTAACAGAGATATCCTACTGGACCCGACCACCCTTTGTAGGAGGTGGTCCATTTTCGGTAATGGGTAATTATCTTTCAGGGATACTTTGTTCAGATTTTGGAAATCAATACAGAGCCTGATTTCCCCAGTTTTCTTCCGTGTAGGGACTTAATTAGAGACCCACTTGGAGAAACGTAGCGGTACTATGATCTTGGCATCATACATTTTCTTGATTTCTTTTTCTATTAGGGGAAGCAACTTGGGATTTATCCTCCTAAGTTTCTGCCTAAATGGTTTTTGATCTTCCTTTATGGGAATCCTGTGTTGTATGAAGCTGGTATCATAGGCTTTCAAATATTCATATCCCCAGGCAAAAACATCAGCATATTCTTTGAACAGTTCAATGTATTTGAGCTTTTGTTCTGGAGGTAAGGATTTGGACAGTTTGACCATCATAGGTTTCTCTTCGGTCCCTATATTACATTCTTCTACCTCTTGTCCGTGTGCTTCAATTTTGGGTTTCTTAGCTACATCGTCACTGTCAAACAGATCTTCTAAAGGAACAAGCCCTCTAGGTAAAACATTGCTTTTCAATTGTAAAACATCGGCATCCATTTCGTCATCCCCTAACTCTCCTGAATCTACTGTATCTACTGTATCTACAGTATTCACACTATCTATTTCAAACTCAGAATTATTTACATTCTCATTTTCATTTTCTAAATCTATGTTTGTACATTCAAAATCGTTCTTGCATTATAGAAAGTCCTCTATCTGATCATCATTTACAAATGCTTGCCAGTACCTGATATTATTGGGAACCGTAGGTCTGCATTTCACTTCAACAGTGTATGGGCGAGTTTGGCGAAAAGGAATCTTGCAGGAAGCTGCTGACGTAGCCAATCCGTCGGCCAGAATATTCTGCCCTCTCGGCATTACCTGCAAGTCAACCTCATTAAAACACTTCAAAGCATCAAGAACAACATTCCTATAGGCTCTAAGGCGCGGGTGTTTAGCAGCGTACTCACCTTTAATTTGCTTGATTATTAATTCAGAGTCACCCCTTACCATTATTTGCTTAGCACCAACTTTTTTCAACAGCTTCAAACCGAGCATTAAAGCTTCATACTCGGCAACGTTGTTAGTTCACTGGAAATTTAATTTGTAGGAATGATTTTCTGAATACCTTTTTCGATGATTATGCAACCAAAAATCGGCGGGAAACTCTTCGGTTATCACGTTCTTCATCTTAGCTACCTCACCGTTTTCTGGGCCTTCATCTTGGCCAGATACATCTTCCATCAGCTGGATATCTGGCTCTTCAGTATCACCATCATTGTACAATATGAACGAATCTAAATCGGAATGAGCAGAGTAAAGGGGGTAATTGTGAGGTTTCTCTTGGCTACTGACCATGTACTTCATCAGTGTTTCTCTATATAACCTCCTTTGTTGCCCAAACATTGGGATAGTGGCGTAAGACATATCCAGCTGCAGGGTTCCTTTCAACTTAGCTCCCCAAGACCTGGAGAGAAACATTCCATACTTAGGCGGGAAGTCTGCAACCACTACGTCCATTACCATGCTTTTTGAAGGGATCTGAACCAGGGTGATGCATAGGTCTTTGATCAAACCAATACATTTGACTTTGTTGGAATCGAATGAGTGTAAATCCTTGTATGGTCTGGTGACCTCCAGTCCCAGTTTTTCCATTACTGCTTTAGGCATCAGATTATCTGAGGCACCTGAGTCCAGCATAGCGTTATGTAATATCAAGTCGTGTATGTTTAAACTGATGTAAAAGGGAGCTACATCACTGGTATCGTCTCGACCATCAACCTCAGGTCCAAATATGAGTTTGGGATGATCGTCAGTAAGATTCACAGTGTCTGAATGAGTCACTGATCCAATAGTCAAGGCCTTGGTGCCTATGTCAGGTTCTATGGCCAGAGCTTTTATTACCTGTGAACGATACCCGTCTCTGTTCATCAACTCTGTGAGCAGGATGGGAATTTTTATTTTGGACAATTCCCCCTCCAGGCTAAAGGATGTGAGAGTTCTACCTTGGTTTATCATTTCTGGCTTGTCCATCATATTCTTTGGCTCAGAAGTACTCGGTGGGCTAACAGGTTACACCTCAGGCTGTGATGGTCTTTTTAAGATGGTGATGTTTTTCTTCATGGGAGCATCTACTTTATTCTTCTCAAGGACTTTCTCAGCAACAATTTTCTCAACAACAGTTTTCTCGGAAGTCTTCCCGGCAGATGGCTCAGGGGTTTCCTTGGTTTCAACTACCTTCTTAGTTTCAGTGACCTTCTTTGGAGAACTCCCTTCTGCCTTCTTTCTCCGTAAATTGTATTGCCGATGTACCTCCAAAATAGCATTCTCAAAGGCCAGTTGTCCTACATCTTCGGCTTCTTCACTTACCTTTGTTTGATTTAGCAGAAAGAGTTCCTGCTCTTCTTGGGTGAGGAAAATGGCCTCATTGTCATGAATTCCCATGAGGTTGATGTGTGTGTCTTCCAACTCTTCAATCATTTCACCCCCTTCATCAACGTAGTTTTCTTGTAGAGGAGGCCTGATCGGCTGATCAGGACCTCTCTGATCCCTTTGATCTCTTTGATCCCTTTGATCCCTTGGATCTCTTTGATCCCTTGGATCTCTCTGTCTTATTTGAGGAGGGTTTCTTCTAAAATTGGGGTTTCGAATCTGAGGAGCAGGTGTGTTGTCTTTTGGAGTATTTTTGTCTGAAATACTCGTTCTTTCCATCAATAATTCTAATGTTATGACCACAGAATCCAATTTGGAATCAGTGGTTGATGTGGAAGGTTCTTCTTTGATCGTGACTCTCCTTTCCGACCTTTAACGGGCCCATTTCGCCAACAGATTGGCCTCCACACTTATGGCACTGTTCTGCATATCTGCCAAGGTGGTAGAGTTTCTTTCTCTTAATTGGTATGACATATCCGCATCAAATCCATCAGGGAATTTTATCAACGCCATCCCCTGTGGAGGTTTAATTTCAGCCGGAATAGCATTGTACAAATTATTAAAACGGGTGCAATAATCTTGTACCGACTCACCTTGATTTCTTCTTATAGTCTCAAATTCTGACAGTATCTGGAGATGGTTTTTCTTTACCTCCCATCTGTCAAGAAAACTTATATGGAACGCAAGAAGGTCAGGGATTGAGGTGGCGGGTAAAGCTTTGAACCATTTCTTTACGTCTCCTATCAGACTTTGGGTGAACAATCTCATTTGGACGTCGACTTCTTGCAAATTGAAGTAGTCATTCATTTTGTCCACATGTTGTTGGGAGTTTAGAGGTCCGGTTGCTTCAAACTATGGAAGTCATGTTTGGTAGTCTTGGGGCATGGCATGTACCGGCGCAGCCAACACCAAAGGAGCATATCGAGCTGCCATGATGGGTGGAGGAGGTGGAACGACAACCTGGATGGTCAGAGAGGTAGTGACTGAAGACGAGGAAGAGGATGGACTGAGTGGTATTGAGGTAGTGATTTTTAGTTTAATCATGGGAGACAAGACTTCGGGGGTTTGGGGTTGCAACACAGTTGGGTCAAAAACAAGTCCAGTCACAAAAGTTTCAGACCGTGTCCTGACTAGGCTTCGAGGTGGAAAGGTATCAAGATCAAGGTTTTGAGAGATATCTGGTTCTCCGGAAAAGGAAGGAGACTTATGCAGGGAAGTATGACTTACTGAATTGACTGCTAAGGTCTTTCGCCTGAGAAACTTCTCGGGGTTATCTAACACTATCGCATGTTCTGGGTTTGGATGAGATCGAGTATGAACTTTCTTGGAAGCCATAATTGTTTTTGGTTTTTTATATATATGTTTTTTTAATTTTACGAGTCTGAAAAAATATGTACAAAGTCTAATCAACCTCTAAACATTTCTTTCTTATCCGAGTTTAACGTTCTTTTAGGGGAAAGAAAACGTAAAATTATCAATTTTTTAGTTCGTCCCCAGTATGGTCGCCATTATGTTAGCACTCTGTAAATTTCCAAGAGGTTGACAAAGAAGAAATCCACAAAGGTAACTTTATCCAACCGCTTTTAAAGCTGGGATCTAGCCCTTCCAGCTTCAGAGAGGGATCTCTCTATATGATTTAGCTTTGTTTTTAATTTAGATATTAGGCTAGGTAAAGGAACAAGTATGTTTTGTTGTAAAAGGGTTTATAAATTGGTTGAGACAGTCTACACATCCATTGGGCTATGGGGTCTGTATTTAATCAACTATGAGATACAACCAGAAACGCCAAAGAAGACTTTCACAGGGCGAGATAATGTACTCAACTGGATCTTTAGTAATTTAAATGATGGACAGAAGAAAAGATAAGAGAAATAACTTCGACTAACAAGCAATTAAGAATTTCTTAATCGAAGATATCAGAAGATAAACATTAAAATCTTTAGAATCAAAAACAGGGTATCAAAGATAAATCCTGCAACATTACGTTACTCTTAAAGATTAGTTCTAGAAAACAAAATGATTACAGAGAAAGAAAAACATTCAACTTAGAAAATTAACATCACCAGTGAACACACGCAAGAATCCTGTAAAAGTGCCTCCTCTTTATTAATGGCAAATGTCTTCAAAAATATTACGGTTTGATAGCGGTAGGGTGTGTGAATCAACAACCCTCAACACTTCGAAAGATGAAGTATTTATAATTCAAAATACAAACGTTCCTGTCATAACTGATCAGGACGTGCTCATTCTATTTTTATTCTAACTAATTTAACTAATCAAAACTGCTTGATGACTCGATACAACTGTGTGCGGAATTTCTGGGGTAGGCCGTTGGCGAGGTGCCTTCTCAACCTCTTCTGACTGGATGGTGACAACTCATCTGCTAATATAATAGATCACAAAGTTCTTCCCATCTGAGATGACTTGGCACTGTGACTTTAAGTAATCTCTGATACACTTCATCCATGTTTGTATACTTAGAAAATGTAGGTTTGATGATGAATATGTGTTTAATCTCATGTTGGATACTAATATCCAATTGCAGGGCATCCATGAATGCTTTGCATGTGATGCTCCCTTGTATCCCTGCAAACTTGGAACTGTCCTTAGACACTTCATTCAACCTCTTCTTGTAATCAGGGAGTGTCATTAGTTTGTCATTAATGACCTTCAGACCAGGTAGGCCTTTCTTTTGGAGAACATCTATCTTATTGAAAAACTTTTGTACTCCTTGATCCATGACTTGAACCTTTTCCTCAAGCTGAAGCATTAGAATTCTCTTGGTTAAAACCCTTTTTACTTCAAGTATAGTTTATGTTCTTTCCTTGATCTTTAGTTCTTCTAGTTCCTCTCTGGTCTTGGAATTCAGGAACCTGATGATCTCATTTGCTTGTGCTGGCATGTCTCCCAGCTCCACTCTGATTTTCTCAACAGCCTGTTTGCTCCTCTGGAGCAACTCATTTTGTTCAAACATGATTTGAATCATTGGCCAGATTTCATTTATGGACTTGGTGATATCTGTCCATACAATCTCTTTGACCTCATCCAAAGTCTTCCCTGCCATTGTCTGCTTTTGGAGCTGCTGTAACTCCTTCCTGATATGCTCATTTACCTGCTTTTCTTTAAATAGGCTTGTCTGGAAAAAAGTCTTGAGCTCTTGGAGGTTCTCCACTTCTTTCTTAAGCCTGCTGATTTTTGTCTCTTGCAGGTTCATCTTCTCCATGGAATTGGCAAGGTCTGTTGTTCCTTCTGGTAGTGACACTGGTGTTGCAGACGGAATGGTTGTCACTGTTGCTGTGCTCAATCCTGCAATTGGGATAGCACTCAATGGAATGCCTTCCATTGGCTTCATCTGCTCTTTCTCCTTTAGGAGTCTTTCCATCTTAGCCTCCATCTCTTTTAGTTGAGCATTCTGCTCCATGAGTAACTTTAGAATCTCATCCTTCTCACCTTCCTTCTCTACTATCTCCTTCGCCTGTGAATCCTCTGTGGGCGGGAGCTTCAGCTGTTTTCTTAAGGATGCGATGTCAGCATTTTTCTTTTTTATCATCTCTTCTACAGCCTTGACGTTCGCAGGGTCATAACCGATCTTGAGGACCAACTCCTCCAGTGTCTTGATTCTGTTGTCTTTCGCGAAAGATGATATTTTCTCCAGCTTGAGTTGTGTCTGAGCATTGTTCAAAGATACCTGAAATTTTGCTGCAGAAGCTGAAGCGTGGGCCAATGTGTGAAAAACCATCTCCCCTGTTTGTTTGTGCAGATCCATTTGATCTGCTGGATGCACGTCCTTCGCCTGGAATTCGAACGTGGCCCTTTTGTAATCTGAGATCACCTTGGGATCCGGTACCTGTGCTTGGAGGTAGGCCATGTGCATCCTACCCTTTTTTGTGTCAAATGTTGAAAGAATCCTATGATGAGCTGTGGACGACTGCTTCCGAAACTGGGCATAAGTGTTGCTAGTTAGGGTCTGGTTCTTCTTCTTGATCAATTCATACTTTTCAAATATGCCCAACTTGGGCCCAGTCTTTCTTGGCTGAGTATCTAGGGGAGAATCTGTGGATTTTTTCGGTATTGCTGTTGTGATTTCCTTATGCTGGATCGAACCGAAAGATAGAATGGTTGGCTTGACCCTTGTGGTAGTTACTGTGGTAGTCGAGACTTCTTTTTCTACTGTCGCACTAGGCGTTGAAACTGTCTTTGGCCTCTTGGTGTGCATATGGAATTCCTCTGATGACACCTTTGTTACAGGTGGAGATGACTCCTATCGAGGCCTTTTTTCCTTAGGAACCTGAGGTGTGGTAGTGGGTGGCACACTCGTCAAGGGAACCTGTTGTTCCACTTCAGCTAGCTGCTCCATCTCGACTAAGGTGTCAGGCACCCATACTGTCTGATTTGCAAACTTTTCTATCTCAGGCTTAGACTCATGTACGTACGTGATATTCTTATTTTTCACTCTCATTTCTGAAATGATCCTGCATGGATCATAGTGCCATGTGAAACTTGTAAAGAATTTCATCTCCTTCAACATTCTATCTGCGTCTTCCCCTGCGCCTCGACTATTGCAGATGAAAGAACCAATCTGCCCCTTGATTCTCAATTGTTGCTTCTTCTTCAGGGAAACAAAATGAATGTCATCTGAATTCATTATCTACCTAATATATTCTAATGCAAAAATCCTTACCGGCACATATTGAGGTAGTTTGTAAGGCGCCAATTCGCACCCGAAAACTCTGATTTCAGTGTGGTTCTGATATAAGTACCAGTCTCCTGTCTTTGCATTGTCCGAGAGATGCAGAATTCTCTGGACTTCATCGTTTATTCGTGGCTCAGGCCTGCCACTCAACATGCTAACCACTGGGTGGTAAAACTGATCAATGAAATCTTTGAAGTCATATTCAACAGAGTTACGCTTCAGAAGAGAAGTCCATACTGTGACTGGCTGGGGCCTTCCATCTGCGTCCATCTTCTGCATGGAGAAACTGAATTTGTCGGCTTGAAAGTAAACGAACATGTACGCCACTATGGAAGAATATCTGAACATGCCCTCTGTGCCGAAATTCATGAATTGTTCGTGAATATTATCGGCCAAGAAGGTGCTGTAGTCGAACTGCGTTGTAGGCTTTTCATCGTTTGAGAAAATGGACAGAAAACCTAGGATGGGCTAGTCTACCCATTGGTTAGAATAGTAACCAAGCAGGGCACAGAGGGAAGAAATGATTTGGTTTCCTTTTGTGGAGAACATGGAGGAAGGGTAAGGGGGATTGGTGGAAGGGAATTGAGCGGAAGTGGGGAGGAAAAGCTAGAATATCTGAGCTCTCTGAGGAAAGTTCATTTTATGATATAAATCAGTGAGGATTTCTAAATTGAAAGGGGACGCAAATTCAACACGGGGAATTTGCATCATCTAGTCAATGTCTTCGGGAGTTATGAAGAAGAGGACGTCTCCATATGAAGAGACGATGGCCTTCTGGTCAGGGATTTAATGGGCTTGGCATTTCAACGCGAATTCAGGGAAGTGATGTATCTGGGGGAAAAGGTACAGGGGCAAATTGGACTCCCAGAGTCCAATTTCATCGCTCTGGTCCAAGAACACATCCTGGAGCCATGACTGTAGGTCTGTGAAATCGAATTCACACTTGGTATCAACAATCAACCTGTCGTTATCGACCAATGGGATTTTGTCCAGGTCAACAGGAGGAGGAAGAAAAGGATTCTCTTCTCCTTCCACTGGTCTTGGCTTTGGCGCCATCTCTGCAACAGTACCTGCAATAAACAATATGTTAGTGGGGTCTACTGGTTGTGGAGGAAAGCGACGGGAAAGCTATGGAGGAATAATAGGTAAGTTTTCTGGCGCGATGGATGATTCTAACATGAGGGACGAATAACAAATGAAAGGGGAATAGCGGTAGTTTTATTCAAAACTGGGGTCGGTTGGACGCGGGAGACAGGTCAGCAGAATAACGGGTAGGTTATCCTGTAATAAATGGACAACGTGCCACTTGGGATGAGGTGGCAGATGACGTTGGCCAAAGTATACGGACGGGTGACATGGAGGCTGGTGATTGGAGGTAAAAGTCACCGAAAGGGGTTGTTCATGAGTGAAGAGGGTTAGGTACTGACAACAGTTATGGGATGTGACACGACCCCGAGAGCAAGTGGAACAAGTGGACTCAGTGGAGGATGACGTCCAGGAGTGATGGGCTGTTAGGAAGCATGTGGGGGATAGGACTTCTGGACCAATAGGACAATGCCACATGTAACAAGGGGCCCGCCGAAAGGAATATTCATTTTGGATCCCCCCCCTTGGTTAAAGGCAGAACACTGGGGGGGGTCCGAAATTCATTGTGAGCCATTGATCTCTGTGCTTATTTCCTGGATGCAGATCTGAGCGCGCTCTTTAATACTCATTCCGGACTCCCCCCCTTCCATTAAAGGAAAAATGGACGGGGGGGTCCGGAATCCAATGTGGATCGTAGATTTAAGCACTCCTCATTGAGCCGTCCAGATGAGTTCCCATGTTATTACCGATTCCGGACCCCCTCCCCGGTTAAAAACAGAATGGTCGGGGGGGTCCGGAATGCGCTGTGCACCGTCGATCTTGGTGCCTGGATCAGAACCATCGAGATGTGCAGGAAACATAAGCTGGGAGCGGAGAAATATGTACTTGGGGAAAAACTTAGGATATAAAGCATTTTATGGGTTTTTTCCAATTTTTTGCATAGACACCACCAAGGGGACATCAACTAAACTATTCTTAGGCAAAGGGGACATGGGGTAGCATTTTCATCGATCTGGTTACATGGGTGGTGAAACGAATTAAGCAACTAACCTACTTGCTAACCTATCTTCCTAGGACAATTAACCCAGATTAAACTGTTGGGTTAAGAAATTACTCTACCTAAAGGCTATCTGACCAGGATTAGACAGTCTGGCCAGATTTATTCACTAATCTAACCTAAGGGCTATCTGACCAGGATTAGACAATCTGGTGAGATTTATTCACTAACCTAGCAACATTAAATTTAAAAGAACTTGGCCATGCTTGAAAGGTATGGCCAAGTCATTGTTATTGCATGGGGCTTTTCTTTTAATTCTTTTATGCCCTCTTTTCTTTTTATTTTCTTTTCTTTTTTCTTTTCTCTTCTTTTTTCTTTTCTCTTCTTTTTCCTTTTCTTTTCCTTTTCTTTTCTTTTTTATTTTCTTTTCTCACCTCATTTGCAAAATGAAAAATCAATTGTCAATAAAGCACTAGATACAAATAATATCCATAATATCCAAGTCATCAGTTGATTTCCATAATTTATGGGGTGATAACAGCATCTTTCAAGCTAACTTCGAGACAGTTCATCCTTATAATACCAGGAGCAAGACAACAAACAAACCTTCTACTGAAAACACTACAACTTCGCCTCCAAAGCAATCTAAATCAGCTGAGACTAAACAGAGTAATGTGAACCCCAACTTAGATTATGATGTTGTTGAAGATCTTAAAAAGTTAAGGGCTAACATTTCTATTTATGAGTTATTGAAGTT